>PPUV02000016.1:0-228007 GCA_002911495.2 Spathaspora sp. UFMG-CM-Y285
TATTATGTGAACGAGGTGATAAGGTACAACCCGGATCCAAGTGCATGTAAGACACTGTTACCATCTTCAATGTTTGCACTTGTCCGAGAGGATCACGTGCTAGCTCAAAGAGTCCATAACCCTAACATTTCGGAAAAAATAGGCAACTTGTCCGAGTGGTTAAGGAGAAAGATTAGAAATCTTTTGGGCTTTGCCCGCGCAGGTTCGAGTCCTGCAGTTGTCGTCATTTTTTCCATTTATCACAGCGCCATATTTTTTAGATAATAATATATATTATGTTTATCTATATTAATGCAAATATTATAGGAAGTAATGCTATTCCTGAGGAGGCATATCTACTGGCTCCACTACTTTTTGATGTTGTAGTTGATTCAGTATTGTTGCTTCCCGATGTTGAATTTCTTAAGCCATGATATCTCGCAGTACCATATCCAGCAGCGGCAGCAGCAGCAGTAGGAGCATAGTATGGTCCATACCCACAAGTATTTCTCCCACCTACCAGCCCACAATGATAGGGATATTGTGTTGTTCCTATTCTTGAACCAGAGGTGGAGCCAGACGAGGAACTGGAACCAGTTCCACCCTTGGTGCTACTACTTGATGAAGAAAAACCACTTGATATAGAACCTCCTGATGATCTTCCACCTTTTCTTTTCTCAAGATATATTCCATTTACAAGTTGGAAAACTTGAACTGGTGTTGATTTTTTTTCAGGGGAACGTTTAATTTGTTTCTCATGTATGTTTTTAGTAGATATAAATAGTCCCAGGACAAGGCACAATGCACTAATAAGTAGTATTATGGTGTTGATTAATTGCATGGTAGTGTGGTTTGGATACTGGCTTTTTTTTTTACGAGATCAAAATATTTTTATTTCCTTGACCAAAAAAAATTACTCAGCCTACTTAAGCGATTTAAATGACTTGAGCCCTATTACCAAAAAATAGTCATAACAGTAGAAAAGATATCACTAGATATAATTATTCACACGATAAGGACAAAAACAGCCCAAGTTTCACACTTATTAAATTGTGAGAATCATTTTGTTGTGATAATTTTAGCCAAGAAAATTTCATTCTTCGCAGCCAAACTTTATTATCTATATAGTTATATGTAAACTATAAAAGAGCAAAACCTACAGCAATCGCGATTTTCACGTAAGGAACCAGTAAACTTATAGCACCACTCAGAGAATTAGAGTACCTGGCAGTACCATACCCTGCAGCAGCAGCAGCAGCAGTAGGAGCAAAGCGTGGACCATAGCCACATCTATTATATCCACCAAATACCCCACAACCGTAGTTATAAGTTGACCCACTTGTACTTCCCTTTGGTTTTATAGTGGAACCACTTGAACCAGTGCTACTTTTTGGTTTGGAAAAACTTGAGCCACTACTAACAGACGAAATAGAAGAACCAGAACTACCTCCACGAGATGATGAACTGAAACCACTACCTCCACGAGATGATGAACTAGATGAGAACCAACCTCGGGATGACGATGAACTAGATGAGAGCCAACCTCGGGATGACGATGAACTAGATGAGAGCCAACCTCGGGATGACGATGAACTAGATGAGAGCCAACCTCGGGATGACGATGAACTAGATGAGAACCTCCCTCGTCTTCTTTTAATTAATTGCACTGACGCATCAACATCTTTTATACTGGCATTGTTGGAATTATTCGGTACAATAGGGAATGATTTGATTAATTTAATGAAAGTTAGGAAAATAATGTATAATTGTAAAACTTGCATGAATGTTTGTTGATAGTAACTAACATACTGTATTCTCAAGGTTACTTCTATACATATTTATATAAATCCGATACATGAGGCTGTTAACCAAGTGCATGATCAAAAGAAAAAAAAAACATTTTTTAACAATCAACAGTCAGTTATAATTACGAGTTCAGCCTTCTTTCTCATAGTTTACGCATGCCAAGCCTAAAAAAAGACCGGTCCGATGATCATTTCTCAATGCACATGACTTACCCGACCCGTTTTTGCTTACCAAATACAAAGTCCTACATGTAATCGCTTATAGAGCGTGACCTCAGCAAGACAATGCACAGCCTTCAAGGAAACTGGAATATAATTTCATTACCAAGAGTTTTTATTGTAAACAGAAGGAACTATACCGAATACAAAAGTACAGCAGAGATGTGTTTAGAGTGGAATATTGTGTAAATTTTCTCTGGCAATTGCATTGCTTTACTTATGAATGCAAACAACCTTTGAGGACCGTTTATTACGATAGATGAAATACCACTTGCCATTTACCAAAACTTGTTCCAGATTAGAATGCTCAGATTTTATGAGCCGTTTCACGCTACTACCCTAAAAAAAACTCATAATCTAAACAAAGATCTTTATGTATTCTCTCGAATTCTAGCAATCCATCTCGACAATGAGGATAAAGTTTACTTCCTCGATAGTTAATTCTTGAAATAGAGTATTTTTGGTACTTTAAGATTTCTACCATAGAAAGGTGTTTAAATAACCCACTGGAAATACCCGAGAAAAGGTATACTAATGTCAAATAGAAGGTCTTTAATATATTTGTTTTCAATGTATGGATCAAATTAGGGAAATTGATGGGTTGGGAAGTTAGCAAGAAATCCCTTAAATTGGATGTTTGTGACAAAATATTCTTTAAATCTGACTCATAAGTTGGTGACATCCCTTTTTACAGAAAAAATGAAGTTCAGGTGAAGTTAGTTTCCTTAAATTAAACATAAATCCTAAATATTTGCGGAATCTCAATCATGATTGTAATTTGAGGGTACTCTATCCTTAAATAGTAATATAAACCGCTATTTTCCATCAAATCATCTCAGAAAACAATCCTTTTCACAAGTCCCAATATCCCATCCTTATATAATTTAAAAAACTCGTCCCTGTTGTTAATGATTGTGAAATTGCAGCAAAAAGAATTATGGATATTACGCGATATTTTCAAGGGAATACCTGTTTGATAAAGAGAATGAAACAATTTCTGTCTTCCAGGTTGAAAAAAATCTTGAATGAGTGATCGTCACCATCATCACAAGCTCCAGCTGGTTTAGATGAACAAATATTAACTTGATTAATTCATCTGGTAATGATATAATTCGCAAAGCGTCGTCATGTACCTGAAGCTTATGAAATAATTATATTATTTTTGATTTTTGAAACCAACTTCCCAATTTGGGGAGTATTAGTTCCATTCCCATAGTCATTATGAACAAAAAGAGATTCCAAAGGGAAATAAGATTCAAGTTTTTCAAAAAATTTTATTCTTATAATGATTTTACTACTCTAACTAATTCTGTTTTCAGCCGTGTGTGTAAATGGTGGAGTAAAAAAAATAACTTCTCATTAGTAGTAATCTAACAAGGTACCACTCAATTACCCAGAAAACCGAGGAAAGAAGCTAGAGTAGGATAATATTCAGTTTCTACGATTCAATTCAGTAACCAACATCAACAAACTGTTTAGCTTATCAATTCTCTCCTTTGTTGTATATGACGCGATTTTTTATAAGCTCTAAACTTTTTTTTGTTTTTCATGTCAACCCCAAAAAAAAGCCAAGATTGTAAAGCTTTGTAAATATGGCAATAGTTGTCAATACGTTAACTTTCTATTCACTATTAACATTTGATTGAATCAACGCCAGCAGTTGAAAAAACAAAGCCCGATGCGGGGGTCGAACCCGCAACCTTTTGATATCTTTTGTTTTTCTTAAGAGTCAAACGCTCTACCGATTGAGCTAACCAGGCAAAAGTTCGAAAATTTCCGATTTTGTTACTGGTTTTTATTAGCACTCAGCAAATCATCACAAGAAATAGACAACGCACCTTAGATATCTTGGGTCTTGATGTTTCCAAAGACCAGGGGGTTTAGATAAGACCAAGATAAGACCAAGAAAAAAACATAAGCCCATTTTCAAGGGTTGGAGGTATATTTAGAATTGATATAAATAGTAGTAAAGTTCCCCTTAGAGTTTATCTTCAATAATAATCTCCTTCGAATATTGGGTGTTGGTTTATACATCCTCAATAGAAGAACCTTGTCCGTTTGGGGATTAGTCATTGTTGTTATGCAACTTATAACAACAATGAGAGAGCTCGTCTGTTTAGGATTGGTATATCCACAGAAAAATAATAAACCAACTCGTGAATGCACCAGCGAAAGTCAATTCATCTGACAGCTAGGATATAGAATTACCACATAACGGGAGTAAAAGTATAAAATGCTTACAGTACACAGTAATTACATACACTGTTGAATTCAATTCAAAAGCGTATAAAATAGTTGTACAATGTAAGAACCATACAATGTATGCCCTGATTGTAGCAATTCATATCCAAACTGGTAGTAATTGTATTGAGTGAACAGAACGAATTTGAATTGTGGAAAAATTTCGCCCCCTTTTGAATATTTTCACCCTCAAAATAAACAATATGGAGCTACCATCCAAGTTTAAATCGCTTACTAATTGGTTCATTGTGTAATTGTAAAGGCAATCTAACCTATTAATATTTCCAACTCTATACATTTGATAACAATTCAAAGGAATAAACATGTCAACAGCTTCAAATGTCAATATTCTCCTTGAGGATCAAAATATATTGATTCAATTGTCACAAGATGGTGATAAATACGATTTTGCCACATCAACAGACTACAACGACAGTACAACTAAATTATCCCTCAAGAACCTACCTCAATACTTAACTGCAAACAAAGTGTTCATTGTCGACTCAATTAAATCAGGAACAGGAAGATCGGAGGATACCAATAAGAACTTATACCTTAAAATCATCCAACCATTATTCCAATTGTTACACATTGATTATGAATACTTTTCAACTACATCACCCCAGTCAATAGTTGAATTTGCTCAGAGTTTGACTACGAAAGAAACAAACTTGACAATCGTCTTCATTAGTGGGGATACATCAATCAACGAATTCATCAATGGGCTTCCAAACTCCCCAATTAAGCAAAACATTTCCATATTCCCCATTCCAAATGGAACTGGAAATAGTCTTGCTCTTTCTGTGAACCTAACCCTGCAAGTGGATGCTATAGGAAAATTGGTAACTTCAATTAATCAACCAGAACCATTATATTTATACCAAGTTAATTTCCCTCCAGGTTCATATTATTTAGTTCAAGATGAAAAGAAGGATTTTGTTCAAAGCATCAAGTTTCTTGTTGTGGTATCATGGGGATTTCATGCTTCGTTAGTTTCAGATAGTGATACACCAGAACTACGTAAATTTGGACTTGAAAGATTTCAAATTGCGGCAATGAATAATTTAAAACAAGTTCAGAAATATCAAGGAGATTGTTTTATAAATGACAGGAAAATCGCTGGTCCATTTGCATATTGGTTAGTTACATCGTCACAAAGATTCGAACCTACTTTTGAAATATCTCCCAAGGGAAATATCTTTGAACCGAGTTTGTACTTGGTTGCTTTCAACACTGAAGAAGACGAACAAGGCAAAGGAGATTATATCATGAAAGTAATGATGGATGTATATAATAAAGGAGCTCATATAAACGACACCAATGTAACTTATGAAAAACTTGGACTAGGCGACGAGATTACATTGAAAACTACAAATACAAAACCAATTAGAAATAGAAGATTTTGTGTTGATGGAAGTATAATTGCCTTACCTGAACAAGATCAACATGAAATCAAAATATCTTTACCAAATAATGTACATAAAAACTGGAACTTATATATACTTCATTAGAGTTAGTCATAAATCAATATAATACAAAAGAATTGTCTATTGTCTGTAAGCGTTTCTGCCTCCCCTATAGTTTCCTCGTGAATTTGGAGGAAGATAACCTGATCTGGATTGTCCCTTATTATAGTCCTGTCTCTGGTTGTAGTTTTGGTTGTAATTCAGATTGTAGTTTTGTCTACCTTGATTGTAGTTTTGGTTGTAGTTTTGGTTGTAGTTTTGGTTGTAACCTTGATCGTAACCTTGATTGTAACCCTGATTCTGGTTGTATCCTTGATTATAATTCTGGTTATATCCTTGATTATAATTCGGATTGTATCCTTGATTATAGTTTTGGTTATATCCCTGATTGAAATTTCTATTATACCCTTGATTGTAATTTTGTACTGGTGCTGTTGACTGTGGACCTACGCCATCTTTCAAATATTGCAAATACGATCTATACCCTCCTCTTCTCATAGAATAAGCTTTATAAATTTCCGTTCCTGATGGTCCTTTGTTGATGTACTCTCTATTATCACTAGGAGCATTAAATCTACCACCTCCACCATTATATCTTCCACCTCCATACATTAAATTACTCTTGTCTTCTTCAGTTAAAGCTGGGAGATGAGGAATATATCCATTCAATAACATACTCTTGCCTAGTTTCTTAGGAGGCATTTCATATGTAACTTGTAAATACTCCCTATTATCAATATTAGGCATATTTCCTTCCTTCAATGGGTATTTGAAAATACCTGAAGGTTGGAACTGTTCATTCTTAATAGCAGTACCTGAAAGACTACTTTTGGAAAACTTAAACTGTACTTGTTCACTCTTACTCGTATACAACTCCTCTTTAAACATTTCATAATTCTTATTTGCAGTAGAAATAAACAAAACTGCTTGTTTGTTGGTATTTCGATCTACTTCTTCAGGAGTCAACAATTTATATTTTGCCTGTACTGCCGTCAACAATCTTGTTTCATCAATAAATGGTAATAATGGAATACCTTGCCAACTCATTTTTTTCCCATTCATATCAATTTGAAATTCTTCAGGATAAAAATCTATAATTTCACTATCAGGATCAGACATTAATCCTCGAAACACTTCAGGTAAAGTATGACCTGAAGCAGCTGGTAATACTGACATCAATTGTTCATATGGTCTAAAAGGTTGTCCCAAGTCAAATGTAATACCTTCAGGAACTAAATCTTGAATATTGACAAAATCAGCAGCAAAGGGAGCATAATGATAGGGGAAATACCATTGCCAAGAAGGACAACCTTGATAATAGTATAATAATACCCAGGAAACACCTTCCAAGTAGTGACGAACAACTTGTCTTCTTGTTTGTTCAATCTCTTCATCAGTTGACAAATGAAATTTAACTTCATAATAACGTTTACGATATCCTGGTTCCCATAACTTAACTTCATCACTAACTTCATCATCATCATCCAAAGATCTCTTTTTAACTTCATTGTCGGAACTTTCTTCTGAAGTCGCCGAATCTTCTTGTATAGCTTCACGTGCTTGCACAGCACTAACAGGAGTTTTCTTTGAATCAATTAATTTCTTTAACGCAGCAGCAGCATCAGTATTTGCTAAATTGGCATTGGTTATAATATCTCTATTCTGAACAATATCTTGATTAGATAATGGTGCATATCCTTCAACCAATTCACCACTGGTAGTCATTAATGGCATATTAACATCAGCAGTAATTGGTGCTTTATCCTTACCCTTTGTAACTTGAGGCAAATATACATCTTTAAGTGCCTTGTCCTGTTCATCAAACATCTTCCTTCTCTTTCTATTTTCTTCTCGTCTCATTTCTTGTTCTCGTCTTTTTCTAAAAATTTCATCTTCTTTATATGCTAAATTAGCCATCAATTTTTCAACACTATCAATATTCAATTGTCCATCACAAGTAACATAATCACGTAATCTAGGCAAACAACGTTTCCAACAATTGACTAATATATCAATCCCATTATCTCTAACATCTAAACTTGGTAAATGAGGCAAGAAATCATTCCCCACAAAGAAACACATAAACACCCAATCATCAATAGCACGTTCTAAATCAAACAGGAAAGGTAATTGAGGATTATATAATTCAACAGCAAGATATTCTCGTAATACATTAACGTGTAGCCACAAAAATGGTTTCCTCTTGTCCCTTTCTTGTAAAGATTCTTGTTGTTCTTGAGTTAAAGATAATTGATCAGATACAGTCATTCTCTTTTCTTGATTAGCAAAGACATCTTCTCGTAAAACTCTGAAGTGTGGTTCATGAGTGGCTAAACCTAAAAAGATCAAATCGGCATCTAATCCATATATACAATGTTTAGTATTAGGATTATATTGAGGATCTGAACGTTGAGAACGAATAAAACTCATTAATTTATGTTCCCCTTCTCCAGGAACAGTAGCATCACTAATAATAACTTGTAGATTGGCCCAACCAGGGTCACTACTTAATTTATAAGCTACCCAATATCTCAAGGCTTCAGCAAGACGATCCATAAATGGAGTACCTGGAGTAATAGCATTGGAATCCCATTGTTTCTTTCCCTTGATGGCATCATCAATGACTTCACCTCGTAACTCTCTCTCTTTAATATCACGTTCCATTTCTTCTTGTTTAATCTTGGCATCTTGGGCCGACCTAAATCTTCTGGCACGTTGTTGATTCATTTTCGCTCTAGGAGCAACCCCATCAACAGCAATCATTAGCACTTTTCTAGGTCTAGCCATCATTAAAACACGATCAGTATATGTGAAAATGTCTAAGAACATTTCATCTTCAGTTGAAGGTGGTGGTTTATGTTCTGGATGAGAACATGGATGAACAATACCATTCATATCAAGATATAAATTGTCAATTTCACCATTGGGGTTAGGATCGTCATATTTGGCCCCACCAATTTCATGCTCGTCTTCTTCTATCACTGGAGAAATGATCTTGGGATACTTTCTCGAAAGCCATCGAAATAATGCTGGAACACCCATGGCTAATATCTCCGTGTGTTTGTAAATGTGAAAGCTCTTCTTTGAAATGATAAAAATTATTTGGAGAGAAAAAAAAATGAGAAGAGAAGTCATGTGATATGATTTCCTTTTTGGGAAATGTACATACAAATATAATTACTTTTACATTAAACAATTTTAAATTCTATTTAATGATGATCCCTTTTCTTGAAAGGTTTATTTTGTTGTTGACCTTGATTGGCCCGTTTCTTTCCTCCTGCTTCTTGACCAATAGGATTTGGAACTGGACTAAACTTTTTTGCTTCTGGTTTTTCCACAGCTGGTCTATGTACTGTTAATGTACTTTCAGTAAAGGGGAAACCAAGAGGTTTACTAGCAGGGGTTACCATAGGTGCGGAAACTACTGCTGGTTTAGGAGTTGTGCCAGGTACTACTGGCAACGTAGTAGGCGCTGCAGCCCCAGATTGTTTTTCCAAACGTTCAACTTTCTTGTTCAACATTTTAATCTTGACTTCAAACATTTTTTCAACTTGGGCCTTTACACTAGCCCTTTCTTCTTCCAACTTTTTCTCAAATTCAGCATGTAAATCAGCAATTTCCTTAGTGGTATTGGCATTGTTTGCTAATTTTTCTTGGTATTCCTTTTCTAATTCTTCCTTAAGTTTATTAACTGATTGTTCAAGTTCTTCATATTTCTTTTGAGCTTCTTCATTAGAAATACTACCACCACTACCAGCAGCTAATTGTTTTTCATATTCTTCTTTTAATGATTTCTGAAGGTTTTCTTTTTCTTGGTTAAATTCACCTTGTTTTGCATTCAATTGAATAACAAGATTATTTTTCTCTTGCGTTAATGAACTCATATATTTATTATATTCCTGTTTAGCACTCTTTAATTTGTTATTCAAATTCTCAATTTCCAACTTACCATTGGCAAGTTCTTGCTTAGTAGTTTCAACCTCTTGTTTAAGCTTTTCAATTTCTCCCAGTGATGCTTTATCTGTAGATGCCGATTCCAAGCTAGCCTTCAATTGAGCAATTTCATTTTGATAAGCTTGACTCTTTTCATTTAACGAAGTAATTTTTGAATTTGCTTGAGCTGTGAAATCTCTTAATCGTTCTCGCAAACCTGCAACCATGGTAGATTCAGATTGTTCAGTTGTCAGTTTCAAACGTTCATTTTCTTCCGAAAGAAGCAGAACTTGTTGCTTTTCAAATTCAATTTGTGACGATAATTCATTAACTTTACTACGAAGAGGTTCCAATTCTTGACTAATAGATTCAAGTTTCCCCTTCAACTTTTCAATTTCATGTGATTTCTTAGAATTTTCTTGTCTTAATGTACTATTACTTTCCTTCAAAATATGTAATTGTTCCAATTGGGAAGACAACTCAGCTTGTTCTTTCAAATTAACATCTAAGTTTATTTGATTGGCATTACTCAAAGCAGATTTCGTGATAGTAAGTTCATATTGAAGTTTTTCCAATTTTACCTTTAATGCCTGGTTTTCTTCATTGGCCACCAACAATTTAGCTTCACTAGTTTCCTTTTCATGACGAAGATAACTAACCACTTGTCGGAAATCTCCTTCAGATTCTCCTTCAGTTGTAGCACCTTTGGTTAATTCTAATTGATTCAATAGCAATTCATTCTGTTCTCGCAACTCAATAATCCTGTTATTAGAAATAGACAAGTCAGTTTCTAATTGTGACTTTTCACTAGTTAATACTTCTTCCTTGAGTTGTAAAGATTCTTTAACAGATTGTAATTGATCATTCAATTGCTTAGTTTCATTTCCCTTTGATTCTATATCATTTTTCAACGATTCGATCTGAGTACCCAACAAAGAATTCTTGTTCATTTCTGATTTATATTTATTTTGAACGTCAGTATAAACATTAATATGATTTTCAAGATCTTTGCGAATAGAAGCAACTTTAGCTTGATAATCTCGATCTAAATTGTCATATCTATCTGCTTTCAACTTGAATTCATTCAATTTCAGCTTCAAATCGTTAGTTTCTTCCAAATGGGCTGATTTAAGTGACTGTAATTCTTGTGTAGAAACATTAAACAATTCAGACAAACGTTTCACTTCCACTTCAACATATTCCTTTTCTTTAAGTAAGGATTGATATTTGGCATCGGTGTCGGTTTTATATTGTTCAAATGAATTGGTAGCATTAACCAAGGCAGTTTCACCGGCCTTGGCAAGATTAGATAATTCTTCAACTTGACTTTCAGCAATACGTAAATCTTCTTTTAATTGATTAATCTCAAATTCTTGAGAACCCGAGGATGTATGGGTTGAAATGGTTGTAGTGGGTGGAAGTGTTGATACTCTCGAAGTCACTTCAATCTTTCTCTTTAATTCGTCAATCAATCGTTCCTTTTCTGATAACTTTGTTCTTGTTTCTAATAATTGATGACTAATTTCATTGACTTGTTCCAATTTAGCATTTTGTGCTTTAAGGGATAATTCTGATTGACTAGTTAAAATAAGCACTCGTTCTTCCTTTTCAGCAAGTTTCTGTTGCAACAATTGATAGTTTTCAACGGAAGCATTAAGTTTGCCAGATAATTGTTTAGAAGATTCTTCACGATCTTTCAAAAGTGATTGTAAATTAAGTACAAACTCATTAAGCTTGGTCTTGTCAGTTTTCAAAGTATCAATTTCATTTTGTAATGATTTTTGCATAGTATCAGAAAAGCTCTTTTCTCGTTCAAGCGTGTTTATAAGTACTCGATTTTGAGAAATTGATGATTCCAAATCACGTAATTCTTGAGATTTGGTAACAAGTAAAGTTTCTTGTTTATTTGCTTGTTGTTGCCAAAATTGAATTTCTTTACGAATTTGAGTCAATTCTTGACGAGAATCATCAAGGGATTTATTAGCATTAGCCAATCTTGATTCTGCCAATTCTGCTGATTGACGAGAAGTAGTAACTTGCAAGGCAATTTCATTCTTTTTATCAGTTACTTCACGTAATTTTTCACTTAAATCGCGAACGGTCTTTGAAGATTGATCCTTTAATTCACTCATTATCCGTTCACTTTCATTAATCTTTTTACGTAAATCTTCATTGACTTGACTAAGATATCTTGTTTCAGCATTGGAAGAAGCTGGTTGGTCAGTAATTACTTTAAGAGCATCTCGTTCTTTGGTAACAGCTTCTAATTTAACATTCAAACTATCCAATTCACTTTCTAAAGTAAGAATAGCATCTTTAGCCTCTTCAATAGCAACATTTTCCAAATTATTATTTTCTTCTTCACGAGATTCCAATTGTTTGGACAATTGTCTAATGGCCACAAGTAATTCTTCATTTCTTTGTCTTAATTCTATAATATTCCTAAATTCCACTAATCTATCTGATATCAACTTGTCAGAATCTGTTTCCATTGTTTCATCGAAATTACCTGTTTGCAGAAGGATTTTTTCAATAGCATTCTTTTCGCTTAATGTTAATGGATCTTCATGATTATCTCTGATTTTTGAATGAATCAAGTAATAACATAATTGTCTTCCTAAATCTTTAAGTAATTTCTTCATACTAACCATTTCATTTTCCGTTTCCACAATTCTCGATCTTAATCGTTTGGCATCCTTTTCAACTTCAGTCTTTTCCGATCTGACAGTTTCTACTTTACCAATCATATCCTTTAATGAAGCTTCATAGAATACCACTTGATCACGATAATTGGCCAAGGCAGGTTTTTTAGATTCTAATTCATTAACAAATGCTTCTAGTTGAAGTTCCATTTTTTGCTTTTGCGATCTTTCCAAAACCAATTGTTTTTTCAAATGATTGTATTCGGAATATAATTTAGATAAGGAGATTCCATTTGTGGCAATCATGGCGGAAGATTCTGTCAATTTAGGTAAATCTGTTTCCTTGTGTAATTCCGCATCCAATACTTCTTCTGTTCGTTTTAATTTTTCTTCCAATTCTATAACCTTTGTTGTTCTTTCAGATAATTCAGTTTCAAGCTTGTCGACTGTTTCACCTAGGGATGATTTAATTTCATCAGTGTATGCTTCCAATTGTTGAATTCTCGTATGTCTTTGTTCAGATTGAAGTTTTGTCAATGATATTAATTCATCTTTTGAAGCAATTTCTTTTAAAAATCGTGATTTTTCTAATTCAATATCAGTTTGAATCTTGGAATATTTCGTAATTTCTTGTTCTAATTTAGTTTTGAGGGAAGTAATTGTTTTTTGATTTTGATTATTCAACGTTTCAAGAGTTTCATTTCTTGCTGTTAAAGTGGCAATTTTCGAATTAGTCACGAGATATTCCGATTCATGCTTTTTAATCAAATCAGTGAATCTACCTTGAACAGATTTTAATTCATCATCAAACCATTGTTTTTGATCTCGAAGATATGAAAGTTCATTTTGAGATTTTGCCAATTCTAATTGAAGAGTGAATTTTTCATTTCTTGTTTCATTGATTTCTTTAGTCAATTCATTTAATTTTTTACTTTGTTCAATATTTGTTGATGATAATTGATTGATAGTTTGATGATTTTGAAGTTCTTGAGTATCATGTTCTTCTTTCAATTTTTCAACTTCTTGTCCTTTTTCTTCTTCTATTTGTTTGAGACGAGCAAGTTGTTCATTATTAGTCGAAACAATACCTTCCAATTCTTTAATTTTATGTTCTTGTTGTACCGATTTCGACCTTAACTGTTGATTTTCTTCTAATAAAGTTGACGAACTATTGTCAGCTTTGGAAAATCTCTCTTGTAAACTTTCAATTTGTTTAGCACTACTATGAATATTTTGTTCCAATTTCAATTTAAGAAACTCATTTTGTGACAGTATTTCTTGAAATTCAGTAGATTTGGCTATTAATGCAGTAAGAATTTCACTATTGGGAATCGATCGTACTGTTGATTCATCTAATGATAAATATCCTGCAACTGCTCTTAATCTATCTTCATTGAAATGATCTTCAGTAACGTCAGCTTCAGAAACCATATTCTTTATTGGAGAACTGTTGACCACAGAAACTTCCGCTACATTATCTTTAGCGACATTAAATGATTTTGGTGTAACAATCTTATCAATATCTTTTAAAGGAGGTAAATTTCTGGAAGGTGTGGTAAATTGTTGTTTATCAGAAGGAATTTGAAGAAACGAAGTATGAGGTTCTTCTTGTATCATCAGTTCGTCACCAGCTTCTTCAGTAACTGACACATCAGGTGCAGATATTGGATCAGCATCAATTATTGGTTCGTCAATTGATTGCTCTTCTTGAATTGAAGATGAAATCTCCAATGGTGGAACAACACCATTGGTAGTTTCCACTGGTTGAGGTTGCTCAGTTTGATCAGCTTGTGAATCCAAAGGTTGATCAACTGCTGAATTTTCTTCACTCATTATGACAATTGAGTGTGTAGGTGATTGATTGATTGAAATTGACTGTAAAAGTAAGTTTTGTTGCTGGATGGTTTTGTTTGTTTGTGCTGGTAATTTGTGTGACAGAAGATACCAATCTGCGACAATAATTCTTGTCGCGACAAATGCGACATTAGGGTTGCTGCCCTACTACTTGTTAATTACACGTGACCGAACTTTTTATATTTTTTTTTTTTCAGTTCATTTTTTTCGCTGTTAACATTTGTGTTGGTTTCATTCTCGCACACATACAAATTGGTGGTAATTGATGAGATTCTTCTCACTTGGTAATATGCAGTATCGCATAATCACTGGCAACAGTCCCTCCTAACAAATTTTTTTTTTCCTTCCATTCAAAGGTATATTGGAAAAAAAAAATCTCTCCCTTTCTTTCCCTTCTTGCTTGATACAAGTAACTAAAGATGATTGAACCATCCTTAAAGGCTTTAGCTTCCAAGTATAACTGTGAAAAGTCCATCTGTCGTAAATGTTACGCTAGATTACCACCAAGAGCCACCAACTGTCGTAAGAGAAAGTGTGGTCACACCAACCAATTGAGACCAAAGAAGAAGTTGAAGTAATCCATATGCCCCCCTTGTTGTATTTTATATTTTCTTTATTATTTGTTTAAGATTCTAGAGAGTGTATGAAAAGGGATTTGAATTGGATATAATGGATTCTATTAGTTTTGTTGTTAGTTGTTGTGTGTGTGTTTTTTACTTTGCATATAGATTTTTCCAAAAAAAATAAAGTGGGACATTCAACAATGCTGGAATAAATATAAATTGGTGGGATCTTTTGTTTTTGAATTTGGTTTTCTTTAATACATTATCTGTTTGGAAAATGAAATGGTTAGAAGATGTAGAAAGAGGAGAGTTCTTTACGATAGCTTATTTTTTTGTATGGTTATTTAATAAAAAACATTTTACGTTAATAGAAAAAGAGTTATGGGTTGTGTTTTAGAAGATTCATGTTTAGTTGGAGGTATTGTGATGTTGTAAAGAGTTTGGGATACTAAATGCCAACAAAAACATGAAGAATTTAAACCAAGCCTAGAGATTGTAGTTTTAAATGTAGGAATATGTTTCGGTGTAGTCACAGGTTACAAATAACAAATAACAAATAACAACTTGTCCAGAGTGTTTCTCAATTCCTGCATGAAATCAGATAAGTGTATCAATTCACAAGTATTTGTATAACTAAAGTTCACTTTCAGAATGAAGCTAGAGAACTAAGTAGGCAAAGAGAACTTGGGGGATACTGACTATAGTAAAGAAATACTCTGTTCGATCCATAACACATTGATATTGTGATTGTTAGGGTTTTATTTTCCATGCATTCCGCTATTTCTCTTCTGGAAAAGTTAACCTATTTTGGGTAAATCAATGGTAATTTTTATTTTTTGCAACTAAAACTCTGGAAAACAACGTCATCAATTTTGAAACTATATCAACATAAATGTATGAAGTATATTACTTTAGTTTGTAATATAGTTTCAGTGGTAAGTACCCACGGTGCATAATTCGGTTAAAGTAGTAGATTTAAAACATATTTGTTGCAATCAACAAAAGTCTTTTATTAGCTTCTAATGGATACCTCCACTCGAAAGCTTACATTATAATAACTACCTCTGTTACGTATTCAATAAAACTAGAAGTGTATTCATAGAGTTTCATAACTATTGTTCATTATTACGTGCAAGTGACGCCAACTATTATTTTGCCGTCATATAGTGACGAACAGTAACATTTAACGAGATTTTGCATACTTTCCCCAAGTTTTCGCCAGAAATACCAGCGGCGTAAAATCAACAGCAAATGCCGGAATTTGATTTATTTCAAATCCCTTATGCATATTACCAAAGTCGATTTAGAAACAATGGATTTGTAATTGATCAGATTACGAATGAGGCTTATTCTTTAAAAAGGGCTATACATCAGAAGCATGAAACGATTATAGTTTTAGCCCCCTATTTTGTTTAGAATGATTTAGCTATAATTTGTAATAATCCTATAAAACGTGTGCGGTTTCATAATCGGAGTAGTCACGCATTTGCATGGTATTGTTGGTAACCAGGACATTGGCCAGGGCACGGAATTATGGCTCAGGGCGATGGCAAAAAAAAAAACAAATCCAGTCGTGTGCTAAGGCTCAATTCAGGCAATGCCCTTTAAAAATGCTAGTTGCTACTTACTTCCCTTGTCAACTATAATTGAAATATCTCTGCTTTGTCATTAGTTCTATACAAATGTCTAGTTCTCTGTATTTCTTTTCTATATTTAGGTTGGGAAATTTCAACCAAAGAAAAGTGAAACAAACAAACAAAAAAGAAAATTAAATTAAAAAAAAATCAGCGCAATCACCGGAAGTTAATTCCCCCCAAGAAAAACAAAGTGGTCAAGCCAAAACTTTCAAAAAATTCCTATTTCAATCAAATTATCATTTTATAGTTGGCGTACCTTTTTTTTTTCTTTTACACCTTCCCAGGTTTTAGGAGTTTAGTACAATAGCATATTACTTTATACCTTGTATCAATCGACTACTACTCACATAGTTGGTTACAACTTTTTAGCATATATAGATCATTACAGGTATACAACCACACACACATACACACCTTCCTTAACAACACCTCGTTTCACGTTACATAGCGATTGTTTAGATATAGACATTCTGCTATCGTGATTACAACCCATTTCTTTTTACCCATATACAT
This sequence comes from Spathaspora sp. UFMG-CM-Y285, assembly GCA_002911495.2. Lineage (NCBI taxonomy): Eukaryota > Fungi > Ascomycota > Pichiomycetes > Serinales > Debaryomycetaceae > Spathaspora > Spathaspora sp. UFMG-CM-Y285. The sequence goes on from PPUV02000016.1 coordinate 16,853, forward strand.
TGTTTGGCATTTCATATCCTTTATTTTTGCATACAGTTTTTCTATTTTTTAGAATTACACCTACATTGAGATCAGATTGTTCTATTATTAGAGATTGAATCGGTTACATAGCCTTGTTGAGATACATTCACACTTTCATTCTTTAAAAACAGCAACACAACCCCCGTTTGATCTTTGTTTCTATATTTTTATGGCAACTTACATAACTTTCAGTGGCGAAAACAATCAGACATTTTTTTTAATAGAAACGTTGTTGACAGCATTATAGTGGAGATTTTTAACTGTCATTTTTTTTTTTTCTGTCTTTTTAATTTCTGGCTATGAACAATACTTACAACAGAGTAGCGAGAAAGGATCAACAACAGCCACAGCAACAACAACAACAAGTTCAACAAAGATCTCAACTTCAGACACCACTCGATATACCTTTGTATCCAACACCACAAAAGAGACAGAATAGTTTATCTGCCTATATGGTGAGTAATTCAAATAAAAGGACACCAAACCCTTTACAAACCCCGATGGGAATGCAAAGTGTAAATGCCAAGGAATATCCATTCAATACATCGACGTCAGCTATAGTAGGCTCGTTATCACAACAAACACAAGGAGGATTACCCACTGGTTCATCAAGGTTTACCAGTGCTAGTCGTCCACAAGGAGCAACACGTAAAGGTATGCAACAAATCAATCATCCTCACAAGACACCAACTCCTTCACCGTATGAAATTCCATCAAGCCCGAATGTCAATCATTTGTCTCACTTGACACAACAGAATCATTCAGACCTGTCAGATTCAAATCCAGTGTTGGATCTGAGTCAACCTCCTCCAGATAGTGATGTAAAGTATTTACCTCAGAAAGTTTCTTCACGTGAACTGCAGCAGCAGCAACAGCAGCAACAGCAGCAACGACAGCAGCCTTCTCCAAATCAATATCAGCAATCCCCCAAGGAAACTCTGATGCAACCTCCGGAACAACAACAACAACAGCAGCAACAACGAGCTATGTCAGATGAAGAACAACAACTTGCTACCAAACTTAAAGAAACTTACAAGAACATTGTTAATTATGAAGAAATTGTTCAAAAAAATTGCATTGAAATCACAATTAAAATCAATCAAATTACTAGCAGTTCCAATAATCCCACCAGTTTAGTTTATGGAAGTTCTCCTATGTTGAATCAACAAATGTCAAATTCATTGGTGTCAAATACATCTTCTGCCAGTCGAACATCTGAATTACTGAATGATTTATGGACAGTATATCATCATAATATTACATTATTAGACAATTATTATGATTTCCTAGTAACATCTTTAAAACCTTCTTCAAATCAAACTCAATTTAAAACGGGGAAAAATATCGTCGAACTTTATAAAATCCCCCGAAGAATGTGGGTTTATGGAATTGTGGGATTTCTTGAAGTTTTAAAAAATATAATTGGGATTTTTCAAGATCATGAAATTTGTCTGTGTTTTATATCATATTGTTTTAATATAATTTCCAATTTAACTGATCCTATTTTAGAAATGGAAGGTTGGTGGCTGGAAAAATTGGGAGATTTATCTCGAATGGCCATTGCATTATATGCTTCAAAGTTTATAGATTGGAAAATAAGTGCAGAATACTGGTATTCGATAGCAATGAAGACACTTTATGGCCATGGAAAGATTTATTATCATATGTGCACTGTTCAACAAGATAATTTAGATGCCTTGGTTAATATTGGAAAATCAGTTATATGTCGTGATCCATTTGTACCTACACAACATTATTTGAGGTTAGTTGTTGAGAATATATGCACTCAAAGAAATATTTTGTCCTTATTAGAATTACCAATTATTGATTTTATAAAGATTCATAAAGTTTTGCTTAGTATTTATACAACAAAGAACAATGAAACAAACAGTACCAACAACAACAACAACAATAACAATGGAGAGATTCTTGATTCTCAAGTACAATATGGTATTGATTTAGTAACAAGGTATGGGTTAACATTTGGTTCTGATTCAAATGGATATAATTTCTTTACTCGAGAAATGTATACTCCAAGTGGTACAGCTATAGATTCTCATCAACAAAATATTCACTCTCAACAACAGCAACAACAACATCCATATCTTCAACATCAACCTTTACAACCTCATTCTCAACTTCAAGCTCAACATCATCAACCTAGTGCATCAAATACTATTGAAAAAATGAATTTTTGGTTTAATAAAGGTTCTTTGTTTGCCATTGCCAATATTAATCATTTAATCGGGTTTGGAGATGCCAAAAATCCATTTGCAAAGTTATTTGAATTACCCGAGGCATTAAAGGAACGTAAAGATAAGAAAGATAGAAAAAAGAAATCAAGAACTTCGTCAACTACTCAAATGGAAGATTTGAATACAGCTTCCAACGGAGGAGCAGGAGCTGCAACAACAGCTTCAACAGCAACAGCAGCAGCAGCTAGTGGTGGTGTAGATGGTCAATCCATCACAGCATCTGATTTATCTGTTGATGATTGGTTCTATTGTTTACAATTTATCAATAAATCAGTCTTGGAATTATCTATTCGTATATTGAATCATTATTTAGTTGGTCCAAAACAAGCATCCACAGGACATGTAATTGTTTGGTTATATTTCTTGATTAGTATTGGAGAAGCGACCAAGAGATATCCTACATCACAACCTATGTTTCAATGGTTATTACGTAAATTATTTCCTTGGGAACTGATTTTGAATTATTTGAATTCATTATTGGCAATTGTTAAGAATAATCCCAAATTGTGTGCCATGTATACCAATTACCTTCAATTAAATTATATTCAACATTTTAATGAAAATGAATTTCTTCCTGAAGTTTGGAAATGTTGGGGGACACTTTGGTTTGATTTTATTAGTGAAAAGGGAGATTATGCGTTTTTAGATGAAGCAGGAGTTAAAAATAATAATTTATTTGATTTACCAGTATGTGGAATTTATCCTGTGGTCAATAACAATATGAATACTTTGAGTAGTGGTGGTACAACACCAGCCGATGTTAATTTTGATCAAAAACTGAGAAATCAAATGGAAAATGATAATGATGAACGAATTATAAGAATAATCTTATTAGCAAGAACTTTAGCTGATGAATATGATTTTGGATTAGTTCGTACTAGTGAAGAATTTAAATTTGATTTGAATATTTATGAATCAAGAGATTTGGTTTCTCATGATAATCATAATTATGTATATATTGAAGAATTTATGTTGAGTGATGGTAGATTTGTACAAAATAATTTTGTTCAACCTATATCAATGGAGAATTTAACTACTGAAAATAATAATAATATGACCTCTTCACAAAAGGATGAATTATGGTTTGGAGGATTTGATTCACATTTATATGATGATGAGAATATTGAAATTGGTGAGGAGATTATTGATGATGAGGACGAAGATGAAGATGAAGAAATTGAAGGGTATGGTGAGGGAGAAGAGGAGGAGGAGGAAGATGAAGATTATCAATCGTCACGACAACACAATGCGGAGTCAACTAATGCATTTAGTCAATACCAGCAACAACAGCAACAGCAACTGAGGGATTATTATCAAGATAGTTTTATTGGCACTCCAACTGATCCAATGTCTTTAGGAGATATGATTCATGGAACTGAAGATGGAAATATTGAAGGTAATTTTGGTGACAAGATAGATACGAATATAACTTATATTACCTTGGATACAAACATCTGGTTAAAACATTGTGGAAGAATCTTTAAATGTGTTCGAAATGGAGTGTTTAAAGTTTCAATCCCCTTGATTGTATTTCAAGAATTACGAGCATTAAGAAAATCAGCAGAAGCAACTATTGCTGATGCTGCTACAAGATCGGTGATTATTGTAAGAGAATTATACTTTGCACGAGAAATACTTCCCTTACGATTTGATGGAACTATCGCCAGTGATATCAATGAAACTACTGAATTTGAGAATAATTCCAATTGGAGATCTAATGTAGATGAAACCATTTTAAATTCTGTGTATGAACATGATGCTATTGGAAAGAGATTAATGACGGGGTTGAATTTACGATTAGCTGGAAGATCAAATACACAAGATTTATATCTGGCAACAAAACTTACTAGAAGAGGATCAAGTGTTGGAGTTTATGATAGTACACCAACAGTTTTAAATTCTAAAATGGCGAAATCTTTCAAGTATTGTATTTTAATTACCGATGATAGAAATATGAAGTTAAGAGCGAAAACAATAGGATTGACCTCATTCCAAAGTAAATGGTTGTTTAGTCAATTGGAAACTGTGTTTCCACATTTGTGTATTGACTGAGTTTTAGAGTCAAAGTCATTTTTTCACACACACATCCACACACATCCACACACATTTTTTTTTGTTACAATGCATATACTTTTTTTATATATATATAATAGATAGTAATTTTTAATATTTTTAAACCCCTATTTCCAACAAGCCTCATAGTGGATAACATCTTGTAATGTGGTAACATTTAATTAATTAGTAGGCAAAATTTTTTTTGATTGAAAAAAGGGAAAGGGAAAAATTTTTTCAATCAAAAAATAATATTAATTACATCTCCGAAAAAGGAAATACCACTTATCGATTCGGGTCTAGATTAAATTCATTGATGAACCACTTTGGATCAATCTAACACCAGAACAAGAGAATTCTTTCAAAAATAATACGTTTCTTTTTTTAATGTGCTCACTTCGTAAAAAATTGTTGCAAACAAATATGAAATGCGTCAAATAGCATAACAGATTCTAGATTCTTGTTTTTGATAGGAACATGAAACAAGCCAAGAGAGAGAGAAAAATAACTCTACACTAAATCAAAAAGAGGTAAATTAATGAATTCCACACAAAACAAGACAAAACTTGGTGACGTAACACACAACGCGACATGTTTGTGATGAATCCCCTCGGATGGGTACCGAGGAGGAGAATTCGTAGTGTAAAGTCTGGCTTAGTCTGCACACTTATCAAAAAGCAATTTTACCAAGAAGTAGTACTATGTTACCATATTATACCTATGCTACTTTAATGAAAATTTTTTTCTCATATCTAATTAACCTTGTATGTAGGAATTTCAGTTTATGCAGTACCAACCACATCACATGCTGTGGCCTAAAAGAAATGTGGTACACTTCAAAAGGGACCTGCATACACATCTTTCGGGGAACGTATGTTACAATTACTATTCTTAATTGGGATGAAAAGTAATCAGAAGGGTATTCGTAATTTTCGTAATTCACGTGCGCTCCTCTGTTAATCTTGTACCTTTCAATAACAGGGTGATCTCCCAAGAAAAGGAGAGACTTAATTTGGAAGCAATAAGTGCTACTGATTCTTGATTTTGAGTAACTTGAACTATTGATCCAGAATCTACCCATTGGTATTTTTTTAACTTAGAAGAGACAATTTATTTCTCGCCCAATTAGGAAGTTCAATTTCTCTCTTTGTGTTTTTTTTGTGGGCAGACAATAAAGTACACAAACCGCATTTGTTTTTCTTTTTTTCTACCCACAACCCCTTTTTATGTTGTTTATATTTTCCTCTCCTTCGGAAAATTGCGACCAAAAAAAAACAATTGGGTCCAGACTCGCAAACAACAAAAAAAAAAAAATAATAAAAATCGGATCACATAGGTTATAGACTTCCCCCTTTCAAAGATTTAAAGTTCATGTAGAAAATATTCCTTAATTAATATCTGTAAAATATTAAATTATCTACGCACGATGGGTATTGTATTGTTGTTTTGGAGTTAAAAAAATATGTAACTTTTCCTAAACTTGTTTCAAACTCTCCAAGAAAAGATTTTTTTTGTGGAAAATATATAAACCTACCGAAATCTTTCAAATCTTAATTAGTATTATATATTTCTTACTACAAGTAATCGTCACTCTTTCTTTAAGATACCTATTTTTGAATTAAACAGTCACTCCTTTCCTGTTTAATCTTACCCTTAGTCATTCACTACTACTGCTACTACAACAACAACAACAACTACTTGCTTACCACTATACATTCCTTTGTATTAACAATACCTACATTCTTTACAATATGAGATTATCTACAGTTTTATTATCTTCAGTCTTGATGACTGCTATTAACGCTGCTCCAGCTTTACATACTGTCTACATTACTGCTTTCACTACTGTTCTTGTTGACATTAACGGTAACCCACTTCCAGAACCAACCACTGAAGCTCCTGCTCCAGCTACTACTGAACAACCAACCACTACTAGTCAAGCTCCAGAACCAACTACCACTCAAGCTCCAGCTCCAGAACCAACCACTTCTGAAGCTCCAGCTCCAGAACCAACCACTTCCACTTCTGAAGCTCCAGCTCCAGAACCAACTACTTCTACTTCTGAAGCTCCAGCTCCTGCTACTTCTTCTTCTGCTCAACCAACTGGTGAAGTCTTCTCTGGTCAAGGTACTTACTACGACCCAGAAATGGGTGCTTGTGGTATTGTCAACTCTGACTCTGACTACATCGTTGCTATTTCCCATTCCTTGTTTGATGCGGCTATGATTGATGGTAACCCAAACCACAACCCAATCTGTGGTAAAAAGATTAGAGCTTTCTTTGAAGGTAACTCTGTCGATGTTACTGTTGTTGACAGATGTGTTGGTTGTGCTCAAGACGATTTAGACTTGTCCCCAGTTGCTTTCGATCAAATTGCTGACCCCGGTTTAGGTAGAATCCAAATCACTTGGGAATGGCTTTAAGCTATGAAAAATTATTGGGTTTAAAGGGTTATTATTATTTTGTACGATTAAATTAAGACACTTTTTTTTTATGGGAGGAACTTTAAAGTTCATTGTATAGAGTTTTAGTTTTATTATGTATTAAGTTAAGGAAAAATAAATTTTTACGTATTTGGCTAAGTTGTGTAAGTATGAGTATGTTTTCTGTTGGTGAGTATTTCCTTTTTGTTTCCTTTTGGGTCAATTTCTCGATCTCAAAAAATATATTTTTTAAAAAAAAAACTGAAACGCGCGACTAAAATTCGGTAACCGACATGATATTATTTAGTAACCAAGGAGTCATTAGCAACTTTAAGGGGGTATCCTAACCGTGATTCGTTTGTTTGCAACCAGGAACACTAATGGGAAAGTAAATTGATCAGAACCCACAATTGAGGATTTGTGTAATTTAGCATGCCATGAATGAAAAATTCTTGTCAATGATGAATTCTCTTGTTTCAGGTTGGGATTGTATAAACAAAAAAATGACATTCAAAACATACTAAAGGAGTTCCTCAACAAATTACGATGGTCTAATTTAAATATTTATCGTAAATGGACAACGTCATACTGTTGTCTTAGTTGGACACACTCTTCAGGTATTAATATTATCGTAGTGCCCTTAGAAGACTTCCAATAATACTACTATAAAACAGCTATTTCGGGCTGTCCTGTAGGTCCAAGATCAACTTACATTTTTGAACATACAATCTGAACAACAACACTCTGTTTCATTGATTTCACTGTATTTTTGCAATTTTTCGCAATTTTTCTACCAGAGTTTACTGTGAGCAATCTAGGGAAGCAGAAAATCATTAGATATACTCAACGGGTCACAATTGCATGCAATATATATATCTACAGTCACGCACTTCCTTTACAATATCCACTAGTCTTTCAATAACCAAGTTATTTAATATCATGTCGATTCACTGACTTGCCTAATTGGTAAAAATCAAACAACAGAGAAAAAAATATCGTTTAAACTCTTGAAAATAAAAAGAAACAACAAAAACAAAGTAAAACCTTAAAAAATTCACCTAATTTTAAGCAAGCCAAATTTACTACTATTTGATCAAAATTACTTTATTATCACTATGTTTCCTTGACAAAAAGATAAAAAACAAGCTCCGAGACGGGGAATTGAACCCCGGTCTACCATGCGACAAACGGTAATTCTAGCCACTAAACTATCTCGGATTAATTTGAAATCGGTGATTTTGCACACTTCCAAAATTTGTTCCTGAATAGTGTGCAGGTAATTGTCTTGCGTACAGGACTAAGTTCATTCACTACCAAATGTCACATCCTGTATCCAAGCACTTACACATCCGGTTAGAAAGCGACCATCCCAGTCGTGAGCTACCGGGATTGTGGGTATAAAATAGTGAAAGTTTTTTACTTTCCCAAAACAGGATTTGTAAGAGGAGGAGGGTAGGCTTTTTATATATCAATATTATATTATTCAGTACATCAACACACAACCGAAACTCTTTGATAAACTCCTGTATCTTAACTACTAGGTGTCATGAATAGATTCCCGACCGGAAGTGCGAAATCATTTTATCGGTTGTTCCGAAAATTAATTTCCGGCACTCTACCAAAAAAATGTCGCTTTGTTTTATAACATAATGTCGCGTTATTCTATAAGATAATAAGAACGACTGCAACATCACCAATCAGTTTAATTAAGCTTTTCAAATTTCTTGCGCCTCTAAGAACGTTATACAACTATGAAGCTAGCTCTACTCCTAAGTTACTTCTTTACAGTAATTCTTACTATTAACGCTGAACCAACCATTCTTGATCAGAATAATAGTGTTGTATGCGAGTTTGTTGTTCCAAATGAGTCCAAAAAGGGGCGTATTCAATTACATATTGATAGTATAGAAGCTGAAGATAAATCGGCAGTAAAGATACCGGTGTTAATCCTTCGTGGTTCCCATTGGGACAATTTTACAAATATTCCACCACCTAATACATATCGCGAATTATATTTATTGGATAAACAGAAATTGTATTCTAAAATAATTGACAAGGAGTATATGGGTTTTAAACTTGAACCAAAACAAGGATTCAATATTGATGAGGAACAAGTTTGGAATGGGTTCATCACTTTATATCGGGAACCAAATCATGTAGATTTTGTGGTTCCAGAATTAGGCTATTATTGTGTTTATATTGCCCCACCAGATGGGATAACTAATCTAAAAATCCCAGTCCAATTTAGAAATGACTATGGAAATTTACCTTACATGGTTTATTTACAGTATTGCGAATTAAAAATTAATATCGTATTTGGCGTGGTTTTATTTACGGTGTTATTCATTTATCTTTTAAGACTAATAGATAAAGACTTCAACAATATGAATAATGTATCATTTGTTAGCACAGGTGTACTTTTTTATGCATTAGCACCATCTATTATGGTAAAAACTTTGCGCTGGATTTGTTTGTTTATCCACAATAATTACATACCAACTTCAAGTACTTCTATTTTACCAACATTCCTAATTCAAGTTCAGAGATTAATAAGTGAGTGGGAGCGTTGTTATAACCAATTTGTGTTTTTATTATTTGCAATGGGATATGGTGTAATTTATTATCATAATGGAAAGCGCAAACAATACCGAGTGTTCCCCCAAAAGTCACTAAATCGAGTATTGGCATTATTTATTTTAAATTTGGTTTTGAGATCCTTTCCAACTGTTTTGGGTACAGTAACTATATCAGAATATTTGGATAATATACCACATAGTTATTTGCCTAAAACGTTAGTTTTTGTTGTTTTAAGTTTGGTTCAGCTGGGTTTTTCATATTTTTGGATGATTGCACCTATATACATCTATTACTTCAAGACCAGAGGGGTAGTTGCATCATTTTCTGTTTCCAGGAGATCAGGATCAAGTTCCACCAAGAACGTAGTTGACGTATTCGATCCACCTATGGGTGTGACCATTGGTGATTTAATGGCTAAACTAAAATTGCATTATCTTTATGGTAAGGGTAAAATTTTTAGTTCAGCAATCTATATCCCACCACCTACAACTTCGCTCGAGAAATTTGCTTATAAATTGTATAAAACAATTGGGAAATATGAAGCTAAAACATTGATAGGACTTCAGAGAGAGTCTTTTACTTCTGATGTTTTGATGTACATTACTGCGTTTTTTGTTTGGATCAATACTGATAATGAACTTGCTCTTGAAGTTAATGATTGTATTGAAGTATCACAATTTGATATTAAACCAGAAGTTGAAGAAATAGCAGTATAAATCTATAGTGTTTTTCATCTTATTTATTCTTCCATACCTTTTCTATAAAATTTACAAAATTCAGGAGATTCTCAGATATTTAAACTCCTAAGAAATTATCCTTAAACCAACTATCAGTCATAATTTTTTTTTATAAGAGTACCATTGAAAATTTCAACAATAAGAGCCTTGTAGCATATTTCCGATATCTCCAATTTCCTTGAGACCAAGCCAATTGTCGCATAAACTTTATTTTTCAACGTAATGTCCTGAGAGACATTACTATGCGAAACCCTCCATTGTTTTAAATTTGCAAGCGAATTTCACTTGTTTTTTTTTGTAATCAAAGTGTGGAGTAACATGTTGAAGGGAAGAACCAAAAAAAAAACAAATTCACTTGTACTACGTAAAATTCGGAGTCGGATCTACCATGGATTTGATTTCCCTTTGCACGAATATGCTTGTCCGTTTCTGGGCGATACACGAGAGTGTATTTTTGTTGGCAAAAAAAATACAAGTACAAGAATTTTATATCACATTCTACATAACCTTGTAAAACGTCGTTTGATTCCAGTTTCTGGTTGAGAATCAATTTTACAGCTTTTACACATTGTGCATATAGGAGAAGTTGGGTGCCCGACTCAATTTTACTCGTTTAAACCTTGTATGGAAACATACAGTCGTTCTCATTATTTTATAGAATAACGCGACATTTTTTTGGCAGACTACCGAAAATTAATTTCCGGTAGTCTGCCAAAAAATTTTTGCACTTCCGAGGAGACAATTTGTTTATGAATAGTGTGTAGGTAATTGACTTGTGTACAGGACAAAGCTCATTCACTACCAAATGTCACATCCTGTATACAAGAACTTACACATCTGGTTAGAATGCGACCATCCCAGTCGTGAGCTACCGGGATTGTTGGTATGAAATAGTGAAAGTTTTTCAGTTTCCCTAAAAGGATTTGTAAGAGGAGGAGGGTAGGATTTTCATATATCAATATTATATTATTAAGTACATCAACACACAACCGAAACTCTTGTGATAAACTCCTGTATCTTAACCAGTTATTGCCAGACTAACAAGTTTTTACAAAATCTGCAAAGGAATGATTATCATTATTGTGCGAACAGTACTAATCTATAATTTATACCAATTCATACAATTTACACTCACAATAATTGCCTCCTGTGTATCTGGTGGGAGCTACGCATCGTTCAAAAACGTGCAACTGATTAACATCACTCTTTCTTTCTTTTACCTTTCCTAAATTCTTTTCTAAATAATCATAAAATTCATTAATTTTCTCGTCACTTGGATTGTCACCAAGGATTTTGCTGTAGAAAAAACGAAGACTATGTAATGAACTTTCCGTATTATCTTTCTCATCAAATACAATGGAGTCTATTTTATTCCCATATAAATTTAAATGATTCAATTGCTTGAAAAATGAAGGAAATATGAATGTACCTTGGAACTTGTTACTACTAAGATCTAACCGTTTTAAACTTGGAGGAATATAATCTATGTCTAACGTTTGTAAGTTACCCTCTGAAAAACTTAACTCAGCAATCTGAAAATTATAATTTCTATTAAACAATTGGCATTTCAGAGTTAACCTATTAATTGGATTATTGTATAATTCTAATTCAATGATATTTGGGGGGATCTCCCAATTATCCCAGCTGGTGATGGAGTTGTAGGAAACAGACAATTTACGTAAATTGACAAGTTTATTCCAATAATGATAAGATAATATGTCAGAGATTCTATTTTCCCACAATACCAACTTTAAAAGTGACGTAGGGAATTTAATATATTGTAAATTCTTCAATTGACAACCCCACATTTCTAAGCATTTCAAATTAGGAGGAAATTCAAACACTTGGTCATCTGGCCAATTAAAAGGATTATTCAGAATTTCTAATGTTTGTAAACTGGGAGGTAGTAATTGTAAATGATCAATTCGGGAGGTTTGATTAGTTCTAATCCTTAACTTGGTTAACCCTTCTGGCCATCCCAAACTATCGATAATTATTTCAAGCCCATCGTCACCTAAATTGTTACCAGACAAATCTATTTCATTTAGATTAGGGGGCCATGATTTTCCCACTATGCTGGTAATATTATTCCTTGATAGGTCCAATATTTGTAAATCCCTTGGTAATTCATCAACATTAATGGTGGTTAAATTCGATTCTAACCGAAGAGCCGTTAAATGAAGTGGTAATTTACGTCGAATTACTTTAAATGAACATGTTAAATGTTCAAGTTCAAGACGACGAACCAGTTTAGGTATCACCAATGTATCTACCGAACTATTACTTAAAGCAAGACTCATCAATCCTTGAGGGAACTCGATCTCCAGGAAATCATCTATGCCACCAACATATAAAAAAGCAATCTCGGTAAGTTTTCCATGGTTACGTAAGGCTAGAGAATCTTTCTTTGACCTAGGTTTAATACAACTAATATCCATGTCCAGCAAATATATTTTAGTTAAATTAGGTAGTGAAATCAAATCATAGAAGTCTTTAGTTTTAAGTTTACCCTTTACGATTTTAATCTCTAATTCAGGAACGTGTGTTGTACTCTTCAACTTTAATACACGTTTCATGCCCCTAACACGATGATCCCTGATAAGAACTAGCTTCTTAGGAACAACCTTGGTCAAAATATATTCACCCTTCCTAACCTCGTCTCCTCCAGTAAATGTAAAAAATTCATCAAATTTATCAATCCACGGCTCCCAAAAAGGTTTAGAAATTCTATCCACATGCTGAAATTTAAGACAGAGTTTCCGAGAGTAATAATGTCGAATGAGAAAATCTTGAAAACTGTCAATATACCAAAATAAATCAAGAAAGTACTCCTTGCATAGTTTATCAAATATTTGACCTAGTATGTCGTCGGGGAGTCTGGGTAAATAATCTCTGATGAATGTGACTATCCATTCATTGTCCGTAGTTGATGCCATGAGTATGGCACTAGAACTGAAAAACTTGTCCTTGTATAAATATTGTATTTTATTGATGTTATCAAAGTTCACCGCGTTCGTGGCAATTGGAGTAAACCTAATATTAGACGAAGAATTGTCTATGTGTACGGTGTTTTAACAATCTCAAACGATATTTGTTTGACATTTTCATTCCAAACAAATATTTCAAATACACGATGCTGCTACCAGTTGACTGGGTTGTTGGTCTGGCGATAACTCTGGTAAAGAGACACGTGACTTATCTGAAAGAAAAATAACGTAAGGATGTTGTCTTAAGTAATCCGAACTAAGAACTAAATAATCTCTAATGATTTTAAGATAGACTAACGCAATATAATAAACGTAAGTCTTCTATCTTCGCAGTGAAAGAGTTCAGCTTAGAGAAGAATTATAGACAAGTTGAGAAATGAGCGAATGTGTCCATATATACTAGGACATCTCATAAATGATTGAGTCATTCATTTCTCTTTTTAATCATATGTTGTTTAAAATAAAATTTCTCTCATCTCTGTTCAGGCGGACTTAGGCAGAAACCAACAACATCCTGTATCCAAGAACTTACACATCTGGTTAGAATGCGACCATCCCAGTCGTGAGCTACCGGGATTGTGGGTATAAAATAGTGAAAGTTTTTTACTTTCCCAAAACAGGATTTGTAAGAGGTGGAGGGTAGGATTTTTATATATCAATATTATATTATTAAATACATCAACACACAACCGAAACTGTTGTGATAAACTCCTGTATCTTAACTAAAATTTGTCGTAAAACCAATCACGTGATCAATTCAAAAATCTATTGCAGAATGGATTTTTAAATTTGAAAAATCAAAGCATTTTGACATAATTAACATACTTTGAATCAGTGTAAACCATGTTAAAGACTATAGGAAGAAGATGGTTTTCCCATTCAACCACCCTCTTTTCCAATTCATATAAAGTTGCAATTATCGGTACTGGTCCAGGAGGATTCTATACTGCTCATCATTTATTACATAAATCTCCTCCCAATGTTAAATTGAAAATTGACTTTTTTGAAAAATTACCTACACCCTTTGGATTAAGTCGATATGGGGTTGCTCCTGATCATCCTGAAGTTAAAAATTGCGAGGAATACATGACAAACATCATGCGAGATTTTTCGGGTAATAATAATGATCAACATTCAGTTCGATTTTTAGGTAATGTAGAAATTGGTAAGGATATTGAGTTGCCTGAATTGGAAAAATACTATAATTCAATAGTATTGGCTTATGGATGTACTTCTGCTGACAACAAGTTGAATATCTCAGGGGCAGATCTACCAGGAGTTATTCCTGCTCGACAATTCGTACACTGGTATAATGGTCATCCTGAGTACTACAATTCAACTAACAGGTTTATTCCTCCAAGATTGGACAAAGTAAAACAAGTGAGTATAATTGGTAATGGAAATGTTGCTGTTGATGTGGCGAGAATATTATTGGCTGATCCTAGCGAACATTGGGGCAAAACTGATATATCGACTGAAGCTCAAACTTTACTTGAGAAAAGTACCGTTAAACATGTAAGAATTGTTGGCAGGAGAGGTGTTTTGGAATCTGCATTTTCCAATAAAGAAATTAGGGAGTTGTTTGAATTGAAACATGCCAGTTTTATACCTTTAGATCAATATCTTTTAACTTCAATTGATAGAAGGAATTTGGGTAGAGTAGATAAACGGAAACTTTCAATTATCGAAAAATACAACCACCACAAGGAAGATTCTACACGTACATGGTCATTAGAATATCTAAAATCACCAGTTAAGTTTACTCGTAATGCAAATGATCCCAATTTGCTTGAATCAACTACCTTTGTAAACAATGAATTAGTCCGAGATCCATTGACACAAGTCACCAAATGCAGAGCAACGACAAATACTGTTATTGAACCTAATGAACTTGTAATTGTATCAATTGGATATCAAGGTAAGGCACTCACTGGATTTGACGAATTAGGAATCTGGTTTGAAAATAATAAACTTCAAAACAAATCAGGAAGAGTACTTTCAATCGAGTCAAGAGATAACGAAACAGTGTTTAAAAAAGGTTGGTATGTTGCAGGATGGATTAAGAATGGACCAAAGGGAGTAATTGCAACTACAATGATGGATTCATTTGATACTGCTGAAAGAATAATAGAAGATTTGACCAATGGGGTTGTTATTCCTAGTGAACAATCTGGTGATGTGGTTGATGTACTTCCTAATATAGTTACTTGGAATGATTGGAGTAAATTAGATGAATATGAACTACAAAAGGGTCAAGAATTGGGAAAATCTCGATTCAAAGTATGTAATAAAGATGACATGTTAAGTCACTGTAAATAGAATTATATAAACACTAATCTCCAATTTTACAACTAGTAATCTTTCTAAAGTAATGAGTATGTTCATATTTCCCCAATTGCTCCGGCCATAATCTCGATGGTTTCAATTTTAAACCTTCTCTCTTGTCAAAATCACCTCGCTTGGACAAAAGACTAGAATAATCTAATCCTCGTCTTTCTAAACTTTCTTCATCATGAGGTAAAAACTTTGTATTAATAAAATACTCAAATCCTGCATGAACGAAAAATGGATAAGGAGGTAACGAAGGCACAAAATCATGTTTATGAACTACTCGAACATATCCTCTTGAAAAATCCTTCTTTGCTTCAATTTCTTGTTCAACTTCTTCAGTGTCAAATAAATTATCCACAAAATCAGCAAATTGTTGGTTTCCAAGTTTTGGACCTCCAAATGTTACCACTAAAGGATCATACCCAAGTAATTGAAATTCAATACCACATAATACTGTCAATGCAGCACCCAATGAATGTCCAAGAATCAACAATTGATAATCAGGATATTTCTTTTTCAATTTAACTCCAACAGATATAATTTCTTCTGAATTATCTTTCAAGAAATTATAAAATCCTCGATGAACTCGACAATCTTCACATTCACTCAGAATAAATAAATCTTCAGAAAAATTTTCATCATAAACAATAGGAGTATAGGATACTGGAATAAAATTCACATCAGTTAACCAATCACGACTTGATGAAGTACCTCTAAATACCAAAATAATAGTTTTTCGTTTCCGATCAAGAGAATAAAACCCATTTCCAACTTCTCCCCGATTATTAAAATCAAAAATTTTCACAATTTCAATATCTCGTAATTTTGGATTCCGACAAGCTTTAATAAGACAATTTGTTTCACGATCACCCAATCTACCTGTTTTTAAATCTTTGGTAACACAATATCCCACAGTAGCTAAATTGGCAAATTCAACCAATTTCTTATAATCTCTTGAAACAGTTTTGGAATGTATTTTAGTATTATCATCCTTCTTACTTTTATAAATCTTCCTTTTCAGACCAGGTTCTTCTATAGCGTTTGCTAGGTACAATATAAACAACAAGATTAGAATGAATTTCATGTGAAATAGGACTTTGGCGGCAAAATTCCTCCTTGTTACGAATTCAAATTGTTCAACGGGAGTAGTACAGCAAAGGAGAAATCACACGGATTCTTATATTTCATCTGTTGTAAACCTTCTTATAACCCCCCTTTTTTTAGGAAATGAAAGAATAAATTCTACCACGGTTGCAAAAAAATACAAAAAAACAAGCAAGATACAAGAAATTTTCTTTGTACAAAACTTTTGCTTATACTCGCCAGAAAAATGTTTAAGGAAAACTTCAGCATAACATAAACTTTTAAGTACATCTCAGTTGCTGATGTAAATTATTACATTTGACACTGCAATAGAAAAGTCCACAATTGGAACAACGAGAATAATTTGAACTTGAGCCGCAGATACAACATAATCTTAATTTAGGACGATAAATTTTTTGAATCTTTTGTTTTTTAGATTTGGATTTATTTTCATAATCATGGAAATCAACAAATTGATAATTCAATTGTAAAATTGTATTGATGGAAATTAAATTACGTTCTTCTTCAAAATACAGATTCAAATTTCTTCTAGCAGCAAGAATTCTTTTAGTTGAAGGTGTGTTTCCTAATCTTGACTTTTGAGAGATCTTTTTGGTATGAATGGTATCATATGTGAAATTCTTGGGTAATTCAAATGTTTTGGAAGAAGAATCTTGATTTAATTCAACTATTCGTTTAGAAACTAATCTTTCTAATTGAATTTGTTGAGCAGATTTTAAAGGACCAGTATTAGAGCCAGAGCCAACAGAAGAAGTACCAGCCCCAGGAGTTCCACGAGATTCACCCATTTGAACTTGGGCATTCATTAATTGATTCACATTGTAGTTGACTTTTGCTCTACCCTTTTTGTCAGACGTGGAAGAACCTTGTCCATCACCAGACAAACCCTGTGATTTATTGGCAATCAGTCGAGCAGTGAGATTTATAGAGGAACTAAAGTAGATGGTGGATGACTGAGCATTGGTAGATTTCGGTATTTCTTCTACTAACATTGTTTTGGAATATTGTGTTGTAAATGAGTTGTATATCTTGAACGTTTTTTTTTTTGTTTGGACTTTGGGAAGATTTGTACTGGGTGTAATGTACCTGGTTTAGAAATTGATTACACTGTCTTTAGAGAATTCTACACATTTTAAAAGATCCTTTGTTAATGTTTTTCATTATTTCTTTATACATCAACGTACATGTTCCACATTTATATACAAGGTTAAATACATATTATTTCCCACTACTTCCCACTACTTCCCATCCTTTGCTGTTCCAGCACTTTCCTTCATTTCTTCTGATGTAAATGGTTGATCTTCTCTAGCTTTATCCAACATTGGTTTAATACCCTTCTTGGCCAAATTAGCATTGATACAGGTAATATAAGTATCCCAAAACTCTTCACATTCGTTATTTACTGATTGCCCCTTTAAGAATTTCTCAGTATACCACTTGTTAAAACAATCATCATATTTAGTTTTAGCATCGGTACATTCAGGAGCAAACGACACTGACATTATGTTTCCCATATCCTAGTTTAGTTTATGATAGACAAGGATTAGTGATTCCTCTTTATATCTTTGGCTTCTCTGAAAAAAAAAGTCTAAGGAACTAACCTGTAAAAAAGTGGAAAATTACAGGTTGGTGTTCTTTTTATTTATTTTTGTTCCCTCAGATCAAAACAAACATTACACCACACTAGATCTATCAACAACAACAATAATAATGAGCAGAAGGGTGTCAATTGTGCCCCCTAAGAGGAAATCATTCATAGAAATGCAACAAAATGACGTAGTGGAAGAGTTAAAAGCTGAAGTTAATAGATTAGATTTGGAAACTATTGCGGTGTTGCGTGAAATCGATCGGAAATTAGTAATTGTTATCGATAATGTCAACGATAAGCTTATTCCTGCTATAGATAGATATGGAGCTGAATGTGAAGAGATTAACAAATTTGGTGAAATGTGGAAACTTTTCTTTGCTAGGGCAGCAGGTGTAGAATTGCAAGCATATGAAGAACCAATGCTTTCTGGAAGTGACGGTGTTTTTTTTAATGATGTTGAAGGTGAACGCGATGAATCTACAGAATATGTACAGGAACCACAATCAGAGAAGGAACAGCAATTGGAGAATCAACAATTTAAGAAACCAATACCTAAGGGAGTTTTAGATGAAGACACACCCGATTGGTCAACTGAGCAAGTTATCAATAAACCGTACGTTTCTTCCACCCCACAGAAAGGTTACAAACAGAGTGGTTTATCAGTTGCCCCACAATCATTAAATGCTAACAAAGTGGATCTTCCGCCAAATGAGTCCAACGATATTCAAATCACACGGACTTATAGAAAAACTTTAAACGCCTATCATCGTATATCCGTTTCTCCAGAAAAAGCGAAAGAAGGAACAACACCTAGAAGGAGAACAATTATTGATGATATTTTGGCATCATCACCTCCTTACCCACCACCTCCTATATTATTGTCTGATAAATTTGATCAAAATACTCCAGGTCAACGTCAATTATCTTCTATTCAAAAGAATCAAGGTTTAGGTAGTATTCCCCGACTTGGCCAAATCTCAAATGTTGGAACTGAAGATCAAGGTGCACACATAAGTACTCCATTGGCAAACAGACTGAGAATTATGGATGATGATATACTAGCAAGACAACCTGAAGCAAGGTCTCAAGACAAACTTTCAGCTGATAAAGATATAAACAAAAGAAGAAAATTAGATACCGATCAAGGTGAAAATGTATTCTTGGATAATTCAGCTAATAATTCCACACTTTTCTTTTCTCCTGCGAACAAAGAAAAAGTGGGATCTCAAGATAGTACTGTTCGTTCAATTTCACAACAGTTTGAAGAAAACCTAGCAAAGGTACTGAGGAATACAGAAAATGAAGAAGACACAAGTAGGATCCCTCCAGATACAGAAAATCTGGAAGATACTGCTTATATTGAAAAGGTGCGCAATGACTTGGGAGATTTAGCAGAAAAGTATTTGGCAATTAAGAGGGCAGCTAAGAGGTGAGGTATGTTATGGGAAAGGTAGTAATTATTCGAAGGTTTTGTTCTGTTGTAAAGTTGAAATTTTGTTCAATTACTTGGGTGAATTTTCCACATGTATTATAATATATAGTATTTCTCTGGTAAATAGTTTAAGAGTTGTTTATCTGGAAGCATCTCCTACATTATCCCACTTTGATGCGTTTGGTAGCAATATTGTATTTTTGTAGGAGAATATCATTCCATAATTGTTAAAAAGTGGAATTCCTTGATTTTTGGTTTTA
Organism: Spathaspora sp. UFMG-CM-Y285; assembly: GCA_002911495.2. Taxonomy (NCBI): domain Eukaryota; kingdom Fungi; phylum Ascomycota; class Pichiomycetes; order Serinales; family Debaryomycetaceae; genus Spathaspora; species Spathaspora sp. UFMG-CM-Y285. The sequence goes on from PPUV02000016.1 coordinate 36,620, forward strand.
ACCCACCTCGTGGCGTTGGTTACTATTTTTTTTTATCAAAATCACTAAAACTATCGATCTATATATTTTTTTACAAAAATAATCATTAACATGGCGTGTGACGATGAATACATAATCACATTCATAAGAGACTATATTCCTCGCCTTCCTGAAGATATCCTAATTAATATATTCAATAATCTAACCAAGGAATACCTCATTGATTTCTTTTGGTAGTTTGACAAGATTAAGGATATACTTATTAGATATTATTATTCTTGGAAACTTTGTTTTGCCTTTCTGAAGTTCGAGCCAGAGCGTAAACCTATTTGGGATTCTGATAATGAAAATAGATCAATTGGGTACTTTTCTTAGACAATGCCAGATTCTCCGGGGTATGTATATCTTGTCCAAGATAGTTCCCAAAACATTAGTACTTGTTGGTTTTGAAACTCTTAATGAAATGAAAAATGTTTTAAAGTTGGAATGTGTCAAGGAAATTCCTGAATTAGGAACTGTGCTTGAGCTGTGGGATATTACATCAGAAGAGTTTTATAATTTAGTCTCATTCCATAATTTAACCATAATTTAACCAAATTACATTTATTTCATGGTTGTATGGAAGCTGAATCAGAAGAAAATAAGTCAGCTTTACGTAACCATAAGAATCTTTCTGAGATTAGATTGTCTTTTGGGTTTAGTGGGCCAGATTATTGACTGGAGTTTGAATTTCTACAAGGATTAACAACTCTAGCCTTCTGGAACTATGAGGATGGTGATAGTGCAGTTGATACACCTACATTAGTTATTCCTGAACAGGTCCAACGTCTTGATATTGAATGTGATGTGGCTCACTCTGTTTAATGGTGAATGGCAGAAAAAAGAGCCTCTCCTTTTGTTTTGAACTGATTGAATAGGGAAAGGTGGATTGGTTGAATATGGGTAGTTTTTTTTTATTTTTATTGATTTGAATTACGATTTACTAATTTCTGAATAAATATGTAAAGCACGTTAATTATATATATAAGTATGATAAAAGAATACGATAGTTTGTCTTAAACTTGTAAAATCAAACGTGCAAATACTTTTAGAAATACCTTTAATATATCCAGAGTTGAACTGATATTAACTTCCAAGATTTTATTGAGCGTTTAGTCTCAAGAATAGACAGACTGTTGAATTTCCTATCTAATTTGATTCTTGCATAATATTTCTGGTTAATTTCAAACAAAAGTTACCAAGATTATGTATTCGCAAGAACTACCCCACCTTAAATTACTTTGTCATTGCCAATTTAGGCAAGAGAAAAATAAACAAAGACCTTTTTGCAACCGTTTTTCTTTTTCTTATTTATGTGTCAACTCAAGCTTACAAATCAACGTGATTTGATTGGTCGAAATCCACACGTGACTATCATTTAAATACAGGACCATTTGTAATAAAATAAAAATTGTATGATTAAAATTATACTATAAATATCTAAACCTTCTCCTTGATCTACTTTTCATTTTTTTGAATCTAAAACAATTTCCATCTTTCAATAAATAATAATAACTACTTCAATAATGACTTGTTCATCTGCTGATTGTGTCTGTGCTAGAAAATCCACTTGTTCATGTGGTGCTCGTCCTGCTCAACAATGTAATTGTGATAAGGCCAATGTTGAAAATGTTGTACCTGCTGCTGAAGATGCCTGTGTATGTGGAAAGAGAAATAAAGATGCCTGTACTTGTGGTTCTCATTCACATTGTGATGGCCATAGAGATGGTGAAACTGATTTCACTAACTTAAAGTAAGAGAAATGAAGAATTTACTGGGATATGTCGGGCAAAAAAACATCAAATAACAATAATATATTAATATATGTACTAATAAAGACAATTAAATTAGAAAAATATTTAAATTTGACGTAATGTCGTGTAAATGTCGTATGTCGCGCACAATTGTTGGAGATTCGCACCCGGGCAAATTCGTAGCAAACAGGAACATAAAGTTCACATCATCCAACATACTGTGTATGGGTTTAATCAAACATAGTTATCAAAAAGGGAATATGGTCCGATTGTCAGGACTTCAACGAGAAGTATTAAAGCTTTATCGTCAATGTATACGTACAGTAAAGACGAAACCACCCCAGAATCAAGATCATTGGCGTAAATTTATTCGAGGAGAATTTGAAAAACATCTGCATTTAACTAAACGAGACTTTGGAGCTGTTGAACATTTAATACGAGTGGGTCATAATAAATTGGAAATGTACCTGAGTCCCTTGATCAAGGATATTCATTGAAGAGCATATAGCGAGAAGAAGTTTAACCAAGAAACAAGCACATGAACACGTTCGACTCACCTTTCTACATACTATTTATTCTTCTGTATATATATAAAAATACATTCTAAAATTGTGTATTATAAAAGTGTCTATGTAAAAAATAAATAAATAAATTAAAAAAAAAAAAAAAACTATCCCAGGTATCCGGCAAATACTTCTTCGTATTCACTCAACAAACATTCAGTAGTATCCTTTTTAAATGACATATCTGTCATCTCTCTCTCTCCAGAAACATCTCTTGCTAAAGTAGGGGCAAACACCACTGCTAAATTCTTATATCCCATTCGATTAATACTTTCCTTTGAACTAACCAAGTTTAAATGTTTACATAATAACCATAATGTATACTTATTTGCTGGAGGTAATTTCTGAACCATTTTCTTTAATTCTTGAGCTCTTCTTTCTTTAGGATTGGCAGATGATACTCGAATAAACTCATCATACAAACTATAAGGGATAATCGGGTCAGATAATTTCCTCATGTATCGTTTTAAAGCTGATGTAACAGCATTAATATCTCCTGACATTAATTCAGCTAATTTCTTATCTTCAGTTATACCAGGGGATAAATTGGAAAATGCAGTTTCTATAGCTACAATAGTGGAATTACCTCCTGAAATTCGATAAATTCCTTCAGAATCCAAACCACGATACTCAACTTCAGCAAGACATTTAGTGATTATGAATGGAGTTTTAACACCTTCATAATCAGCTCTTGCTTGGATAGTGGTGGCAAAGAAATCATGACTCAGGTGTTGTTGACCATCACCTAAAAATGTGTCCAAGATGTTTGTCGATATTGAACGATGGAATTTACTACTGTTGTTGTTGCCATTGTTATTAGGTTGATTATTTACTCGTGTTGCTTGACTCAGATAAGTTGAAGGTATACTTGAAACGCTAGCTGTTTCAGGAATTGTCGATGATGCTGAACTTGAAGTAGTTACTAAATTCTTTTGTCTTCTCCAAAATTTAAGTCTAGTTGCTTTATGAGTAGTTTGATCTTCTTCAGGAGTTCCTTCACCAATAACAGTGATTGATTCCAAAAGATCAGTTGGTTTATGAGAAGGAGAATTTGAATTTTCTGTTTCTAAACTTGAGGTACGTGTAAGTTTAAGATGTTTATTTTGATCACGTAATTGAGTATTTTCATCAACTAATTTTAATTTGCTACTTTGTAAATCATTAACTTGTTTATGTAATCCATCCAATCTTGATTCTTCTAAAGTAACTTGTCGTAAAAGATTCTTTAAATGATCTTCCAATTGCTGTTTTTCAATTTTCAATGTCAGCAAATTATTTTCCAAATCTTGTTTAGCAGAAACCAAAGACATAACTTCAGATTTAAGAGCATTTATTCCTAATTCATTCTTATCTTTAATAATTTCAAATCCTGGTACTTTATTTTCGTCAATAACTTCTGGTTTATGTAAAATATTGAAGTTACCAAAACTATTACGATTATGCAAAGGCGGGGTAATAAGGGCAGTCCCATTAAGACTGTGAATTGAACCATCACTTACTTTTCTAGAATGAGTCATATGTTCAGCACTATCTTTTTTGAAGATATTAAATTTGTTTAAAGAAGTGGGAGTTGTTGTTGACCCATTCGAAGAAGTACGACGATGTTTTAAACTACGTAAAAGTGATGATTTTCTCCCTAATGGTTTTTCTTGTTCTGGTTGTTGTTGTTGTTGTTGTTGTTGGTATTGTTGTTGTTGTTGTGTTTGGTGCTGCTGCTGCTGCTGTTCATCACTCAGTGAATGAGTAATTGATTGTAATGCTATTGATCGACTTTCATAATCAACACCTTCTACTCCTAATCCCAACCCAACAATTTCCTTATTATCATCTGGAGTATTAGGCACCGGTAATTTTGGTGGAGGAGAACTTAAAAATGGAGTATTTGAAAGACTCGAACCTCTTGGAGGAGTTGTTGTTACATCTATGTCTACTCCATCAGCAATTATATCATCACTTTCAACAACTCTTGCTTGACGATTTGCCTTGGCGAATGGTGAACTTACAAGGGGACGCAGTTCATGTGAACTGGAGCCAGAATTATCAGTAGTAACAGATTGAGGTTTTGTAGGTGATGTAAGTCCATTCATCAGTAATGGAGTAGTATGGAAGTCATTATCATGATATTGGTTAGGAGAACGAATAAAAAAGTTCTTTTGTTGTGATTGTTGTGATTGTTGTTGCTGTTGTTGTTGGGTATTTTGTAAGGCATCTCCAGTTTGTTGAAGACGAGGGGTTATAGGAATTGGAGGTTTTAAATGACTTTGTTCTTGAGGAGTAGTTTTATTAGATAGTATTTCCGGGAATTTTGAACGATCACTCAGTTTTAAATCTTGATCCACTAAAGAGCTTGGTGAATTTCTATCAGGAATAGTTGCTGGTGCAGATAATTGAGATTGAGAATGCGAATGACCACGTTTACGTAATGTTTTCCCTCGAGGTTTTTCTGATTCATCTGATTCATTTGAATCATCATCGTCTTTAACTTCTTCAATTGAATAATCATATTTAGCTGGGGTATATAAAGAAGAACCACTTGAACTTGGGTTGCCTTTATTATCGTCAATACTGGTACGTACAGATGAAGCCGAATCATATGACAGGGGGATATTTTGTAATCTTCTTTCAGGTGAAGGTGACAACCGGGGGTAATTAGTATTGTTGAGTAGTGAAGGTGGTAAAGGTAAATGTTTATTTTTGGATGTAAGGGATATAGAAGATGCAGATGTCTGGTCGTTGGAAAAATAAGATTGAATAAGGCTGGATGTGTCGTGAACTTCAGTTGGTGTCTGTTGTGGTTGTGACTGCTGCTGTTGTTTCTGTTGTTGTTGCTGCTGTTGTTGCTGTTGCTGTTGCTGTTGTTGTTGCTGTTGCTGCTTCTGTTTATCAATCAATTTCTTTTTTGCATCGTATTTCTTCTTCTTAGCCACTAATTTCTCGTGACAATCCATACAAAACAACCCTTTACTTGTTCGAGCATATCTCAAATCTTCAATATTCTGTTTACAACTACGACATTTAAAACAATTGGAACAATAAGCTTGATCACCAGTTAAAATTGCCAAATCATCAATTTTACGACCACATTGTTTACAATTATAGGAACACTGAGAACATATCAAGTTACCATTTCCTAATACTAAGAAATTGGAATTACACCCTAACAGGGTGGAACATTTTGAACAAATAAAACACAGAATATGCCACCTGTCTTCTCCCAATTCATACGCGTGACCTTCTAGAATCAATTGATGACATTTCTTACACACTTCACGTAAACTGGATAAGTCTTGACTATGTGATTTCGATGAATGGTTCGAGGTAATAGGTTCAGTTGATATTAGTTCTGTCATGGTAGTATTAGTATATATGTATATGATTTGTAAGATATATTGTTGGTAGGGGAAATATGCAGGTATGTGTAGCTACTATATGTAGGAAATAATAACTATGCAAATATCTTAAAGATATATATCTGGATCTGAAGTATTTATATAATGTTCTGTTTACTGATTGGTTTTTTTGTTATCTGGTGTGTGTTTTAATTAACCAGAGAATAAGGATTGTTGAAACAAGAACTTGAAAAGGTTTCAGGAAAATTCCGACTTTTTTTTTTCTTTCTTTATTTTATTCTAAAAATTTATTTTATTGATGGGCTTTTTGTGTCCGTTTGAAATTCAACAACTGGTTTTTTTTTTTTGGTTTAAAGATTTGACAAGACAATGTGAAAAAAAATAACTATAAAGGGGAAAAGTAGAAAAAAAAATAAATAAAAGAAGATCTTCAACCTTAGCTTCATATATATATAATCTTACATGCTGGCTAAGCAAAATGATAATTTTGATGACGGTAAAGAAGTATTTACATTCTCGATCATTTCCTTATTTAGATATGGTATTACGAACAGAATGTATAATTTCATAATTTCGTAATTCTAAATTTATCTCCCCCCAAAAAATAAAAAAAAAATAAGAGATTTGTTTTGACAATAGTACACGCCCCTCTCTCAAGATTTTTTTTTTAATTGGTTACATCACCTCAACTTTGTTTCTTTTTACTTAAACTAGGCTTTTAGTTTATTTTTTTTTTGTCTGTTTTCAGGATCCGACATTTTTTTTCTCTTCGCTTTCCCTTTTTTTTTGTTCTTTTTAACGCGTCTTGCTTGTAATTACCTAACATGGATCAAAATATTAAAATGTTAGTTTAAAAGTTTGAACAGAATAATTAAAATAGCTAAATAGTCTCTAATCTAGTCGCTATGCAATCAATACAGAAGAAAAAAAACACACACACCCTATCGTTGTCACTTTTTTTGTTGACAAGTATTGTTATTCTATTGTCATCCCTTTTGTCGTATTGTCTACTAGATTTTTTTTTTGTAGGAAAAGTGCGCGTCTGTTTCTCCAACGGCCCATGTTTCATATGTCCCAGCTAGGAAATAAATTAGCCAAGATATTGGTAAGAAGTGAAAATGTAAGATCGTTTTATAAATCAAAGTACTGTTAATTATAATTACCAAAGATGTTTCATATGCAATTTTGGAAGTGGCTATAGAAAAAAAAAGTTAACTCTCGTATAGTAACACTCGTCTAGTACCGTTTCAGAACAATTTTCATCTTTCGTCTAACAATTTTTTTTGTTTTTTGGGAAGAAAGTCTGATTGAAGCAAACAATCAGGCGGAAGAATATTTTGTGTGGCAAAAACAAATAAAAAGAGAAAATGAAAATTACTGCGAAAAACTGCGAATCTAGAAGGATTCTAACTTATAACAAAAGTTCGCTTTTTCTCGTATGACTTAATTTCTATAATACCTACTCTATAAATCTATATACATCTTTTACTTTCTATTTCTTTTTTTTTTTAAAAAAAAACAATTACATATCCCTACATCTCCTCTGCCGTCAAGTCCTTTTTAATCATAAAAGGTTTACCTCTCCAATCAATTTCATGACCAATCATAGCCATTATCCAAATTGGTAACGCCAAACATTCTCTAACAATCCAAACTCTAAACCAATCCAACATTGTACCCGTACGTTTATATCTTAACCATGTGGGCATATATGCAATATCATTTGAATCAATCACATGACTGGTAAATGTATGATATTGAATATAATCGGTTATCATCCAAAATATCATATGACAAATAAACCAGATATAATTAAACCAACAATCAAAGAATATTGTTGATATAGCATATGTTCCATATATACCACAAATAATTGATTCAGTAGTAGGTTCAATTAATGTCGCCAACAATACCATATATTTACGTACTCGAAGCCAACGTACACGACGTTGAATATAATCATTTACAGTATTGTTTGATTCAATTATTGGTTGTACAACAACATCCCCAGTGAGTCCTGTACGAGCAAAACAATTTTCCCAAAGAGCAATACCAATCATATTATCTTCACCAATATATCTGGCAAAGAATTTTATTGCATGACCTGGACCAAGGGAAGAATAATATTCTGCTTGTTGTTTAACTTGAAGGTCTTGGAAAAATGGTGAATCATGTTGCGGGATAAGTGATACTGCTCGATCTAATTCTGATCGACGATACATATTTGATTTCCCATTGACACAGGGGGCAATTGCTACATTATTTAAGGCAACATAAAATTTAGAATGGGATGTATGTAAAAACATTTCATCTAATTTTGCCCCTAATTTATCAAGAAAACGAGTTGGCTTTTTTAATTGTTCTTCTTGTATGATTTTATTAGAATGATGACGAATGGGTGATTTCCGTTTGGCTACTCCCAAGTGGACATTTGCACTTGAACTATTACTTGAATTTGTATTTTCATCTGAATCATGAGATTGTTGAGGAGTTATTCCATATTCTAAATCAAGTAATTCGTCTTCGTAATTTGTTTCTTTAGAAATACTTAATGCTAAAGGTACATGATGAACTAATTTAACTTTACGATTTCCACCACATTTTCTTCCATTATTTAAATTTTCATTTAATGTGAGTACAGAATTTTTTAAAATATTTGAACTAGCCCAAACATTACTATCTAAGATCCACAAAATATCAAATTTAGCATGAATAAACCCTTTAGCTAAATTATTTACTTTTGGATTTGGACCAAAATGTTCTTGACTTTTATTTGTTAATTTGTTGAAATTTTCTGAAATTAAAATTTGGGAATCAATGTCAGAATATTTCCTAATTAATGCGTTAATAATTGGTATAGCAGGATCTGAAGGATCATCAAGACAAAATAAAATTTGTAATTTTGTATTGGGGTAAGTTTGACAAAAGGAAGATTCAAGACATGAACTAAGTTCAGGGTCTATACCTTTGATTGGTCGGATTATAGTAACACCTTCAAAATCATCTTGTTGCTCTTGCTGATTTTGTTGATTTTGTTGATCTTGTTTTTCATTGTTACTCTTCTTCCATAGTATTTTTCGATTTCTGAATTTAATTAATATCTCAATAAATCCTAAATAGGCAACTAGTAGAATAAATATATACCAAACTAGAAAGACAACACTAGTGATTGATCGAATATATGAATTCATGATGTGTTGTTCTTTCCCAAAGGGGGGAGGTTCGTGTTCTGAGATTTGTTGTTCTCTTACTTGTTACTTTATGTAAGGAATATATCAATAGTATATTTTGACTATGTACATAAGAAGGATTGTAACGATACTCTTACCACACACACACACAAACAAACACGTTGTAATTAGCAAATTTATTGAATGTGTATGATTTTTTTTTGGCAGCATCTTTTTTTTTTCTTGAGTCAAATTTCAGCAGAATTACTAATGGACTTTAGGTGGTGAAGTTTTTTTCTTCTTACTTTGGTCGACGCGAATATAGTTTGTGGCTTAGTTGGGAGGTTGTAATGTAGTTTATTACCGACAGCCGATTCTGTGTGAGTGATTATCTATTTCAAAAAGACTTTTATTGATGACAATCTGTATCTGACAGTTCCATTGTTATTCAATTACAAGAGGAAATGTTCTAGAATGTTGATTGTTGGTGTGTAAGTGTTTAATGTAGTTGCTATTTTGACACGTTTCATAACTCTTGGAGGAAGTATTTAGGCCAGTCCATTATAGGAAGGAAGGAAGGAAGGAAGGAAGGAAGGAAGTAAACCGAACACATATTAGACGAATTACTACTCTGATTGCAGGAAATTTTTAGTAGAAAATTTTAATAGAAAACTGTAGCAGAAAACTGTAACAGAAAACTTTAGTAGAAAACTTTAGCAGAAAACTTATAAAAAAAAAGGTCAAACTAAATATTTTTTATTTTTACATTTTTCATGTAGTTTATCCATCTGATATGCTTCTCCAATTACAATTTAAAACATACTAGCGGGTTCAATGTTTCCCCCTTTTCCCAAAAGCCAAGATTTGAAAAATTTATCTGTGAATCTCGGAGTTTTTTTTTCACAAATTTCACTCCACAAGAAAACAATTGGAAAAAAAAAACATCTGATATTTTCAGTATATCTCAGAATCCGAGATCGGTGCAAGTAGTTGAACTATATATTTTCAAATGGAGAACATACAACAAGAGATGAGAACTACTTAAAAACTATAGATACATCAACTCCGAACATATATCTATTGTTTATTTGTAATCTCTTTAAAATAACAATTGCTTTCACAAAGAATCCGGGGAAAAACTTCGGAGTTTTTCCCCGGATATTCTTGGATTTTTACAATTGATAAGAATCAGCACATAAACAAGAACCCTCTTGGTGATAATTATTAATTACAAATATTTTTTTTCTGATAAAATAAGTATTTGTGGGGTTGCTCCTTAGTACTAAATCCGAATGAAATACACTTACACACATTTACACACTTTTGGAAGATTTCATATTCACATAGTAAACATGACCGAGGTACAGATCACAAGCTATGTCTTGGCTTAGTTCTAGAAAAAACACCAAACAATAGCTTCTCTACGTCCATTTTTTTTTTTTCCTTCATCCGTGGTTTAACTCCAAGTTTTCCCTCGGATAAAAATAGTAGAAGAAAAAAAAATTGTTGAACGGTTGCCACGACTTGCCCCACCCTCCCCACACACACTAAAAGACAAAAAAAAAAAAAGAAAAAAACCCATAACCAATTGACAAACCAATCAAATTTTGGCTGACTATAAATTCAAGTGAAAATTTCCTTACATTGATTTTTCTGGGGAGTTATTTTTATTTGCCAAGATTTAAACTTTTAGGAATTATATCTCACACACGTATATAATCTTCCTAAATATCCTTTTTTTTGTTTCTTCTTTCTTGCTTTCTCAAAACATATTAGAGAAGGAGGTTGAAGTTTCAATTTAAACTATGATCAAGTCAAGAGTCCCACAATTAGTATCAGTTGCCACAAAATCCTCACCAATTGCTTCTAAATACATCATGCCAATCTTAGGTAAACGTTATCAATCTTCTCAACCAAAAGGTGATTTATATAAATTTCAATCACAATTACCTAAACTACCTGTACCTGCTTTACAAGATACTGCTGCCAAATATTTGAAATCAGTTCAACCTTTCTTGTCAGCTGAACAATATGCCGAAACTTCTGCTAAAGTTCAAGATTTTATTAAACCCGGTGGTGTTGGTGAAACTTTACAACTGAGATTGACTGAATTTGCTAAAGGTAAAGACAATTGGTTAGCTGAATTTTGGGATGATTACGCTTATATGTCATATCGTGACCCTGTTGTTCCTTATGTGTCTTATTTCTTTAGTCACAAGGACGTTAGAGGTTTAGTTGGTGAAAATCAATTACTCAAGGCTTCTTTACTTGCTTATTATACTATTGAATTTATGGAACAAGTTCAATCGGAGCAATTACAACCAGAAGTTATCAAAGGTAATCCATTCTGTATGAATGCTTTTAAATATATGTTTAATAATTCTCGTGTTCCTGCTCCAGGTTCAGATATTACTAAACATTATGATGGTGAAGCCAATAGATTTTTTATTGTTATTTTCCAAAATAACTTTTATAAAGTTCCAACACATGATGAAAATGGTAATAAATTAACCAAGGGGGAAATTTATCAATATTTACAACAAATCAAGAATGATCCAACTCCTCCAGGTATTGGATTAGGAGCATTGACTACTTTAAACAGAGATGAATGGTTATCTGCTTATAACAACTTACGTAAATCTCCAGTTAATGAAGCTTCATTGGAAACCATTTTTGCTTCTGCTTTTGTTATTTGTTTAGATTCATATTCTCCAATTACTATTGAAGAAAAATCAAGAAATTGTTGGCATGGAGATGGTCAAAATAGATTTTTTGACAAACCTTTACAATTCTTTATTAGTGCTAATGGTAATTCTGGATTTATGGGTGAACATTCAAGAATGGATGCTACACCAACAGTTCAATTAAACAATACTGTATATAAACAAGTTATTGCTGAAAGTGAAAATCCAAAATTAATTGATGAAATTGCTAGTTTTTATCCTCGTGTTGGTACTGCTGAACTTGTTCAATTTGATATTGATCCAACTTCTCGTTCTAATATTGTTGAAGCTATTGTTAAATTTGAAAATACCATTGCTGCTCATGATGAAGAAATTTTCCAACATTATGGATATGGTAAGAATTTAATCAAGAAATTCAAAACTTCTCCTGATGCTTATGTTCAAATGATGATGCAATTGGCTTATTATAAACATACAGGTAAAGTTAGACCAACTTATGAATCTGCTGCTACAAGAAAATATCTCAAAGGTCGTACTGAAACTGGTCGTACTGTATCCAATGAATCCAAGAAATTTGTTGAAACTTGGACCAATCCAAATGCTACTATTGCTGAAAAAGTTGCTACATTCCAAGCTGCATGCAAACAACATGTTGCTTATTTGTCTTCGGCAGCTGATGGTCAAGGTGTTGATCGTCATTTATTTGGTCTTAAAAATATGTTGGGTCAAGGTGAAGCTGTTCCAGAAATTTTTACTGATCCAATTTTCAGTTATTCAAGTAAATGGTATATTTCATCAAGTCAAATCCCCAGTGAATATTTCCAATCTTGGGGTTGGTCTCAAGTAGTTGATGATGGATTCGGGTTAGCTTATTTAATTAATAATGAATGGATTCATGTTCATATCAGTTGTAAACGTGGTAATGGCTTAAGTTCTGACCATATGAAATGGTATTTGGTTGAAAGTGCCAATGAAATGAAGGAAGTTTTAGTTAAAGGGTTATTAGAGGGACAAGTTGAAGAAAAAGCCAAGGCCAAGTTGTAGGTGTGTGTGTGTGAGTTTTATTTTTTTTAAACTATATATTGAATATATGTATTTATTAGATTACATAGTAAGCTAGTATTTCAGTAAGCTAGTATTTCCCCAGATTCTCTCGTATCAGACATTTTTTTCGTTTCAATTATTTTTTAACATTTTAACTTTTGTGTTAGCTGTGTATCATGCACGAATTTTCGGTTAATACTTAACGAAGAAGAAAAAAAAAACAATAAAATATTTATATAATCCAGAATACATATCCTACTTTACATATGGCGTGATGTTGGGAGATAAATTATAATTAATGGGGGGAAATGTGATGAATGATAGTACTCTAGTGATATTGTTATAACAATGGATATGTAAAACATCACCTCACACGAGAAAATGAATGATCGTGTAATGTAGTATTGCGTGGGCTTGCTTGTACAAGTAGGTACATACACTTACAGAATTAAACAAGAAAAACACATAATCATGTCATTAACAGTGACCCCTCCATAATCAATACTAAGATAATGTGGAGATTTTTCTTATTCTGAGGCTGATTTTACATCGAGGCACTGTTGCCAAGGATGGTAACTATGTATCACCTGAACACGAGTTTTCTTGGAACCAACAATACATTTTATCAATTGAATGTCAAAATTACATTTGTGTCAGTTCTAGACTTCAGTAGTATTACTTCATGGATGCAAAAATAATCAAGAGTGGGGAGGGAGGCGTACTGAGTTTGGCATAACCATTGTGGTGTGTTTGAACTCCATTGTTGAGGGGGGGAGGGGGGGTATATGTTGGGTTATAAACGTATACACTCATGAATTCTATTTCTCATTGATTTCCTCTTACTAATTTTCCACTCTTCTTATATCCTCACTTCAGTTGCAAACCAGTTGAGTAACTATGCAAGATTGATACAAAACGTCAAGTCAGATACGCCTTATTCCCCTGGATTATTTTTCTTTCAACTTTGGTGGTTTTGTGTTACTCTATTGTTCATCGACAAGACAACGAATTAATCTCGATCACTAAAAAATGATTTAAAGTTCGTTTTCAATTACAAGGTGTGATATCGCGTGAAGGATGGTTTAGTCAGAATTACTAAATTCAATATATTTAAAAGAGTGTAATTGAAGTAGTTCATGTATTCTCTAACAATATATTATTTTTTTCGCTTCTATTTTTGGAAACATTTGCAGTTAACTCAGGATTTCTAGTAATCTCCAACTATAAACACGACCCAATTATAAGCTTTAAGAGGGGAATTATAACTATAAACTATCCCGAGGGTAGGATTCTTTTTAAAAAAAACAATCACTATCGGATATATGCCTTTTAAGTTGTGAGACTTGATTATTAATTATTTTTTTTTTTTTTTGGGTACTGTTTTTGTTTACACTAATTGACGACGGACATGTCAACCCAATACACGTCTGTTTTTTTGAACAAAGATAAAGTTGTTGTTAGCCACGCGATTTCTAGTTCATATAAAACTACCACGATCCTCCTCTTGTTTGACTTGGCAACATTAATAGAAAGAGGCTAACTTTTCTTTTCTTTTTTTCCACTCTCTTCGTTGTGTTTACTACAAAGTTGTATAGCGTTTTGACAGATAGTTTTGCAGCAACCTAGGAACACTTAACACAAAAGAGATATTGACGTCTGCTTTGCATATATAGCAACATTAGTTGAGGTTTTTTTACTTTTGTAAGGAACCAACTGATATTATTTGTTCCGTCTAAGCGGAGACGGCATTACTGTTATTACATTTAAAGGCGTTGTTCCAAATTAGTCACTCATACATTAGATCATCACATCTGGAATATTCACTGCGCCACCCATACACACACACACACAATCGTTTCAAACATTAGAATATCCCCAAGTACGAGTTCTACTTGATTAGTTGTACCATATTCCATTGAGTTTACATCGTGAACTATTACCTGTGATTCCCATTTACAGGCTAAAAAATTTAAAGTTTAATAAATAGATTTAAGGGGCAACAAACTCAAAATTCCCAAATTGGGAGACCCTGAACAAAGAAAATACATTCCAGTAAATCCCAAACTAAAAAACAAAAAAAAAAGACTGTTTATAGAATTACCCATTCATCAAAGTGCATTCAAAATAATTTCACCTATCAGACAATATAATTGAGAAAAAGACATTAAAAAAAAAAGAGAAGCCAGAAAAACCAGAAAAGAAAAGAAAAGAAAAGAAAAAAAAAATAAAGGCTCAATTTGAATTTTATTAGACGATTGTACTGAATTTATTGACTTTTTTTTATTTGTATTGAAAACTTAAAGTGTAAAAAAAAAAATTGGAACTTGCAAATTTCATCAACTTAGGTGTAATTTAACTTTTAACCATTCAATAAGAAAAATAAAAATACAAACCAACCAACCAAATAAACGAAAAGGTATACCCTATCACGCTCCAATTGAGTTTTTCTTAAAAAGAAAAGAATCCCCAAGAGTTAATAACTTATCAAAATTAGGAATTTTTTTTTTCTTAGTTTGTGCATATTGCAGGAAGAGCATATAAATTATATTTTTTAAACATTGAACTAAAAAAAAAAAAAAATAAAAAAAAAAGATTATTTTTTTTATTCTTGATTTTTGATCTGATTTGGTTTGTTTTGATTCTTCTTGTCTTTTAAGAAGGATAATTCTTTTTTTTTTGAACAATCTGGTTACTACAATTTTACCAACAACAGGATTTTCAAAAGCTATAGAATATTCCACCAAGTCAAGCCGCACACCCTGAACCAAAGTTTTGTTTAATTGTGGAAGGAAGGAAGAAAAAAAAATATTTTATTAGTTCAACCTCGTATTAACTAATATTTTTATTTTTATTTTTGGTTTTGGTTTTTTTTTCTCCTGGTTCTTTCCTTAGTGTGTCTTTACTCATTCACTACAATTTTTGATCTAGATAGACACATTCTCGCCACCAACCTAAGAAAAAGTGGGAAATAAATCAATCGTCAGGGCAACCATCACGAAATCGAATCATATAATTCTTGACACTTTTTTTTTTTGAAACAAATTGTTTTGGATTGTATTTTTCTTCTTCTTTTCTTGATTTTAAAATAAGGGGATTGATTTTCCAGAGCTTGGCAAAAATCTGTTAGTATCAGATCAACATTGTCCCACATTACAACAGACACATATAAATATATACGAATCTGCATTGTTGGGAAAAAGCACACATACACTTGTGATATAGCCTACTTACATTGCATTCCTTGACACTTTGTTTATTTTTACCCGTTTCATATTGGAATATTTATTTTTGCATTACCATACATCAAAAGAGGTTGTATACAAAGTTCATTCCTTTCTACAATTAAGTTTTTACATATACATGTTTTATAGAATAATATGGCAGATAATCCACCCAAATATCGATCACATAAACGACAGAAGTCATCGGTCCTGAATCCAACATATTATCTTCCTCAACAGGAGCAGCCACAGCAGCAGCAGCAACAACAACAACAACCACAGACAGATCAACAACAACAACAACACCTGACACAACAACAGTTGCCAAATCTACCTCAACAACACGTGTCATCAAGTCATTTACAACAATATGAACACGATCCCTACATGTCAACATACAGTTACACATCAAGATCAAAACTGGAAATGCCACCTTCAACTGCATCTTCAACAACATTACCTCCAACAATGTCAGGTGGGAATCTTGATATATCTTCAACTCATTCTCATACATCACCGTTAAAACGAACTGCATCTTCTGAATTGGATCCTGCTTCAGTAATGAGAGTATCTCCTGTGATTACTACAGCTACACCTGGTTCATATTATTATCAGCCACCTGTACAATCTACATTTCCAGGATTGGAACCACATCCACAACAGCAGCATCCACAACATCAGCAACAGCAACAGCAACAGCAACATCTTCACCATCGTCAACATCAACAAACAGTGTCTCACTCTTCAACTGGTTATGCATATACTCCTCAACAACCAGTTCCATCTGCATTTTCATCTTTTGATTACTCAGGAGCATTCAAAATACCCGAATATACAACAGCAAGTACAAGCACATCCCACCAGCAGCAACAGATCCTGACAATGAGTACAAACAAACCTCATGGTTATCCTGTACCTTCTCAATCTTCGTTACGTACAACTACAACTGCATTATCACCAGCATCGGCTTCAGCATTTAGACAACATCAAAAGAATAATTTATCTATATCTTCGCATTTTAATCTTGTCTCTTTAGGACCAAGTGAGAAACGCCCTCCTACAACAACACTTCCAATTGCATCTACAGCTACTACTACTACTGCTGCAAAACAACCTACTCAAGGAACGTCTACTGACAATTCGATTATTAACGATTTATTAATTAATTTGACGACAGTAGATGGGTCCAATATTAACAATTATCTTTTATCAATCTTATATAAATTGAATACTCCTTTACCTATAGATGATTTTTACAATTTGTTATATAATAATGATAGACTTCGAGATTTATTGGATATAAATTATCATGAAAAATTAGATAAAACAATTGTACCGTTTTCCAATGTTGAATTAACTATTGATGTTATAAATCAATTATTAAATGTCTTCAAGAATCCCAATATGTTGGTGGAATATTTACCTAATTTAGAAGATAAAGAGAATAAATTAATGAATATAAATTATCATGAATTATTAAGGACATTTTTGGCAATTAAAATATTGTATGAAATATTAATTCAATTACCATTAACTGCAGAAGAAGATCCTCAAAGTTATACAATTCCTCGATTATCCATATACAAGACATATTTTATTATATGTCAGAAATTAATTTGTAATTATCCTAGTTCTTCAAATACTACGAATGAACAACAGAAATTAATTCTTGGACAATCAAAATTAGGTAAATTGATTAAACTAGTATATCCAAACTTGTTAATTAAACGATTGGGAAGTAGAGGTGAATCCAAATATAATTATCTTGGTGTAATATGGAATGAAAATATCGTCAATGAAAGTATTAAACAATTGTGTGATCAAAATGAATTGAATGATTTGAATGAAATATTTAGTGGTGATATAAGATTGGCCAATTTAGGAACTACTCCTAAGAGAGTAACTCATAGAAGAACTAATTCAAAACAAAAGATAAAGAATCCTGAACCTGAACCTGAACCTTCGTTCTTACCTACAAATGAAATACAACAACCAACTGTAGACACAAGTAATGTTCCAATAATTACTGAACCTGCACCTACACTTTCTTCACCTAATCTTTCATGTATAAAGCCATTTTTGAAATTCCCTGCTGAAAATACGTTTACGATTTTAAATTCCCAAGATCAAGATAATTGGTTTAACCAAGTTTTATATGAATGTTATAATAGAATAGGGATATTTGGACCAAGTTTAGTTCATGAAATCTTCCTTAAGAATGAGAATCTACGAACTAATTCCAGTCTTTTGAATAATATAATGGAGTTACTAATTAAACCTTTGATTCAAACATCCATGCCTAATATTGACATGTGTTTATATTTGGTGATATTAATTGAAATATCTCCCTATTTATTATTAATTAAATCATCGACAAATATTAATTTGTTGAAAACTTTACGATTAAACTTGATGCATTTGATAAATAATCTTAATTCGGAATTGAAGAGTTTAAATTCATCAAAGTTTCCTACAAACAATTCCACAATATTCTTAATTATGGTGAAGAAATTAATCAACTTGAATGATTTGTTAATTACGTTTATTAAACTTATTAATAAAGATAGTAAGAAATCAATGATGTCGACCGATATTGAAAATTTCCTTAAAATTAATAGTCAAACTTTAAAATTAGATGAACAAGATGATGAGAATTTACTTTTTAATTTAAATACCAACTTAGCAACAACATCAATGGGAGAAATAAATTTCAGTTTTAGAAATGATATTTTGTCGAATGATTTGGTGTATACTTTAATTGGATATAATTATGACCCTAATATTAATACAGAATTAAGATCATCTATTCTGATGAAGTTTATTAATGAAGAAATTAGTATAATTGATGATTTCTTTAAGAATGATTTACTCAAGTTTTTAAATTCAAGTTTTAGTGAAGATGATGAAGAGGAGGAGGAAGAACAGCAAGAACAACAACAACAGGAAGAAGATCCAACACAGGAAATCTCACAAGAATCTTTGGAAAGTCTATCACAGTCAGGAACTGGAACAGAATTACCTGCATCAACAACAACCACATCCCCTACAAGATCTGAGAAACGAGGAGAAGGTAACGAAGTGGTACTTTCACCTAAAGAATTCTCGCGATTACAAGCATTAATTAATTTAATTGATAATCGATTATTATCCCATCATTTCAAATCAAAATACCCCATACTAATCTATAATAATTACATCACTTTTATCTTGAATGATATTTTAAAATATATTTTCTTAAAACAACAACAATCTCAATTACAAAACTTGAGGAATACTCAAGATCTAGAAGGAAATTCCTCAAATAGTTTTGGAAATTGGTGGGTGTTTAATTCATTTATCCAAGAATATATGAGTTTAATGGGTGAAATCGTAGGATTGTATGATTCACTCAAGAATTGAAAAAAAAGTTATTTTGTGTTTTTTTTAGATTCCCCTCGTCATTGTTTTATAGATTGACGAGTCTTAGTATTTATTTTCCCTGAGTAAGGGGTTAATTTTAATTTTCTATTTTGCATTTTTATTTCGTTACCGTTGTTGGTAACATACATGGTTTGTTAGATATACATATATAGCTTTTCTAATTTAAAAAAATATTTTAAAACTTGTTAATAAGATTATGTAATCATATAATTAGGCGATGTGTCGCATATTTTGCGCGTCGCTTAGAAATATTTTTTTGCGCACGCGTCTCGTAAAAATTCCATTTACGAGGATTTAGTTGAAAATGTCTATAAATTTGACATTATTGATAACGAATTAATTTAATTGAATGCTTCAGTAGATGTAGACGAATAAAATATTCAATCAGAAGGGGGCAGAGCTGATAATTGTTCCAATTAGTATAGTATTTTTGTTTGAAAGAGAGCTTGTTGTTAGTTTGGAAGTTGTCCCCATACTTGCAATAGAGATTTACTTACTTCAAGAGTTAAATAAAGTAATTTCTTCGTTGATTATAGGAAACAAACTATGCCATATTGTAATTCGCCGCATTTTTTAGGCCTAAATGTGGGAAAATCCTTGCTAAACAGCTAGTAAAGAACCCTACACCAATAATGTACCTCGAAAGTATAGTGAACATGTAGCTCCCCCCAGCCAAGACTCAACCCCAATTTTAAAACAACATTTCTGTTCGCATTTAATGAAGAATTTCATGCCCCGAGTTTGACACATCACATGACACAACCCCTTGAATTTTTAACCGCGGCACAACAGCAAAAAAAAAGTATGGGGTAAACTGAATCTACTTGCTTTACATATACAAACTCCAATATGCTTCATAAAAAGGTTATTATTATTGGAGGTGGAATCTCAGGGGTAAAAGCTGCCATTGATTTACATGCATCAGGAATTACCAATACAATTATCTTGGAATCTCGCGAGAGACTTGGCGGGCGGTTATTCACGATAAATTCCGATCATACTCGAGGATTGAATTATGATATGGGTGCATCTTGGTTCCATGATACTTTAAACAATCCTTTATTTGAAATGGCTGTGAAGAGTAAGACAGTCAAGTATCATTTTGATGATGGGAAATGTCAATATGTTAGTGAAGATGATGGAGATGTTCCCATTTGGAAATTCCATGCTGTTGTTGATGAAATGATGCTGTTTTTCAAGTTGACTTATGAACAAGATCCCACAAAGAAGGATATGTCATTGAAACAGTTATGTGAGGAGTATGTGTTAAAGTACGATTACAGATTAACCGAGGAGCAGATAGTTTACGCTGTTGGTGTTATTCGTTCCTTGGCTGAATTGTATCATGGAGAATCATGGGATACGCTCTCAGGTAAATATTGCTTTGCTAATATAAATCAACATTTAGGTCGTCGAGCATTTGTTTCCAATGGATATTATCGAGTATTTCAAATGGCATTAAAACAATTACCTCGCACTTATCTTGACGCAAATGTAAAGTTAAACGCCCACGTACACAAAATTGATTATACCAATCCCAACAAGATTATAGTTTACTTATTTGATGGAAGAAGTTATTCATGTGATTATTTAATTACCACTATCCCTCAAAGTATCCTTCAAATTACTGACCCCAATGATCTGTGTTATATTCAATGGTTACCAGAATTACCAAAACCTCTTCAACAAACACTTCCCCATATTCATTTTGGATCTTTAGGGAAATTGGTATTTGAATTCAAGGATTGTTTCTGGCCCGAAGATGTAGAACGATTCTACGCCATAACCAATACCACCACCCACAGTGACGCAATTAAACCCTGGGATTTCCCCAGTGTTATCGTCAACTATCAAGCGATAATGAGATTACCTAGTCTTGTAATACTTACTCAGAACCCACTTTCCAAACACATTGAAGAACTCGCAAAGTCTGAGAAGTTTAGTGAAATTTGGGACTTATTCAAACCCGTACTTGAAAAGGCATCACTTGTTCCTTCAGATCAACCAATTCCTGATCCCATTGCCATTTACAATTCACCCTGGAATGGAGAATATTTAACAAGGGGATCATATGGAACCACACCTATTGGAATGAAGGATCCCATAGATATAATCAACATCTTAAATCAAGGTTTCCAAAATAGAATTAGGTTTGCTGGTGCTGAAACTATTTCAGGAAGTGCTAATGGTTGTGCACATGGTGGTTGGTTTAGTGGAGAATGCGAAGCTAAATTTATTATTGACAATGAAAAGAAATCAAAGTTATAATTGTATATTAAAATATATTTAATGTAATCTGTAATATCACTCGCTACCAAATACACTCCGAGGGCACACACGTGCCAGTTTCAACAACACCCTCGGAAAGAAAAATCCTTGCAAAAAAACCAGACAATCCCACCTCACCTCATCTCGTATCACAATAACAACAATGCACGGCAGATTACCCAACAGTATCAAACTAATAGCAGGAAACTCCCATCCTGAACTATGTGATGCCATTGCTTTGAAATTGGGTATCCCCCTTGCAAGAGTAGGCGCATTTCAATACACGAATCAAGAAACCGCCGTGACCATTGGAGAATCAGTACGTGATGAAGATGTATATATTATTGAAACAGGAACAGGATTTGACAATTTAAATGATTTTATTATGGAATTATTGATTATTATTAATGGGTGTCGTGTGGCCAGTGCTAGAAGAATTACCGTAGTTATCCCAACATTCCCCTATGCCAGACAAGATAGAAAGGACAAGAGTAGAGCACCAATAACTGCCAAACTTATGGCGAATTTGTTACAATGTGCTGGCTGTGATCATGTTATTACATTAGATTTACATGCTTCTCAAATTCAAGGATTCTTTAGAGTACCGGTAGATAATTTATATGCTGAACCAAGTGTATTGAGATATATTACTGATAATTATAAACAAGAAATAAATGAATTGATTATTGTATCTCCTGACGCTGGTGGTGCTAAACGTGTTGCTGCAATTGCTGATAAATTGGATGTTCCATTTGCATTAATTCATAAAGAACGTCAAAAAGCAAATGAAGTAAGTAGGATGGTACTTGTTGGTGATGTTACAAACAAGATTTGTGTATTGGTTGATGATATTGCTGATACTTGTGGCACAATATGTAAAGCAGCAGATATATTGTTGGAGAATTGTGCACAAAAGGTTATTTGTATTGTAACCCATGGAATTTTCAGTGGTGATGCTATTACCAAGTTAAATAATTCAAAATTAGATAAAGTTGTCTGTACAAATTCGTTACCTGTTAGAGATAAACTTGGACAATGTTCTAAATTGGAAATTATTGATATAAGTCCAACTTTGGCTGAAGCAATTAGACGATTACATAATGGAGAAAGTGTTAGTTATTTGTTTAATTATGTACCTGAATAGAATGCTACTTTTCTTCTTCTGCATCAACTAAATACCATACAACACCAATACTTAATTTAAATGGATTTAATCCAATATCATTAAATGTATCTTCACTAACTTTAAATTCGGTAATCTTTTTAACTCGAGCAATTATCCAATCTCTATCCTTGACAGAAGTATCATCTTTGACATTCAAGAAATAATGAGGCGCACCAATATTGAATGCAGCCCATGGTCTTACACTATCTTCTTGTTGTTGTTCATCACGTTCAATCCTAGTTGGTAAAAACAATAACAAGTCATCTTCCGTGAACCCAGTCATAGAAATCTTCAGATGTAGTTTATACATTAGTTTCTTAATTTCCGTTTGACTTAGTTTATTCTCTTTAGTTTGTCTTTTTGCAAATCCTTCAACATCTTTAAATCGTTTAGAAATTGCATTTAAAAAGAACTTCAGTGAAATGGTATCTTCTTGAAGGGTTACATTGTCCTTGAATGATAAGAGATGTACTAAATCAGTGAAGTTGGTATCATTGTCTTGTAAAGGTGAAACTATCGCTTTATACTTTGACATTTCCTCTGAAACCAGCTCATCTTGTTTCTCAGTATTGATTTCTTCTAAAAACTTCATCTTGGACATAACTTCATCAATAATTTCCGAACTGGGTACATCTTGACTTTCATTCTTGGTTCTCAACCCCTTGACTCTTTTGATAACAAATTTCTCATCATCTTTAACTAAAAGCAACCCCATACTTTCTAAAATCAAACAATATTCAATAATATAATCAAACAATAACCCCATAAGTTTTTTAATCCAACTAGTGGTTAATTCATTCAATGTTTCTAAACCAGAATCATATTTAGATTGACGAATTGATGTTAACTCCATCAAATTTTCATAATCTTCTTGAGTACTTTCAAGTTGGGTTTGTAAATTACGAATTTCTTGATTGAATTGATTACGTTCTTTGGTGATTTCACTTTCCTTTGATGATAAGTTTGATAATAATTCATTTTTAATATGGATTGCATCAGTTAATTCTGTACGTAAATTTGAAATGATTTTGTTTAGAGATTGCGTTTCTTCAAATGATTCTTGTTTTTGTTTATTGAGTGTGGTTGTCAACTGGTTAATTTGTTCTGTTTGAGAACTAACGGTTTCAGACAACTGTTTAATCTGATGATCCTTATCTGTTGACTCCTGCACTATAGTTTGTTTATTACTTGACAAGTTCTTGATTTCTTCATTCAACCGAGAAATAATCACATCTTTATCTTGATTACTTTTTGTCAATTCATCAACAGTTTCACCTAATTCAGTATTTACTTTCTTTAATCGAATATTATCTAAATGTTTATCAATACTCGTGGATGAAACAACTTTACCATTGGTATTAGCTGGTTTCTTCTGATCAAGCAACATAATACTATTAGATATTGCTTTTCCATTAGATACCGCTCTCGTACCGTTGGTACTAGTTGTTGCAGTTGGCCAATTATTTAAATTCTTCACTTGTTGTTGATGTAATAAATTCTCCAATTTTTTAATTCTAGATTTTAACCCTTTAATTAAATTCAAATCAAAATCAACTTCTGATCCTTCATCAGGTTGTTCTTGATTTGATATTGAAGTATAATTACTCAATGATGTAATTAATTTCGTGATTTTTTTCAAATTATTTGTTGATTGAATTAAATCTTTATAATTTTTATTTAATAAATCTTGAAATGAAGTTGTTCCTACTAAGGATATATAATTGACAATATCATTTCTATCAACTTCAACTTCATTAAGAATAGCAAATGGATTTGCCTTGTCTTTATTACTCAATAAAGTAATATCAATATTTGGTAATACAATATTAAATTGTGAAGTATCTTCAGTTAATAATTTCAAGAAATTACCAAATTTCTTTAACCAAATAGTTCTAAACAATTTTTCATGATTTATAATTGTTGATAATTGTTCTGATAAATTATTTACTATTCCACGAGAATAAAAATCAAACCATTCAAATTGTCTTCGTTTTTCAATCAAAATAAATCCAAAAAGTAATGGCATATCAATAGTCAATGAAAGATAATCTTCATATTTCTTGACATTGTTAATCACATCAATAGATATTTCACTATTGTTTGATTCTTCATTGGTTAATTGTTTAAGTTCAGATTTAACATTAACCATATTCATTTGAATTTTAGCAATACTATTAAAAATTCCAAGACTATCACGAGATAACTTTTGTTTAAATTGATATAAATCATGATAATGTGAATGTATAGCAATTGCTCCTTGGTATAAATTCACCGAATAATCTTCAATATGTAACTTATAAACTTTTTCAAGTTGGGTTGAATCCTGAGATAATTTCTCAATGTCATTGCTAATCAAATTGACATAATTTTCAAGATTGGTTGGGTTAATTTGACTATGTTTAAATTGATCAATTGAATTATTGCGTAATTGTTCAATTTGTTTATCAATTGTTAATTTATCAGTTTCATTGATCGTTTTAATTGAATTATTTAGGGTATTAAACTTGGTTATTATTAAAGGAAGATATTGTCCGATATATGTAGCATATTCTTTTAATTTTGACAATTCTATAAATTCATGTAATTTAAAACTATTCTTGCCAATTTTAACTAACGGAAACAGAAGTAACTTCTTATAATGTGTCTCCCAAGTCTTGTGTAATGTTTTAAATTGAATTAATTTAATATAGTTAAAATATTTGTTAAAATTAACTTCAATTTCATTTATGAAATTATTCATAAATTGGAAAATAACATTCAAACTCTTAAAAATAACGTTAATCGATTTAATTAAATTGTTATTCAACTCAGTCAACCTTTCAACATCCTGTATAATTGAACGACGAGACCAATTATGAATAGCCTTTAAATGACTAGTCATATTCTTGACACTGGTACTATTACCGCCAGGTATATCAGGTATTCCTTCACGTAACTCCTGTACATTGCCAGTAAATTGTTCAAACACTCTTAAATCAGCATCTTCAACAAACAATCGTTTATCATAAACAAATACTTCATTGATATCATTAATCAAATTAAAATTAAGTCGAATACCAAAGGAAGTAAGTAAAAAAATATCTCCATCATCTTCACTAGTTAGCAACTCTCGTTGAATAAAACGTTTAAAATCTTTTAAATTATGAAATCGAATTGGTTTGGGGATTTTAAATGAATGTCCATTATGAGAATTATATATGATTAAATAAGATATATCAGAAATCATATTCATAAGTTAGATTCTTTTGATGGCAAATGATAATATGTATGTATAAACCTATGAAAATAAAGTATATGAACGAATTGAGTAGATGATAAGGGTGATACTCAATGTATACACGTTATACTTGTGGTATTGAATATGGTGAATTGATATAAGTGGGCAACTAGTAAACTGTTGTAAATTGAGGAGGACTGATTCAATTTTGTGAGGTTTATTTTGGAATTTGATTCTTTTTTATTTTAGGGGGGAGGAGGGAGAATTATATAGAAGAAAAAAATTGTGTTGCAAGATTAACAAACAAACAAACAAAACAAACATACAAACATACAAACATACAAACAAACAAACAGGTAATTGAGTATTGTATCGTATCATTTGGACAACAAGTTTAAGTTATTGGAATAAGCTGAGATCTTCTAGACTAGACTTATTTACAAGTTACCATGATCACAGGTAAAATTGTAAGAATCATTTATCAAACTGAAACGAAAATTCAAAAAAAAAAAAAAATAAACCTCTTTGAAATCTATTCAAACGTGTCAAATCAAGTTTTGAATATCTTCCGTAGAGGTTTTCGTATCTTCTCTCTAGTGTGGTAAGAAATATTCCTATTTGGTAGTTAATTTTCTGTCAGCTTATTCAACTTCGTTGCATTGTTGTCAAATGAATTTATGAACATGTAGAGAAAAATCTGATTTACTAGACATGAAGCTAGATGATTTCCAGAAACTACAACAATATTTCAAAAGTTACTATAGATTACCAGAAAGGTTTAGGTATAGTTCCCAGATTGGATAACTTGGAATGGGTTAAATCACAATCTCTAATCTTTTCCTGAATGAGACATCATATTCTCGACGTCTCGACGTCTCCAATTCCAAGGATTATTAGAAATATTTAGGTTTTACATATGAGTTTTACATATGAGTTTTACATATGAGTTTTACATATGAGTTTTACATATGAGTTTTACATATGAGTTTTACATATGAGTTTTACATATGGGTTTTACACATGGGTCTTATACATGGGTCTTGTTTAGCCCGGTATATTGCCGAAACTCCTTATTACAGAATCCTTCAAATATCTGATACCCTGATATTCAGTTGTCAAGGACGTTTTGTTAATCCGAAATGTTCTAACTTAAATACAAGAAACAGTATTATTAAAACTATATAATTTGATGGAAATACTTTGCAAATTTGTTGTTTAATATATCACTTGTGAAAATAATTTAATCTTTGATAACAACCTCATATGTCGAAGAAAGCAGCTATGTTGTATTACGGTTGTGTACGGTATTGAACAAGTGACTCGTCATGGTGTGTTATTCCATTGGTTTCTTTTTCTTTTTTTTTTGCAAAAATACGTCTACTAAAGTTCTTGGCACACTAAATTATTTAGCCGAAATAATGTGACTGTTCCACCAGAATGGTCTCTTTTGAAAGGTATTGCATTATAAGTATAAAGAATCTCGATTAAATATCCATGCTGACCTGGTGATAGACATAATATTCTAATGTCCTTATGAAAATAACTTCCTTGAGTTTTACCAACCAAGATATTTTGAAACAATTCTTGTGCTTCTATTTTCTTTTCTCAACTCCAGGGAACATGTTCTGGGGTTCCATCAAAGGGTAAACCCACAATTATGGGTTCCATCAAAGGGCAAACTCACAATTATTGATGTTACAAAAAGTCATGGGGTGATTTTCTTTTTCTTTTTCTTTTTTTTGCACCTGTGTTGGGAAAATTGCAACAATTTTAACTACTACTAGTTCTTTGTGTACTATAAATTGGTACATTATTTCCCAAAAGTCATTTTAAAAGCTTTCATTATACTCCAAGTTTTTGCCACAATGAATTACTTACTGTTTTTAACATTTGCTACCTTGTTTTCTTTGACTGTTGCTAAACTTGGAGAAGAAGGATTGATACCTGAACCTGAATCAATTGAAGCTTCCGATGAAACTACCCAAACACTTCATATTAGAGAAGAAGAAGGAATATCTACTGAAATTATTGTCTTGCAAACACCAATAGATTTAGATGATCTTAATAATGGTTACTCCTTCCATGGTTTTTCTGAAATTATTTCCCATACTAATGAAATATCAGCGGGAAATAATATCAAGATAGTTAACTTGACTGAAACAAATGAGACTACTGATACAGTACGCGAAGAATCTTCTCGTACCAAATCACTTATTAGATCCACTATTCAACCTCAAAGTACCAGTGAACCCACAGGTACAACTGATCCTTCTCGTCTGAATAATGTTGAAAATATGGCTTCAGGTTTAGTTCCATTTGGATCATCCTTGTTCTTGCTGTGTCTTTTGATTATCTAAGTAATTGTCCCTAACTTTGTATAATATATATTCAATATATGAAATTTACCAAAAAGTTAAAATAATTTTACCTTCAAAAGTAAACTAATAAACATTTTCTGGCTGCGAAATCTTCAACTAGGTCGTGTACTTTGGTATGGACCTGCATACAAGATACTTTCTTCCCACCACCAAAAAAAAACAATTTCAAAAATCTACAAAAACAAATAGAACTCCCTCTCATCAACCAAGGATCCACACACTCACTCACATACAAAGCAATGTTAGATAGCACATCTATAGAAGTAATATCCAAATTCAAACAAGCGTTAATAAAACAATCCCAAGAAGAAGAGGAAGATGCCGATAGTGTTAATAATTATCTTCCTATACGTAATCGAGGTTCAAAATTAAATAACCCTTTTATATCATTAGATTCACTTCAACCTAAAGTGGTTGAATATGATGGTGTTCAACATTTAGTCTTGAGTAATGATGTCATTGAAGAGGGAAATTTAAGAAATAAACGTAAATGGAAACAACAATATTATCGAGAGGATGATGAAGTGAAGGGAGAAGAACAAGAAGAGGAAGATGACCAAGAAGATGAAGAAGACTATGAAAGTGATGAAAATTATGAAGAACACCCGTTAAAGAAATTACGAATCCATGAAATTCTAGCTCCTTTGAATCATCCTTCAGAAATTATTACTCATCCAGCAATTCTGAAAACTTTTAAACTGCCTGTTTTCAATAAATTATCTTTAGAATTAATTGAATTAATTGAAATTGAACAAAATAATTTAAATTGGTTAAATAAATTATTACAAGTTTTAAATGGTGAAGATTGGTTTTATTTACTTGAAGAAAATATTGGATTACCTGATTATGATCATGGTTTAGATGTTGATGCCGCAACCCTGGCTAATTCTACTAAGGAGGTAATTACTAGTAAGGAGATAGCTACAAGTGAAGTGATTGCTAGTACTCCTCCTCCTCCTGAAGTAAATGGAGACGTTAAAGAAGAGGGAAAGGAAGAACGGGAAGTACAACGAGAAGTACAACAAGAAGTACAGCAAGAAGTACAACAAGAAGTACAGCAAGAAGTACAGCAAGAAGCACAGCAAGAAGAACAGCAAGAAGAACAGCAAGAAGAACACGAATCCAAGCTCGAAAATGAAGATGAACAAACTCCAGAACAACACGAACAAACTCCAGAACAAACACATGAACAAACACATGAACAAACACATGAAGAACTTCCAAATAAACCTGAATCAGATGAAGATCCCGTAACTGATCCCTTTTTCGCACTTCCTCAAGCTTTAAAACGATATCAAGAATTTCAAAATCGTCAAATTGATTCAAATACTCAAGATAAACAAGAATTATTAAAAGACGATTTAATTAATTATCTTCAAGTAAGTATACAAAGACAACATGAATATATCAAGAATTTAACTCAATTAAGAAATGGAATTGTTCGAGCTGATCGATTAAAGAGAGATTTGCATAAATGGAGTAAAGAAATGCATGATAAAAAGAGTAGTTAAAAAAATATTTGTATATTCTTCATACTGTATAGTACATTATTAATCTTCTTCATCAAACTTTGGTGCCAAATAAAATCTTAAATAACCACCAGCATCTAATTTATATTCAAATAAAGCAGGAGTCTTGTCAGCTAATTTAATAGTTATAACATCAGATAAACTAGTTGCTTTAATAATATCATTTAAATATTTTGAACCAAAAGTTAAATCAACAGGAGAATCTAAAGTAACCTTGACACTTTCTTCTGGTTTATCCATATCAGTATAAGGTTTTAAAACAACTGAACCATTACCAGTTTCACCTTCAGTACTAAATTTAACAGAATCTTTAGTAACAGTAATAACCAAGGATTCACCTAAATTCTTTAAATCTCTAACAATTTTAGCAAATTCATAACTTGGCATATTTATAACAGAATCATATTCCATATCATCAATCTTTAAGAATTCTGAATCAATATTCATTAATTTTAAAGAATATTCTGAAAGACGTTCCTTCTTTTTGTCTTCAAATATAGTAACGACAGAATCAGGAGTATCATCGGCCATAAGAGTTAAATAATCGTCATTATTAGCAGTTTTAATAATTTTTGAAAAAGATTCTAAATCAATACCTAATGTAATATCTCTATCACATCTATAATCATCAAATGCAGTTTGACCAACTAATAATGAAACTAAAAGTACTCGAGAATCATCAACAGCTTGAACAGTAATTCCATGTTCAGTACAATTGAAATTACATAATTTGACACAATCTTTAATAGCATCAACAATTTTCTTTAATAAAGTACTTTGATCAAATTTACCTTCAAGCATTGTAAAGTGTGTAAGAGTTAGGAGTAAAGAAAGAGGAAATATATTTTTCAAATTGCTGTCGAAATTCTGGTTGTCTTAAAAAAGGGAACAAAAAAAAATAAAAAACTGACGCGTATTTTTTTTTAAAGATTTTATACGCGTTAGGATCTTTATCGCTTATATTGTTTACTTTTGTTTACTTTTGAATTTTGTTGCTCCAATATTGCTTCAGTAATTGCTTCCAACAGGGAAGGCAAAGGATATAGATGTGTTCTATACTTACATCAAAAGACAGTAAAGAAACTTTTTGTTGTTCATGTACTGCGAACATCAATCAATACTAATATTTTACAATATATCCCAAGTGGTAAACATCAAGATTTCTTGCTTATTAAATGTAAATACTTTCCCTGTATTTTATAAGTGCAGTGGTTAATATTAATAATCTTTAAATATTTCTGCCCGGTCAAACATCGGTTCAAGCTTTTACAAATGAGAATCTTAAGTTTATGTTTAAGTTTCTTACACCAAGGTTTCAGTGAATCTACTTGAAAGTAATATTTGGGTGAGTTATTATGAAAGCCTCGAAACAGCCACGCCCCATCTTCTCAAATGATGCATTAGACCAGCCAATGTTTATGAATCCAAGTTTCTTCATCTTAGAACAAATCCATTCTAAATCTTCATAGGGTTCAACATTTTTATAGAAGCAAAGATCAAGTACAATTGTTTCATCTAAAATAAATACCTCCGATAATTCTTGAATTGGTAGTTGTAGAACCTTTCTCGCCAATTGGGTTAGTCTCAAGTTCGTTATTCCTCTTTCTGTAAACTCATGTAGAATATCATTTACATTTTTATCTACTATATAAAGCATCTTAAGTGCTTTCAACTTGGGAATAATTTCATTGAAGCAAGTTTAGAAAGTCTCTTTGTCAAAAGTCGAATATTTACAACGTCTAATTGGTTGAGATATCCAAGAACCATTAAAATGATTTCTTCTGGAAGTAATATAAAGCATTTTCGTTCTTGAGTTTTGATCCTTTTGAATCGGGTTTTCTTAGCAAAACCAAGCTTTGAATTGTGACTAGTGTAACTTTTTTGCATTGTATACTATATTTCAAACCTGTTTTGAAGATCAGGAAAGAATTAGACCTTTTTTTTTGCAATCAAATTTTCCTTTAGGAGAAATATCACAGAAACTAACAAGGTCAACTTGCCTCAATTATTACTGGAAAGGAAAGTGTAAGACTATTTGTATTTACTATTACATAGTCGATTCGATTCTTTGCAAGTTTGCTTTGAGAAACTCTACAATGAACCCTTAGGAAATCAGAGTCCGTGTACTAATTGACCATAAAATTATTCTTGAAAAGAAGAGTGGGGATGTTAAACTTGTGGTGGTAGACGAGGGAGGGAGTAGCTACCAGGTAGAAGAACAAGTTATCTACAACAATTAACAATCTTGGTACAACTTGTTCTTAAGAAATTATGTTTACATTCTATTAATTATTCTATGTGACATGTTGCAATTGAGGTAAGAAAGCAATTCTAGTATGAGCCTTATCGCTCAAAGGCAATATTAATCTATAAGCATCATGAGTGTTTAAATAATATCTATATAATCTTTTCGTTCTTAAAAATCCAAAACTTTCATACAATTTTAAAGCTCCTTCATTTATAACTTCAGTTTCCAACATTATTTCATCAACATTATCCTTAATCATATTTTCAATGGTTAATTTAACTAAATTCGAGGCAATGCCTAATTTTCGATATTCAGGATCTATAACTAACATTCCTATATATCCTCTCATTCTAACCTCTCGATGAGGTTCAATTTTAGAAATTATAACTCCAATTATTGTATTTGTTTCATTCTTTACAGTATAACAATATTGGGGCCAATTATTTAAGAAATACCAATATACATATATTGAATAAGGTTCTGATAAATGAATCGCTATTAATTTTGAAATATGTTTAAATTCATCTTGATCATTTATATCAAATCTATGATATGTTAAGTTGTTTATTATTGTTAGAAGATTGCTCATATTTTTAGCATGTGTGTACACACCTATGGTGGATATACCTTTCAATCAACTGATGAGATTTTTCAATTTCGTCAGTTGAGTTTTTTTTTGTGGTCTCAGTGCGGCTCACACGAGTCACATGATGTATATTTTTTTTCTTGATGGAATTCTACACAATTCTTAATTCCGTTTGTCCAGTAACAATCAATGGGGATCTGTAAATTGAACGGTTTTTACAGTTTTTACCGATAATATTATTGAAAAAAATATCATGTGATGTAGTGTTCTGCTGCCTATAACAACACATACATCAGTAGAGGAAGGAAAAAAAAGAACTCAGTGTAGTTCATTTTCCGGGGAATACATTTTTCACCAGCCAAAACGTTTAACCGAATTACTCCGGGAAGGGGTTTATGTTAAACGGTAATTCCCACACCCGGAACATGTGGTATATTGTTTTAACATGTTAAACAATTGATCTACAAGTCTCCCTGTTCAATTAAGTGGTAAATCTCTACGTATTTATCCCATTGTTTCAATGTAACTTCTCGGATGTACATTCCATTACTACGATATTCTCCCTGAAATCTGGGGCAAGGGAAGGAATTACTATATAATTTAGGTTAGCTCATAACAACCAATTGATGCAAATCAGTTTAAAATTGGTGAAAAATGTAACATTATTCGCGTATTTAATTATATATTTCGGATTTGTAACATTATGAAATTTTCACATATAATTAAGGGGAGGAAATATATTATACTCTCCCGGATGAATGTGTTCCTTTTCGGAGTTTTTTTTTTGTTGTTTTTCTACACCTGACGGCTAAGTTACAAAAATGAGGAGTTAAAAAAAATTGTTTGCTCATAGTGCATTAACATTTAAACCAAAAAAAAAGAAAAATTCATCAAATTGGGATTGGGGGAGAGAAGATTATATAAATAACTTGTAAATTCCCTCCCTTGATTTAGTTTTTTCCAGTTTCTCTTTCCCTTTCTTTCTTTCTTTCTTTCTTCTTTTCTTTCTTGTTCTATACACAATTAATCCTCAATTGAATTAATATAAACACACTTTACAATGTCTCCTCCTGCAGTTTTATCTAAATCCGGTGTTATCTATGGTCAAGATGTTAAAGATTTATTTGACTATGCTCAAACCAAGGGTTTCGCTATTCCAGCTATCAATGTTACTTCTTCTTCAACTGTAGTTGCTGCATTAGAAGCTGCTAGAGACAATAAGTCACCAATTATCTTGCAAACTTCTCAAGGTGGTGCTGCTTACTTTGCTGGTAAAGGTGTTTCAAACACTGATCAAAAGGCTTCAATTGCTGGGTCAATTGCTGCTGCTCACTATATTAGATCAATTGCTCCAACTTATGGTATTCCAGTTGTTTTACACACAGATCATTGTGCTAAGAAGTTATTGCAATGGTTTGATGGTATGTTAGAAGCTGATGAAGCTTTCTTTGCTGCCAATGGTACTCCATTATTCTCTTCTCATATGTTGGATTTATCTGAAGAAACTGATGATGAAAACATTGCCACTTGTGCTAAATATTTTACCAGAATGGCTAAATTAAACCAATGGTTGGAAATGGAAATTGGTATTACTGGTGGTGAAGAAGATGGTGTCAACAATGAAAATGTTGAAAAAGATGCTTTATATACTTCTCCAGAAACTGTTTTCAAAGTTTATGAAGCTTTAGCTCCAATTTCTCCAAATTTCTCAATTGCTGCTGCTTTTGGTAATGTTCATGGTGTTTATAAACCAGGTAATGTTGTTTTAAGACCAGAAATCTTGGGTGATCATCAAGCTTATGCTAAACAACAAATTGGTTCTAAATCTGCTCATCCATTATACTTGGTTTTCCATGGTGGTTCAGGTTCTACTCAAGAAGAATTTGATACTGCCATCAAGAATGGTGTTGTCAAGGTTAATTTAGATACTGATTGTCAATATGCTTACTTGTCTGGTATTCGTGATTATGTTTTAACCAAGAAGGATTATTTATTAACTCAAGTTGGTAACCCAGATGGTGAAGACAAGCCAAATAAGAAATATTTCGATCCAAGAGTTTGGGTTAGAGAAGGTGAAAAGACTATGAGTGGAAGAATTTCTGAAGCTTTAAGTATTTTCCACACCAAGAACCAATTATAAGTTATTTGTGTTTAGAGTAGATTTGTATTTTAATATAGGTGAGTTGTATTAATGTTGCGTGTGTATAGATGAGTTACTTTGCTTGTAACCAATGTAACCAATGTAACCAATGTAACCAACGTATTCAATGTATCCAAAGTATCCAACGTATCTAACGTATCTAACGTATCTAACGTATCTAACGTATCTAACGTATCTAACGTATCCAGCTGTTTGGCATTACATCGTATTTTCCAACAGCAACTATCACCAAGTTACAACTTATGTTTCAATTTATGTTCTCTTTATTACTCTAATGTACATTATATTCTATTTACAATTATTACTATCTTCTTCTATCAAATTTTGTTTGGTCTACTTCTTATACGTAAGTAATGAGCTCATAGGATCAAGTCGTTGTTGTTGGAAATGTTGACCAACTAAAACATTAGCCTTGACATATTTTGCACTACATCTATCAATACATTCAGCTTCACCTTTCAGTAAATCACCTTCACCATATTCATGAACAAGACATTTCTTACCACATGTTTGAAGAAGTTTATTAAATGTATGTGCTGTAGCGGAGAATTGAATTTCAGCATATTTAAGCTTTTCAGGATCAACTGTTGCTTGTGAATATTGTAAGGAATTACCAAGAAAGAGTGACATGGTGAGTTAGATGTCTATATCTATGTGTGTGGGTGTATATAACTATATGTCTGTGTAAAACTGTCCGTCTTTGAATATTTGTGACTGACTTGATATTGGAGAAGATGAAATTTTTTTTCTCTTTCTCTCTCTCTCACTTTAAATATTAAGACTGAAATCTCAAACTTGTCTACACCACCAAATCTCCACCACACTTCAGCATGCACGTCCTTTTAACCAATGATGATGGTCCTCTTAACGACAATCATTGTCCCTATATGAAATACCTTGTTGATGAAATAACTTCAAACACAGATTGGGATCTTTCAATTGTAATTCCTGACCAACAAAGATCATGGATTGGTAAAGCTCATTTTGCAGGAAAGACAGTATCTGCTAGTTATATCTACACTACTCACTCAACAACAACTCCCAGTGACAATATAAACTCATTTCTAGGTCCTTTTAATCGTCCTGAGCCTAAATATCACAATGATAAACAATATCAAGAATGGTGTTTAATTAATAGTACTCCTGCTGCTTGTGCTGATATTGGGATTCATCATTTATATAGTCATACCAAGAATAAACCTATTGATTTGGTGATTAGTGGTCCTAATTTTGGGAAAAATTCTAGTAATTTATATATATTGGCCAGTGGAACTGTTGGTGCAGCAATGGAAGCTGTAACTCATGGAGTTAAGGCAATTGCATTAAGTTATGCATTTAATAATATGGATCATGATTTTTATATTTTGAAAGAAGCAGCCAAAATTAGTGTTAAATTGATTCTGAAATTATATACTGAATTGATTTCTCGTGATGATATTGATTTGTTTAGTATTAATATTCCTTTAGTTGATTCTTTGAAATTTGAAACAACAAAGATTCATTATGCTCCAATATTAAGAAACACCTGGAAATCAATCTATGCTCCAATTGCTGAACCTAATGATAAGGGACAATTACAATTTCTGTGGAGTCCAAATTTTAAACAAGTTTATAAAGATGGAATGAAAGATTTGAATCATACTGATAGTAGAGTATTGTTGGAAGAAGGTATCAGTGTAACTCCTTTGAAAGCAGGATTCTCTGTAGTTGAACAATTTGGGGAGATTTCCCTTGAACAGAAACAGAATAACAATTTTCTAATTACTATTCCTCAAGATTCATATATTTACAAACCATTAGTGGAACCTTTTAAGAAATTAGGTTATAACATAACTTCAAATCGTGATATTCTCAACACTTCCAGTAAAACATTCCATTATGGAGAATATGAAGATATAGATCTTGACAGGATTCATGATTCAAATTATATTCTTCCTTCATATATTTAT
The DNA here is from genome assembly GCA_002911495.2 of Spathaspora sp. UFMG-CM-Y285. Classification (NCBI taxonomy): domain Eukaryota; kingdom Fungi; phylum Ascomycota; class Pichiomycetes; order Serinales; family Debaryomycetaceae; genus Spathaspora; species Spathaspora sp. UFMG-CM-Y285. The sequence goes on from PPUV02000016.1 coordinate 73,345, forward strand.
CGAAAAGCATTAATTAGAAAACATTATCTTGCCAATACTATTCATCATTATGTTACGAAAAATCCACAATCAATATTATCCCAAGCAGTTCCTGAAAGTTATCAACTTGAAGTTGATTATGCCGAGTTTTTAGATGATTCATTAGATGATGCATATGAATTACGAGATGAAATAAATCAAGGAGATAAAATATGGATTTTGAAGCCTAGTATGAGTGATAAGGGACAAGGTATTAGGATATTTAAAACATTGGATCAATTACAAGAAATTTTCAACTCATTTGAGGGGGATGATGAGGAAGAAGGAGAAGGAGAAGGAGAAGAAGAAGCTGTTGAAGAAGACAACAATGGTATCATTCTTTCTCAATTACGTCATTTCATAGTTCAAGAATATAAGTCCAACCCTTTGTTATTACCAAGTTATGACGATAAGAAATTCCATTTACGTACATATGTTGTATGCAAAGGAGATTTACAAGTTTTCGTATATGAGAATATCCTTACATTATTTGCTGATAAACCTTTTGAATTACCACAAGATGAAGAAGAAATATCAATGGTGGGCCATTTAACAAATACATGTTTACAAGGAGAAGATCCTTTAGTTGTACCATTTTGGGATTTGCAAGATATTTCCAAATCTGATAAACAAATTGTATTTAAACAAATTTGTGAAATTGTCCTAGAATTATTTAAAGCAGCTACCAGTGTAGATAAAATGAATTTCCAACCGTTATCAAATGCAATTGAAATCTTTGGTATTGATTTCTTGGTTAATTCTGATCATTCAGTAACACTATTAGAAGTTAATTCTTACCCTGATTTTAAACAAACTGGTGATGATTTAAAAGAAATCATATATGGATTGTTTGAACGAGTTGTAACTGAAATTATTCACCCAATGGTGACTGGAGTTGACAATAATACATCTGAAAGTACATTAATTAAAGTATTAAACCAATAATTTCCAAAAGTAAATAGTTCTATATAGAAACAGTATAACATATTTCCTCTATACAATACCGTCACGTGAAAGTCGTGTACTCTTGCACAAATTTCATGGGCGAAAAAAAAAAATTTTCCCAAGAAAGGCAAAATTTTTGCAAATCTTTTTCTTTCACTTTCTATTCATAACAACCATCCATTTCATAAGACAAAATTATCTTTACTATACTAAATCAAATAGTTTATACTATATAACATTTACACCGGGTTAAATCGCTTGCATCATATCAACAAAAATAAAAAACAACCCGATATAACTATATATATAAAACCATCACATATAAAACATGTCCTCCACACAACAACGAAAGGTTTATAAAAATCAACTGAAGAGATTTAATAATCCTTCAATTGAATTAACTAATTTGATTGAGATGTTCCCTGATTGGGAATCAGAAGATTTACAATCGTTGTTACAGGAACATGATAATTCTTTGGAAATTGTTATTGATTTAATTGTTAATAATAAAGTTTCAAAATGGGAACCAAGTAAAAAGGAAAAGCAACATAAAAAGAAGGAACAACATAAAGAACAAGCAGCATCAGCAGTAGATCAAGAAGTATCTACTCCTGCTAATAATATTGCATCTAAATCTAAATCAAAGGGTTCTCAACATTCAGGTCCAAGACAAAGAAGAGAAAGACCTCCAAAAAAGACAGGATCTCAAAGTGCAACTACATCTGCTGGATCTGCCACTAGTTCAAATACTACTACAACTGCTCCTCCTGCTGCATCTCCATCTCCTGTTTCTAATTCTTGGGCTTCTGCTTTGTCTACTGATAAACCAAAGGAAGTTGCTGAAGATGAACAAGTAGAACAACCTCAAGAGGAAGTGGAACAAGAACAAGAACAAGAGCAAGAACAACTTGAAGAAGAACAACAACAAGAAGAACAAGAGGAACAACCACAAGAACAAGAATTAGAACAACCACAAGAACAAACTGAAGAATCACCAATAGAATCCAAGCCGGTATTGAAAGAAGCTGCTATTCCTCAACTTAAACAAGGTTCTTGGGCTTCTGCAATTGCTCCAAAGACTAAACCAAAACCAAAGCCAGTTGTTAAAAAATCAGAACCAGAACCAGAAGTTGCTCCTGTTGTTGAACAACAAGTTGAAGAAGTTGTTGAAACTGAAGTTGAAGTTGTTGCTCCTGAAGTAGCATCTGCTCCAGTGGTGGAAATTGTTGATCAAGTTCCTGTCGAAGTTGTTGCCCCAGTTTCTGCTCCAGTTGTTGATACCACACCTGTCTCTGCTCCAGTTCAACCACAGGTTGTTTTGCCATCAACCTCGCAACAACAAGTCAATACTGTTGGTATTTCATTTGGATCTTTAGCTTTAGGTGATGAAGAAACTACTGGTGAAGCTCCAGTTGCTGAACAAGTCAAGGAAGAAGTTGTTGAACAACAACAACCTCAACAACAACAACGTTATGGATTATACAATCAACCTCAACAACAACAACAACAATCTAATAGATATCAACAAAATGTTTACCAAAGTGGTTACAACAAGCAACAACAACAAGCTCAACAAACTACTCAACCAGCCATTGGCCAACAACCATCTCAACAATATGATTACTACAGTCAATTCCAACAACAACAATATCCCCAACAAGCTGGTCAATCATTACCAGGAGCTCAATATGGTGCCTACCCTGGTGTTGATTATAGTGCCTACAATCAACAAATTTTAGGAGGTATTGCTTCTCCTGCCGGTACTCATGCTGCCACTACTGTTGGAGGTGCTTATAGTCAATATGGTCAACAAGTTGGTGCTGCCACTGCTGCCACTGGAGCCACCACTGCTGCTGGAGCTGCTGCTGGTACTAGTGGATCTGATCAAAGTCCAACCACTAACCAAACTCCATTGCAACAACAACAACAACCTGCAGTTTTCAATCAACAACAACAAATCCCAGCTCCATTTGGATACCCATATTATTACAACTATTACAACAATCCATACTTTAACACTGGTGGATTAGCATCTACTGGATTCAATGCATCTCCTCAACAATCTCAACAAGGTACTCAACAACAACAGCAAGGTCAACAACAACAACAACAACAAGCTCAACAAACTCAACAAGCTGGTCAACAAGGACAACAATCCAATGTATCTAGTAATGGTTTTGGAAACCAACCTCAACAAGGTCAAACTGCTCAACAACAACAATATTACAATGCCAATCAATACAACAATAGATATCCTGGATACAGTTACCCACCTCAACCACAACAACCAACTGAAGATGGTGCACAACAGCAACAACAAGGTCAACAACAACAACCTCAAACTCAAGGTCAACAACCTCAACAAGGCCAACAACCTCAACAACAAGGTCAAGGTCAAGTTCCTCTTCAACAACCAATGATGCCTCAATACGGTGCCTATCAACAATATCCCCAATATGGATATCAAGATTCCGCCCAATATAGAGGATGGTATTAGGTTATAGGTTCTATTATATGGATGATTGATGCAACTTTTGTTTTATTTTTTATTGTTTAAAGTATTTTTAATATTAACGTTTTTTGCGATGTAATGTGTTTTATATTTTTTGTTTATATAGTGTATGTCTAAAAAAAATTTATATACAGCGTGAGGGTAAATAATTTGCAAGTGTAGATTTGACTTAACCGCAATGCTTTAATTGACAGGAAGAATGCGTTGTCACTAAAATAATAGGTGTGATGGTAATTCTGTGATGATGTATCGTTCCTTCTTCAGTTACAAATTAACTTTTCTTCGTCAGACTCAAGCTTCAAGAAACTTGTAATTCTCAGAGGATCTTACATTTTCTACAGATTTCTGTATAATTTTCACCAAAAAGAGAATAAATTACAAAGTTGGTTCAAGACAACCAAATAAATAAATATTCGAGATCTTCTGTACCTCCACACTTAATTAGGACATCAATACACCCCCCTTTCACAGCAAAGATTTTACACTCCCTGCCTAACCCATCAAATCAATAATTTCGCAGCCATTCACCAAAAAGAGACACCACAGAAAAAAAAAACAACACATCACTTGACTCACATCATGTGACTAAACTCTCCATCATACCACGAGGCAGTAAACAAGATAATACCGTGATTGGTTGGGGGAGAAAACAGAGTAATTTATACTAGACTTATATAAAATGAGTTATATTCAAGTTGAAAAGACGTAGTAAGTTGGTAATTGAAACCAATTATTAAGTGTGTGGATAATTTTTATAAAACAGAGAAAAAAAAAATAAAGAATATTGCTGATTATATAGTACTGATTAAATATAGGATTTAACCATATAACATTATTTTATATTTGGTGGGAGAAAAAGCAAAACTGGCTTAACTTTAAAAATGGTTAGTTTTTTTTTTATTTTATTTTCTTAAAGGCGGGCACAGCGTGGCATAATTATTTTTTTGCTTTGCTTTTTTTATTTTGTTTTTGTTTTTTCTCTCTTAAGTAAATCTCTTCCCTATTTAATTTGGGCAGAGTGCGTGTAAATTTCAGCACTAACAAATATTATAGTACAGGGGAGGGGGTAAAAAGTACCAGCAGAAAAAAAAAAACTGACTATAAATATGTTACTACTAACTAAAATCCTCATAAACAAAAATTTACATACATTTTTTCCTACACCAAACTTATTACCACACAAAATTGTATGTTAGACATTACATATTACACTATATAATTTACTATGGTGTTTTACACTACACACTATCAACATAAAATTTTTTTTCACCAAACTTTCAATTGTTCCACCACATGAATCAATAACTATTGTAACGTAATATTATAGGCTCATTCATGGAACTTCACCCCCTATCTTCAGGATAAGTTAGTTTTCATATCATTGGTGTTTTATTGATAACGAAAAACAAACATTGAGGTTGCGAAAAAAAACATGTATACGCAGTTGTATAGCTGACAGAGAATTATAGGAACATGTTATTAAGAGACACTAATGAATGATTACTACAATCAAAATTATCTGGCCAATTGTTTTGAGCCAGAGAGATTTTAGGGGAAAAGTTCAAAGTTGAATTTGTGAGTGTGTGTGGGAAATTTTGAGTTTTTTGGGGATGATTTTGTGGGAGTGTGTAGAAGAAGAAAAAACCGGAGAAAGAGAGAAAAAAAGTGAGAAAGAAAATTCACCAGCCAAAATTTTTTTTTGTTTTTCCATTGTTTTACATGCAGGAAATTTGAAACGCGGTTTTTTTTTTGTGTTGCATTGTTTTGTTTTGTTTACAAAGATTTGTTGTGCTTTTAATTATTGATTGTGGGATTCCCTACTAAATATATAAGCTGGTATACTTCATCACTTAGTTTTTTTTCTCTTTCATAGGGTTTTCTTTTCTTTTTTTTTTTTTTCTTGAATTGTTTTTTTATACTAACAAACTTTATTAGACAATCATGGCCGCTGCTGCTGAAAAGAGAAAAGCTACTAGAAAGAAGAAGGATCCAGATGCTCCAAAGAGATCTCTTTCTGCTTATATGTTCTTTGCTAACGAAAACAGAGACATTGTTAGAGCTGAAAACCCAGGTATTTCCTTTGGTCAAGTTGGTAAATTATTAGGGGAAAAATGGAAAGCTTTAACTGCTGATGAAAAAGTTCCTTATGAAAACAAGGCTGAAACTGACAAGAAGAGATATGAGAAGGAAAAGGCTGAATACGCAAAGAGAAACGGTAATTAAAAAATCTGTTGATGTGTTGCTAGTATTTTTTTGTCTAAAGAACACTATTGTATACTATTATGTTAAAGTTTGTGTATAATCTTTTTTTGATGTTTTATTTCTTTACTGTTTTGTTTTAAATATTAAGTAATTTTATTTGAAAGAATTATTATTATATTATGTGTAGGTTTGTAAGATAAGGTGAATTATCTTTTCTAGAAGAACTTGTTATTGTGTTTTGTACCGTTGTGGCGGTTTGCACAATTCTTTTTTTTTTTTTGCTCTGGTTGGACCTGTCAAAGTTTAAGACAAACACAATTTCAATAGAGAATCTCTTCCTTTGTCAATTACAAGCCAAATGTCCTTGCCATTACCTTACTATAATGACGACCCCAAGTCATTTGCTTATCCAACAATTCACAAACGTTGGCCAACAATTATTCAAGATGCTATTAAAGACGTTGAATCGGTATCCACCACCCAAGGTAAATCTGAGATCTTGGCAAAATTAATCCAACTTTTAAATGCATTTAAAAATGATGAAGTTGTCCGAAAATTCACTGAGAAGGAAATTAAATTGGTTCCTGAATTAGCTTACTATAATACCAGTCTTGAACAATGTAACAAGGTTAAAAAAGTTACTTGGCAAACTGGTCCTTGGTTATATCTTGAATGTTACCTTTATCACTTTATCAATGTTATATTTGTTGAGTATAATTGGACCAGTTATGATGTTTTTCAAAATTTGAAAACAAAAACTTTCAAACTGAGTGAATTTGGAGTATTGGAATTATGTAAAAGATATCAAAGTCTTTCTAAACAATTGGAAAATGTTGACCAAGATACTCTTGAATTGTTATTCAATGAATTTATTGATATTTCTCTTTGGGGAAATGCTACTGATTTGTCATTATTGGCAGGAAATATTACTTTGGAAGATATTAAATCGGTTCAAGGTGCCGAAGTTAGAAAGAAGAACGAAGAAAATATTTTAATTAATGATTTATCAAAGGCATGGCAACATTATACCACTGCTTCAGGTAAAAGAATTGATATTGTTTTAGATAATTCTGGGTTTGAATTGTTTGCTGATTTAATTCTTGCTTTGTTCTTGCTTGATACAAAATTAGCTGAATCTATTCATTTACATTGTAAAGAAATCCCTTGGTTTGTAAGTGATACCATGCCCAAAGATTTCCATGATTTACTTGGTCAATTAGAAGATCCCAAATTCTATCCAAATATTCACCAGGATGAACCTGAAGCTATTAAACTTGTTCACGATGAAATTAAAAATTATTTCAAACAAGGCAAAATTGTCATTGATCATGATCCATTTTGGACCTTGGACTACAATTACTGGTCAATTCCTAAATTCCCAATATATTCAGAACTTTTAAAATCAAATCTCATTATATTTAAAGGTGATTTAAACTACAGAAAATTAACTGGAGATTTACAATGGGATAAAACAACTCCTTTTAAAACTGCATTACAAGAATTGGCTGTTTCAAAATTACCTGTTCTTTCATTAAGAACATGTAAAGCTGATGTTGTTGTTGGATTACCTCAAGGAGTAAATGAAAAATTAATAGAACAATACAAGAATATGGGTAATGAAATTGGAGAATTTTGGAGTAGTTCAGGTAAATGGGCAGTTATTTCATTTAACAAAGGAATATAAATTAAAACTTTTTTATAGAACTAAATATTACATTTCACCTGCTCTTCTTGAATTACAAGCAACAATTTTAAACTTATCAACTTGAACTTCTGTATCAACACTATCACTACCGCTTCCCCCACCAGTAACATCACTCATTTTAATTAAAACATTCTTGATAATAAATGTCCAGACATCATCACAGAATCTATAAGTACTTAAATCTCCTTTAAATGTTAATTTTGATTTAGCTATATTACTTTCACTCTTGAGCAATTCACTAATAATTCGATCAAAATTAGTTAAGATTCTATTAGCAAGTTGTGGAGGGATACGTTCATCTGAAATAAGTGTATCTAAAGCATCAGTTAACGTAACTCCAATAGTGGATCTTCTATAAAGTTCATAATATGCTGGTGCACTCATCTTTGGTATCACACAAACCCCACCTCAGACAGAAGATTAAATAGAGTTTTCACCTCACTTTTTTTTTTATATAAGTTTGAATTTGGATTTTCTTCTTGTGAAGCCGGATTAGAAACGCACGTGATCAAAATCAAATTTCGGGGATATTTAAAAAAAATTGCTAATATGTCAAAAGCAAGATTTCAGTAACTCCAAGTAATAATGGAACAATTGACTGTAGGAAAAAGGTATAAACTAGCAATAAAAACATATAATCAACTCATAGATTCTATTCCAGTCAAACAACCTTTACTAGTACAGTTAATTCAAGAATTTCAGTTAATTTCCCAGTTAATCAATCAATTAGGATTATTCACCGATAATGAACAATTACAGGAATTAAATACATCATATATTACATTTCTTAATGTTGACTATTATTTGGGTAATTTACACAGTTTGGTAATGACTGATGATCGATCTTCAATGTTGAAATTAAGCAACCAAGAACTTATACTGTTTTTAAATCATTTGAATAATTATCAAGTTCTTGCTAAGAATCAACAAGATAGATTAAATCTGTTTAAACAAGATGTAATTGATACTCATTCAAGTTTAACTCGAGAAGAAAAAATCGCCAATTATAAAGCTGAAAAGGAATTGGCGTCAAAATTAGCAATTCTTAACCAATACTATTCGGAAGAAGATGAAGAATTTGAACATTTTGATGATGAGATTATTCGCCAAGTGTTTATTGATCAATTAAAACACCATGCCTTGAAATCATTTAATTTAGTTGTTTCCAATTCTTTAGAATTAAAAGTCCTACAATCAAAACCCGACTTTATACCTCCAACTGCCCCTCAAGATAAACGTGAACCTACTCGAGAAAACGATTATGGTTTTACAACAAAATTAGAATCATTACCAACTACAGCCACTTCCATATCCCAATTGGTTTCTAAAACAGGTAAAGTTTTGCAACCATTCACAATCACATCGGAAAGACAACGTCTTAAGGAAAAAGTATTTGGTACTGGTCAAGTATTACCATCGATGAGTGTAGAAGAATACCTTGATTATGAATTGTCTCATGGGAAATTAATGAAAGAAGAAGTTAAAGATAAAACTCAAGATGAAGATTATGAAAGTGATGAAGATGAGCAAGCTCAATTGGAAAAGAGAAACTGGGATGATTGGAAAGATGAAAATCCCAAGGGTGCAGGTAATATGGGTGGTAATATTGGATAGGTAAACTATAACTAACAATATATATATACAAAAAAAACGAGAACCTAGCGAATACAGTAATAATTTTTATTCACTCCTATTCCTCGCCTATAATTATCTTGTTCTTTAATCATGAAATACCAATCGTTAACCGTAATTTGTCTCAACTTGGGGAAATCTCTTTTTACAAACAGGGTAATTTCATCAGTCAACAGTCTCAATTCAGGATGTTCTATATAGGTTATTTCCTTGTTTCTCTTTCCAAACCACCGTCTAAATATTGCAACACGTCTGGTTGGTAAAGTAACTGGCTCATGACTCCCAATTAAACTTAATACAATTAATGATTTTTCATGTTTCAAGAATTCTTGACGAAATGTATTCAACTTCTTCACATCAAACTCTAGATTAGTTTTTAAACATATTTGAGCAAGACAATTGTTTACCAGGGACAAGTTATACATCATTTGTGGTAAATATGCTCGATGCCAATAAATTGAAATTCTAACAAGTTTAGTTAATTTCTTTGTTGTTGCATTTAATTCTTCATATGAGAAATTAGAACCAGAAATGGATAACTCTAACCTTTTAATTGTTTCCAAATTAAAAAAATCTTCAAAATGAGCTAAATCTACCAGAAATACATTCAAGGTTAATGATTCTACTGAGATTTTTCTTACATTATGATATTCCAAGCGTGAAATTATCTCCAATTCAGGATCATTTATTTCAAGAAGATTTAACCGTTTCAACTTGGGGATTATTTGCAATGTGCTTGGCTTAACCATATCAATAATATATTGTTCAATAGTATAGTCATCTTCATTTATAGGCAACAACATTTCTAGATTACTAATTCTCAATCTGGTCAATGTTTTGGTTTCAAATTGTCGTATTTGATTAGCATGGAATAATCCTGTTGTCGGAAGGAGAAGCTGAATCTTTATCCAAGAGCATTTTTTAATTAAATATTTATAAATATCAAGTAAACCTGATTCACTAAAGAAAGCTACAATATTGACAAGTTTGATATTCCGCTTTTTCAACACATTCTTTTTGAATGTTTTTAAACCTTTATTAATTATTGTGATATTAGTTGAATCATAATTATTTGGATGTAGGAATACCCTTTTCTCTTCACCTTCATTGTTTACATATATATGTCTGTATAAGATTTTCGTTCCTAATTCATAAAACCATCGATTGATTAACACAGTTTTGGTTAAATCGAATTGATTAAGGTGTTTGAAGATGATGCACATAATCTCACTGGGAAGAACCATGATAGGAGCTTTACTCACAACTTTAGTTTTCTTACGTAACAAATGCATATTGAATTGACCTAACTACACAAGTGTGATGTGAAATGTGCCGAAATAGATTATTCAAGCCGGAATATATAGTGATTGTTGGAGTTGCAAAAAAAAAAAATACCACCAAAAAACAACACCCAAATTGGAAAACAATGAGATTAGCATTTCAAAAAAAAGAAGGTGATAGATGTTTGGCGACAATGCTACCACTTCGAAAATTACCTATTTAAATCAAGATGGCAAGAGAGAGCTTGGATCAAATAAGAAATTTCATAGAAGATGTGCTGATAGCGTGATGATACCCACCTAGCAAAAGCTTTAAGAACATCACAAGGGGAATCAAGAAACAGTCAACCAAGTATATGCAAACTATCATCTAAACAATTAAGGATTCATCCAAGTAGCTAACATTGAAGTGACTTCTATTCTATATTCAACATTTGTAACTATGAAATCCTGCATATTAAGTAGTACAAAATCAAAAAATAGAGATAATTTCCTACTTATCACAGATCAACAATGCTAACATTTCTGACCCTACCTGAAGATTTATTTGACAGTGTTATGGGTTATCTCAACCAGAGGCATAAATTAAATGTGATGTTAATGAACAAAGAATTATATCACAAGACATCTAAAAATTTATACCAGAATATTAGTTTTGGAATTCCCTTGGTTCTAGATACTGATACATGTACCGAATTTAATTGCAAATATACCATTATCAATAACACGGAGAATCTTCTCCACCTTGTTAATCCCACAAAGATTTGTTGAGATATGTCGAACTAAGGATGATGATGTTAAACGATTTCCTCATTTACATCATGTTGTTGTGTTTGGACTTCATTTTGAAGTCAAGAGGGTGTCCAGTTTACAGGTAGTTCCATTGAATCATTAGAGAGTAAAACGTTTCTGTGTATTTTTAATAGATGAGAAATTATAAATTACAGGTATTTCCTTTGATATAGCCCATTGGTTGCAAAAGATCCCATTGTAAAGAAACAATGGAAATAATCCTGCATATGATCGGTGCAAAATATTTACCTTTTCTAATTCCACGCCATTACCAATTAAAATATGGGTAATTTCATTTTACCAAATAAAGCCTTTCCACTTCTCCTTCTTCCTAATGATGTGTTTGAATTGATCTTGGATTATCTTAATCAGAAACACAAACTGGCACTTGTGTTGACCAACAAGAAATTATATGAAGAAACTATTCCCCATTTATATCAGTATATATATATGAATTTCGCTCGATCTTTGTTAGTAAATACTGATGTATGCAATTCATTTAATTGCAAGTATTCAATTGTAAACAAGATAACCAATCTTATTAAATTAGTTAGCCAGCATGAGTTGATGAGACATGTTAAACTAATTATGTTACTGAGTGGTGCAAGACGGCTTTCAAATGTCGAAAAGATGATTTTAAGGAAAAATTATCATTGGATTAAGTTAAGTTGTGAACAAGAACCCGATTTTGAATGTCTAAATTACATTCCTCTTCAAGATAATTATACGATTACTTGTTTAGATATTCATTTTCCACAAAAATTTAATGTGAAGGTATTTTCTTATTTGAAAGCAATTGGATCAGTTCGATTTATAGAAATTGTCGGAATCGAGTTGAGCTTATTGGCTTCAAAGTTCACACAACCTTTAGGTGTAAAACGAGTGTCAATGTCAATTAAAGATGCGTCTGACATGGTATTACAGGATTTATCACGTATATTGATTCTAGATGAAATAACCACGTTGGAATTAGAAATCCTACAATTTCCACAACATTATTCTACAATATCCCAATTTGAATGGTTATTCCAAAATCTACCAAAACTAAAACATTTAAGTTATATATGTGATCCATTTGATTCATTATACCACGCTATTGGCGTCTTGAAAAGAGATACATTAACTAGTTTAATCTTGTGTACCTATTGGCCATTGGAAATTCCCAAGTTCCTCTGGACACAAGAGAAATCGGTACATCGATTCTCATTGGTGATTTATCTGGACAATTTTGAAGTTGATATTAAAGATTTCGATCATATTTGTAAACCAATTGAAAAAGATTCTCCTCTGAGACTTCGTTATCAAAATTTTGTTACTCAGTTTTTAGGAGATGATATTGAAAAGTTTCCATGTTTGCATTATGTTATTGTATCCAAGTGTTATTATAAAGTACTACGTATACCAGAGTTTCAAGTGGTACCAATAAATTATTAAACCACGTGAATGGTATTGTAAACTGATAACACTTTTTGTTTGTAACATTGATATTTCCCTGCATATTACACATGTGAGTTGGTTTTGATATAAATTTCTAAGGGGGGTGTGGTGTAAAGTACAAACAATGAAATAACCACACCCTGCCCATGATAGAATTCAATTCACCCAAGATGACATTCCTGTCACTACCAGATGATGTGTTTGAATTAATCATGAGTCTTCTCAATCAAAAACAAAAACAAACAGTTATGTTGCTAGACAAACAATTATATCAAAGGGGAGCTACGAGTTTATATCAATCAATCTATGTAAACAATCATGATCCTATATTGATCAATACTGAGTTTTGTAGTTCATTTAATTGTAAATATACCATTATTAATGACTTTCGAAATCTTCAAAAGTTGTTGAAACAAAGGAAAGAATTAATAAGACAGATTAAACTTATCATGTTTCTGGATGGGTGTTTGGGTTTACTTAGAATTCGTGTCCCTAAAAAAGATTATCCCTGGATTCGTTTAACTGCAGAATCTCTAGGATCAGCAAATTTTAGATCAGGACCAGAGTTGGATTTTGATACTGTGAATGAACTCTCTTGTCCCGATAATCAAATTTACCTAAGGAGAGACAATTATACCATCACTAGTTTGAGTATTTATCTCATGTCGAATGATGTTGACCAGATCGACATGGAAAGTCTTCAATACTTGAAGGTGCTTGAACGAATTTATCTTCTTGAGATTGAAGTGGAGGAATTTAAAAAATTAGTTTTAAAAGTCAAACAACCTTTACATGCGAAGCTGATAACACTAATATATAAAAATGATGGTGATATCTCACTTGATGGTATGAATGAATTATTTGATTTAAATGAAATAACAACTTTGGATATAACAATCAGGAACTTTTCAGGTGATCCTTTCACAATAAGTCAATTTCAGTCATTGTTCAATGATTTACCAAATCTAAAACATATTTCCCTATATTCATTTCTGCTTTTGATAACACGAATACTTGCATGTGTTGCACAAAACTCCTTAATTAGTTTATGCATAGGAGTATATTGGCCATATCAAAATATAAAAATTCCTCAATTACTTTGGAAACAAGAGAAATCTATCGAACGGGTTTCATTGGTATTACGAGATCTGATTGAGAAATCTCTGCTTATTTTCCTGGATTCCCAGCTTGATGAATTTCAAAGAATTAGTTTACCTACTGAAAAAGATTTACCTGCACGAACCAATTATAGAACAGCAATTAATAAATTCTTGCGAAGCGATATTACTAGATTTCCTCGTTTGCAACATGTTCTTATTTCAAGATGTCACTACCAAGTGAAAAGAGTGGAAGATTTAGGGTTTTATGCAGTTCCAATAAATTATGGTAATATAGATTTAGATTTAGAGCTAATGATACAGAATGGGAGGGAAGAATAGTTAGGTAAACTCAGGAACGTTAGTGTCGTTGTCTGGTAGTTATAGTGCCCATCAACTCAATATACTGCATATTATCGAAAATAACCTGCTGCAAGTGTTATAAATATTCCCAGTTATTTCAATCAATTAGTCGCACAAAACTTCACATTTTAAACGTGTTAACTTATAAGTAACTAAAAGTCCAATGTAAAATGTTGACACTTTCATCATTACCCGATGATGTGTCCGATTTGATCATGAGTTACCTTAACCAGAAACACAAACTAACTGCAATGCTTATGAACAAAGAATTATATGAAACGGCGAGTAATAGTCTATATCATTCAATCTATGCCAATTTCTATAATCCTTTACTTATAAATACGGACATATGCAATGCATTCAATTGCAAATACACCATTATAAATGAACCTGCTAAATTTTCGGAATTGTTGAATCAAAGAAACGAATTGCTACGACGAATTAAACTAATCAAGTTCCTGATCGGTAGTACTTCCCTATTTAAAGTTTTAATGCTGAAACAAGATTGCCATTGGATTCAAATGGATGCTGAATGTTTCAGATTAGATCTGGATGATGATTTCACAAGGGCAACATTTATTACATATCCCAAGAATAAGAATTATCCCAAGTTTGATAATTATTCCATTACTAGTTTGAATTTGTTACTTTTCCATAGATTGTTTGAATCTCATGATTTCCTGTTTCTTCAGTATTTGAATGGACTTGAATTCATTAGACTTATAGATTTTAATCTTGAAGATTTGCAATTGTTGATTGCATCAATAAGACAACCTTTACGATTAGGACTGTTGGCATTATCATTTAGAGATAATGTTGTGAAACTTGACAATTTATCAGATCTATTACAGTTGGATCAAATACATACATTGGAATTAACAGTGACTATTTATTCAGCAGATGAGTTCACCCTATCCCAATTTAGATGGTTATTTAATAATTTGCCAAATCTCAGAAATCTTTGTTTATGTTGTGAACTGAATACTGTCAATGAGTTACTTCTCCTAGTTCCACCAAATTCCTTGACCGCTTTAGTTACCGGCCGTAGTGAATTACCTTCACAATTTCTAATTCCAGAATTACTTTGGAGTCAAGAAAAATCTTTAGAACGAATCATAGTGTCTCGTCTTTGCCTGGCTAGATCGCATCCTATTGCTCCAGGTTATTATTCCATGTTTGATGATCCTGGTACCTATACTGTGTTTAGAGAGTTTGATCAGATTTGTAAAAGATTACCAGAAGATGAATCTTTTGCTTATAATTATCAGGTAATGGTTACCAAATTTCTCAAGAATGATACAGAAAGGTTTCCACGTTTGAATCATATTATTATTTCAACGTGTCATTATCAAGTGAAGAGGATTCATGGAGTTAGTTTTTATATTGTGCCAATGAATTATTAAAAGTGTACAAAGTCTCCATGTTTTAGAGTTTTCATAAACCATTTATGTAATTGTGTAATCAATTTGCTATATTTTTTGGTAGTTGCAACCTCCTGCATATTGTGAATTATTTTTTGTGGGGTTCAACTAGACGATTATTTTTCACTTAGATATCAATCAGTAGAATACATGAAAGATCGATTAGATTCAGGGTTGACACTCGTGTCATTGCCCGAGAACATATTTGACAAAATCATGAATTGTTTAAATCAAAATCATAAGTTAGCTATGACATTAATGAACAAACAATTCTATAATAAAACCATCATGTATTTATATCAGTCAATATTTGTTAATGAAGAATCACCCTTGTTAATAAATACCGACATCTGCAACCTGTTCAATTGCAAATATAGTATTGTCAATGGAATTGAAAAACTATTTGATATATCGAAACGACCCATAGACTTGTTGAAACATATAGAAGTAATTGTTCTTCTGGGTGAACAACACCTGTCATATGTTAAAAAGACAGTTTATAAGAAACAATATGATTGGATTAAAGTCATTTCTGAAGATACTTCAGGTCTGGATTTTGAGAACCTCACATTTCCCTATAGTATTAAATATCCTTTACAAGATAATTATACCATTACGAGATTAAAATGTTACCTTTCATCAGGGACCGTGATTATGTTTGATTTATCAATTGTTCCATATTTGAAAGCCCTTGAATCCGTGACACTTTTGAATATTTGTGGAAAAGAGTTTGGGTTGTTCGCATCAAAATTGATTCATCCATTCAATGTAAAAAGAGTATGTTTGTTAGTTAATGAAGTCAATGATATGATGACTGAAGTGGATTTACCACGTTTATTCAAGTTGGATGAAATTATTACTTTGGAAGTGATAGTTTCACAATTTCCATATTGTAATCGCACAATATCTCAGTTTCAATGGTTATTCCAAAACTTACCAAAATTGAGAAACCTAAGTTTTGTGTGTGATCTGTACAATACTGCAAATGATAGTCTTTATTGTTTGAAAAATAATTCATTAACTAGTTTAGTTCTAGGATTTTATTATGAAGATTCAAAACTACAAGTAAAGGAAGCACTTTGGAATCAAGAAGAATCAATAGTAAGGTTTGGATTGGTGTTAAACCGAAACTACTATTTTGACCGCGGGGTGCAAGCTTTTGATCGAATTTGTAAACGAATTCACAAACATGGAATGGATTATGAACATTTTGTTACTGAGATTTTAGGAAGTGATATTAAGAGATTTCCTCGGTTACGCCATATTATTATTGCATACTGTCATTATGAAGTCATAAGGGAACATGATGGGTTTCGCTTGAAACTAGTGAATTTCTAGAATTGTATTCATAATATGGAAAGAGCAAGGGAAAATATCTGTGAGCAAAATATTTAGAATTATATTTGTGTAGTTTTTATATTGTATGATTGGTACAACAGTTAAATATTTTTCATAGAGGAATTGTAAAACCTTATGTCCCTTCTAATATTTCTTCCAATAGTTATTTCTGATTAGTTTTGTTTTACCATGCACATAGTCTGTATATGTAGAGTATGTTTTAATCAACGTGCATTGACGAAGCTTGCTTTAAAATGTAGAGGGTGGGGGGTTTCAATGAAGTAATTAATGAAAGTTGTACACAATAATTGGATATTAACTATCTTTGTTGGAACCGTGGTATTGCTTTTAGGACATTCTTTCCATTTACTAGAAGATAAGAGTACCTTTCAATATGACAGATAGATCGGGTTACCCGGTCACACTTCTTGATATACCGGATGAAGTATTTGATCTAATCATGGGCTACTTACATCAAAACCATAAACTAGCGATGATGTTAATAAATAAACAATTTTATGATAAAACCATCAAGTATTTATACCAATCAATATTTGTCAATCAAAGTCAGGATTTGATAATAAACATAAACATATACAATCGCTTCAACTGCAAATATACCATTACTAATGGACTTGAAAAATTCCTCGGACTATTGGAACAGCGGAAAGAGTTGGTGAAACATATTAAACTAGTTGTGTTCCTGGAAGGGAAAGAAGACCTGAAATGTGTTAAAAAGACCCGACAATTTGATTGGATTAAAGTAATTTGTGAGAATAACTTGGGTACCGATCTTGAAAGCATTAAACTTTCTGAAGC
The DNA here is from genome assembly GCA_002911495.2 of Spathaspora sp. UFMG-CM-Y285. Lineage (NCBI taxonomy): Eukaryota > Fungi > Ascomycota > Pichiomycetes > Serinales > Debaryomycetaceae > Spathaspora > Spathaspora sp. UFMG-CM-Y285. The sequence goes on from PPUV02000016.1 coordinate 90,906, forward strand.
TTCCGATAATCTTGTCGAAGATAATTTTACAATTAAGCAATTGATCATAGATGTTGATGAGTTCGATGACGTTGATCTTAGTGTTATTTCTCATTTGAAAGCACTTGAATCAGTTCTGTATTGCATGCAAGAGATGAAAAGCATGAAAAAGCTAGCTTCAAAGTTAAAAGAGCCCTTAAGAGTAAAACGAGTATTGTTATTTACCAGTCCTTCCAGTATGGTAAGAAAAAAGTATTTACCACTAATCTTCAAGTTAGATGAAATTTCCACTTTCGAATTAGCAGTTGGTTTTATAGAGAATGAAGATGATTACGATTTATCCCGGTTTAAAGGAATTTTCAGAACCTTTCCGAAATTAAAGTGTTTTAGTTATGTTCGTGATGATATCGTAAGAACCTCCGATTATTATATCTTTAATAGTTTGAAAAGAAATTCTTTAATCAGTTTAATTTTGGATTATGCCTGGGATGATACACATGAACGAGTTAAGAAATATCTTTGGAAACAGGAGAAATCAATCGAAAACTTCGGGTTGATACATTTTGTAATCGACTGCCCTGCAAGTCTTGAAAGATTTGATCGAATCTCTTCTGAGGTTTATGACGAGAACCAAAAATTTAACAAAAAAATTATTATTAAAGCTTTGCGAAAGGATACAAAAAGATTTCCTCGGTTACGTCATATTTTTATTGATGATTGTCATTATGAAGTCAAAAGGGGAAGTGAAAGGTTTCGGTTGAAGCTAATCCAATAATCCTGGAGTATTTCTCTTTAAATACATTTTAGTAGGTATGTTATGAATTCTATTATTTTACTTCTTATGTTATTGTTGCAACATCCTGCATACTCTTTCATTCTGCGAATATTTTTCCCCGACTTAAAGCTTTAAGCAAGAACCACCTATGAATCATATAAATTCAGTTGAGCAAATGATGAGAATTGCGTCGCTATTAGGTGATGAGTTTGACTTGATTATAAGATATTTAAATCAAAAACATAAATTAGTATTGATGTTACTCAATAAGCAATTCTATCACAAAACAATCAAATACTTGTATCAAACAATCTATGTAAACTTCCATGATCCATTTTTGATAAATACTGATAGATGTTATCCCAACAATTGTAAATACACAATTATAAACGAAATTAAACAATTTAATAAACTATTTGATCAACGTATAGATTTGTTGAAATATGTTAAATTAATTGTATTCCTGCGAGGTAAATTAACTCCCAGTAAACAATGTGATTGGATTGAATTTCGGTCAGAGATTATGCCAATTCTGAAGGTTGAAGATATTGAACTTGCTAATGATATTTCATTCCCTAAGGATATTCTCAATGTTACAAATGATAATTACTCTATTAAAAGTTTGACTCTTTTCCTTTCAACCGTTTGGGTTAATGAATTCGATTTTACAACATTGTCTCATTTTAAAGTACTTTCAACAATTAGAATTTTTGAAATTGATCCAGAATTGTTTAAATTGTTGATTACAAAAGCGAAACACCCTCTAAGGGTAACCCGATTAGCATTAACATTTGATTCATTTAATCATGAACTTGAAGAAATTATCCATTTAATTGTGGTAGATGAAATAGTAAATTTGGAATTAACAATAAGAGAATATGTAAGTAATCCTTATACCTATGGCCAAATGACATGGTTATTCGGAAATTTACATAATTTGAAACATTTAAGTTTATCATCATATTCGAGTCGAATAGATGAATTAGTTGAACTTGTGAAACCAAACAGTTTAACTAGTTTGATAATGGGACTATATGGATTATATCCTATATCATTTTCAAGGGTAATTCAAAGTCAAGAGTATTCAATAGAATGTATTTCCATAGCATGGAATTTTTCCCAAACTTTTCCCCGGATTGAAGATTTTGATTGGATTTGTAAACCTGAACAATTTGATATTGATGAAAGAATACAATATCCAAATATGATTAAAGAGTTTTTGGGAAATGATATTACAACATTTCCTCGATTACATCATGTTATTGTTTCTAAATGTCATTATGAGATTACCAGAAACTCTAAGGAATTTCAAGTGATTCCCATGAATTATAAAGTAATTGAAGATGTTTACAAACCAAATTTGTTTAAGGAATAAATCATTGTTCTTTACTATAAATCTATAAATTATAAACAACACCAATATCCTCTTGGGAATCATTCTGTAATTGTTTTAACCATACAAGATACTCCAATTTAATTTCATCCAAAGTAACAACACTTCTTATGTCTTTATATTTCAATAACCACCTCTCATCTTGTTTTAATCCTTTCAATACATTCAATATAATCATATAAATCTCCAAAATCTTTAATTTCCATTTATTGTCTACATTTGAATGTTTAAATCGAGTGATAAATTGATATAATGATTCAATTGCTCCTCTTCTATCTCCTCTTCTATCTCCTCTTCTTTCTCCACTTCTATCTCCACTTCTATCTCCACTTCTATCTCCTACTTCTTCAATGGAAATTAATCTCCAAGAATACAAGTATTCATATAATTTCAAAGTTAATACCATATCTGATTCAGTATTGGCCATGGTTAATAATATTTCATCAATGACTTTCAAATGACGAACATAGATAGAGTTATTTGGAGGAAATATTATCGAGATCTTACGTTCCGAAACAAGTTTGGTGATAAGGTTGGTTAAACATGGTTTTATATCTGTGATGTGATTGAGTGATTGTGAAACTAGATCATAATCAGATATTGAGAGAGCCATATTAAACACATTGAGGTAGTATTCTGTATTGGAACTGTGAGTAATTGCCGCAAGTTCAAACTTTAATGCAATTTCAATGAATGGAGTTGTTGATTGTTGTTGACATAATTTAGCAAGGATGTGAAAGTATTCTGATTCATTGTTGTTGTATATTGTGTTTGTTAACTCGTTGAATTTATCATTTATGTTCAATCTTTCTAATTGTTTAAATGGGGTAAATTCTTGGAATATAATATAAACTTCCTTTGCATTACCATTAAGTAAATGAATCAATCCAATTAATAACCTATCATTGACATTGTCAATGTTCAATTTAGAAATAAAATTCTCATGTAAAAATCTTGCTTGATTATTGTTGATTAATTCAATGACAATATTTAGGATGAATTTATAATCAGACATAATATTAACTAAATAATCAAATGAATCATTTAATTTATAATTCACAATAAGATTGTTTAATTTAGGGTAATTTTCAACAATTCCATTCCAAATGAGTGATCGTGATAAATCAGAAATAGTATCAGGATTATGGAAATTCGTAGTAAATATTAATTCAATCAATTGATAATTCTTTAATATTGAAATTATCGACTTTATCATAGAGATGATTTGATCATTAGTTTGACAAATAATAAACAAGATAATCAAATTTAAAAGAATCAATTCATGGGATGATTTAATTGATTCAAATGTGGATATGGTATCTAACTTGACAAACGACAGAATTGGATTAACATAATCATCACCAATTAATTCAAACAGATTTGTGTCGATTAAGGATTGAATTGTAGTGACAACATCAGGTATTGATTCTAATGTTTCAATTATTTCTTGAATTTCTGATTCATTCAATTTATCAGAGATGAAAGTTTGATAAAGTTGACTTATATGATCTGGTGTTAATTCAATAGTTAATAAATGTTGATGTAATTTATATAACGACTTTTGGGAAATGATTTGTTTAAATTTATTAAATATTTGTGAAAGTTTTTTTGGTAATTCTTGTTGATAATAATGTGTTGGATGAAACATTCCTAATGAATTAACTTGTAAACTTAATATTGAACTATTATACAAACTAATAGTTAAAGTTTCTTGACTTAATTTAAGGAATTCTTGACATAATGAATCGAATTTAAACCAATATTGTAATTCATTGTTTCCAGAAAATGCTTTAATAATTGACTGTTTGGAATTATTGGTTAGCGGTTGGGATAAATGAGGGTTAAGTAATGCCAAAGAAGTATTGACTATTAATTCATTGTATAATCCTGAATTGAATATTTTGTTGATGTAGTAATTAGTAGAATGGTGAGGTGACACTTCTTCAATATCTTCATTTGTAATTGATTTGTCTATATGAAGGACTACTCCAGTTTCTTGTGATATATTATATGTTAATAACTTTGAATAAACATTTGATTTAAACAATACATGATATTTAAGCGTAGTTTCCTCTTTTTCAACGATAAAGTCTTGAATAAACCAGTTTACTTCACTGTTAATATTCACAGAAAATTCATATTGTGAAAATTCACTAAGTGTATCTATTTGATACATTTTAAACTTATAACCTTCAGATTCACTATTAACAAATAATGTAATATATTTTGAATTATTAAACTCAACCAATTGAATATACTTGTTGGGAATAAGAGTTAACCAATTATCTAAATCTTCACCAATATAAACTGAATTAATCAATTGACCAGAAGATAAATTCCAAATTTTCAAATATTTTGAAATAGTTAATGTAAGTAAAATATCATCTAATAATATTGAATCAACTAGTAAATCTTTAGAAATTCCATTAATTTCTTTAATAGTTTTATTATTTCCAAACATTCCAAACAAACTAAATGAGGAATATTCCACCAAATGGGTCACTATAAAATCACACAACACCTGTTCTCTATTAAATTGAATTAATTGACCATTTGATAAAGAAACAATCAAATTGTTACTATTCAAATGGGACATATAATATGGAATTGAATTGGTTAATTCAAAAGAATAAGGAATAGAAATATGACACCACGAATCAAACTTATCCAAAACCAACTTGTTTCCCTTGATAAAATCCTTAACATTGATTACCAAATTTATAAACAAGAAAGTTTCATCAATTAAATCAATAACAATTTGATCTTGTTCAGTTGTAATACTATGTACCAATACTTTATTAGGCAATCTGATATGAATCTGTTGATATGTAAATGAAAGTGAATTAGAATTAACTATAGGAACCAACTTAATAGTCTTGTTATCTTGTAAAACACTATATGATACTATATCAACAATTGAATCTAGTTTCAATAATTTACCTGATTTGACAACATTCAAATTGAATTGTTCCTTAGGTGTGACATTTCCAGTATTAATATCATGATATTTCAAAGGTAATTTGACATAATGAATATCTAGATGATCTTCATATGTAATTATAGTTGATTTAGTATAACTCATGTTTAATACTGTTGTTGGTTGTCAAAGAAAAATGTAAACAAAATTTCTCGATGGAGTTTTTTTTTTAAAAATTTGGTACGAAATTTTACCACGAGAGACAAAAACGAAGTAGTTCCAACTAAACCAAAAATCTAAACCAAAAATCTGGTACTAAATTATTAATACTGAGTTAAACACTTCTACAAATAACACTTTGCTATGTCCTCAGTAATTTACTACAAATTTCTACATCAGAAGAATCAAAGTATAATTCATTTTGATGGTACAGCAATATCAGTATTTGATTTAAAGAAGGAAATAATTCAAGCTAATCAATTAGGTAATGGTCTTGACTTTAATTTAACATTATATCATTCAGAACAACCTGATTTAGAATATGAATTAGATCAAGATATCATTCAACGTTCGAGTTATGTTTTGGTCAAACGAAGTCCTGTTACTAGTAATCGATATAATAATGCATCAAGGTATGTTACTGGTAAACCAAGAATCACTCGAAAGTTGCCAACAGCAACAGCAGGAGCAACGGCAGGAGGAACGGCAGGAGGAACGGCAGCATCAGCGGCAGCAACAACAACTGCCATTCCAGATAATATTTCCGAAGAAGATAGAATTAAACTTATGTTTGAAAATCAATCAAATGTATGGGCCCAAACTCAAGATGAATTAGCACATCATAAAATAATACATTATAAACCAACAGCAGCAACTACAACAACAGGAGATGCTCCACCACCAGGGTATATTTGTTATCGATGTGGAAAGAAGGATCATTGGATTAAGAATTGTCCTACTAATAATGATCCTAATTTTGAAGGAAAGAAAATTATGAGAACTACAGGTATACCTAAATCATATTTGAAAACAATTTCTAAACAAGATATCGAGAATAAAGTAGATTCATTTTCTACTAATGAGAATGGAGATGTTGTAGATAATGAAGGAAATATTATTTTAGTTACTGATGAAGGTAATTATGTTGTTGCCTTGGCAGATTCTAAAACTTGGACAAGTTATCAAGAGAAACTTGCCAGTGCCAACATGAAATCTCAACAAGAATTCAATGCTAAATTGATTAAACTTATTGAGACTGATAAAAAGCAACAATTCCTTGATCCATTAACAGACAAGAAAGTTTTAGAACCTCCAATTGTTATGACTCCTTGTTGTACAGATAGTTCTAAATTAAACAAATTAAAGAACTTTAATTATAATCAAACTCTGTTGGAACGTATTTTAATTGACAATGACTTTCATTGTCCAAATTGTGGTAAAGAAGATACATTTATTGATTCATTAATTGAAAACAAAAAATTGGAAATTGAGTTAGAAGAATATATAAAATCTAAAGAAAGTGAATTAGGTAAACGAGCATTAGAGAATGGTGAAGAACCAGATGCCAAGAAACAAAAACTTGGTGAATTACCTATTACACCAGGTTTGTTTCCTATGCCTCCTCCAGTTATGCCATTTATGCCTGGTATGCCTCCGGTTCCTATGGGGATGCCACCACCAATGTTTATGCCAAGAATGCCTATACCACCTATGTCAATGCCAAATATACCACCAAATAATCAACAACAGCAACAACAGCAACAACCTCCTAAATAATTATATAAATAATTATATATACAATGTACTATTTTAATTAATTATTTTACAAAACTCTCTTTGTAGCCCTATAACTTTGAGTGTGTTACCCGGATTTATGTATTTTCCTTCAAGTAGAAAAATGAACATCGCGAAAAAAAATTTTTTATAACATTTGTCCAGTTTTGTTTCTTTCCTTAACTTAGCAAATCTTCAATTCAATATTCTGTTATGGTTTATTAGTCTTTTGATTAGAAGCTAAAACGTATGTAAAACTATCAAGTTCTGTTTAGGATACATGATATTTAACGGATGATCCAAATAATCAATTCAAACTAGAGTTTGTGACTTTTTAGAATGATCACAACATTATTTATGCATGGCTTACTGATTTTTATCATATTCTAAATATTTAGTCCTATTAAACCACATTACTAACTTGTACTTTAGTGAATATTGAAACTATGAATAGTATGTCTTGATTTTAATATTGTAATTCCTTATATGATGATTTAAACAAAAACAAAAGCTGGAATTACTGGCTGAATCTCTATGATTGATACGTTTTTGCACCAATACGCCCTGACTTTGGAATTACAAAGTAATTTCTATTGTATAATTTACTAACATTGTTTAGAGTATGTTACTTACTAGTGGTAACAATTTCAAGATCAAAATGAGGATCTATTGCACTGGGCACTGAATAAATTCATGAGTGACAATGCATATTTGGTGGGCCTCAGAAACCCACTGTGACTGATTTTACATTTGAGATTATTTCCTTTTTTGTAAATGATTTTACTAACAGTTTTTAAAAGTGTATGTATATTCTATCCTACTATGTTTCAAAAAATGATGATTACCTAGATGACGAGTCAGAATCGGGATTCCCGTTGACGACAACCTTTTTTTTAATACCATTCATGCTTTTCTGATTTTTTTTATAAAAAAAAATGTAATTTTTTGTCAACAAAAGTACTAACAATAGCTATAGTTTACTTGGTTTAGTTTTACTATATTGGTTTTAACAAATTCAATTTGTCCAAATGTAAACTTTCAAAAGATGAATAATAAAAAGTAAATGACAAGCATATGTCTGAATCTTTAAAGAAGAGAAGCTTTTTCCATGTCTGATGAAATTACTTTGTACTTATTGAAACTTGTTTAAAACCGAGGATAAAATTATTAAAATCTTTAATAATTCTGTCCTATAAGCAAGAAAATCAAATCAAATCAAATCAAACAAAGAAACAAACAAACAATAAGAAAACACACAACTGAGTTAACATGATGACTATACCACATTTTATCACGACGGTCTACTGTGTAAAGGGACCTGTTAATCCCTTTACCTTGATGATAAATTAGGTCCTTGACCGGACCGTGGTTCCTGATTAATTTAACATTTTAGTTGTTTTTGTTTTGTTTTGTTGTTTTGTTGCTTTGTTGCTTTGTTGCTTTGTTTTTTTTTCTTACTTGGAGGAGGGAATTATTGAATGGTATAAAGTGTGAGTGATGATTTTGTTGTAGTTGAAAAGTTTAGCTTTTATGAAAGCTCCTAAAATACTTTATTCGATTTGCATGTCAGTCTGACACACTTACCAACAATGTAATAGATGTTATCTCTTATCCATAATTATATTTATTAAGGTTAATAACTATAAATATTGATAAAAGACATAGCGACATTTGACTTCTTTCAAATGACTCTGTTAGCAGCGGCGGTCCGATTCAATTACGAGGGCGGAAAAGGTCAAAATCATGTGACTCCTCGGATCTAAACCTTTTTTTTTAGGATTTACTGCACCCGTACTTAAAACCTTAATAGTTTTCAATTTCCATCATTCTTTCAAGGCATCCCATTAGCTATGACATTAAATAACCAGAACAAATCGAATAATCCTCCAGATTATGAAACAATCCATAATGCTAGACCTAAAGTGACTTCACTACTACGCAATCTTCGTTCTTCATCACCTAAAAGGAAAGATGTACCATTTAGACCTACATTACAACAACAGAGACAAGCTGAGATATTAACTTCAAGTTCTAGTTCTTCAATTCAGACATTACAAACTGTTAGTTCGTCAACTCAGACGGAATATTTCGATATTTTACCTTCATTTCATATGTTTCAATCTATTTTACGACGTGATGACCGACAATTCTCCGAGGATTTACATTCCCCACCTCCAGGGTATGAACCAAGTATTGATAATACAATATCACCAGTAACATCGAATGTTGATTCAAGTTTAAATCAAGTAAATAATCGATTACGTGAATATCGTCTTGAACAAGAACATGAGCAACAACAACAACAACTGCAGCAGCAACAACAGGAAGAAGAAACAACTACTGGAAATGTCCATGTAGTTGATACATATGGTCATTCCCCACTAGACAATATTGATAAACTTAAAAAAGCTCCTTCATCACCTATTGACATTCAAATCTATGTCACCAAGAAAGTCCCTGTACCTAATCAAACCAATGAATTAGAAACTCGATTAAAAGAATATACTAGTGGAGATTTTGTTAATGGATATATTATAGTCACCAACACTAGCGATAAACCTGTTGAATTTGGATTATTTACTGTGTCACTTGAAGGTACTATTAAAATCATTGAACGTAATGTTAATAATCTAGGTATGCCAAGTCATAAATATAATCGAATTTTGGTGAAGAAGTTTCTCAAGATGTATGATTTAAATGCTAGTTATGGATATACTTATATTCCCAATAGTATGGGAATTCAATATGAAGAGTTTACACGAGATGTTAGTGATGGTTGTCAAATTGCTCTTCCTACAGATCGAATACTTGCACCTAATATGAAATATAAGAAATTCTTTACCTTTAAATTTCCTGATAAATTGTTAGATACCAGCTGTAAAGATTCAATCATGTCACATGTATTACCTCCACCTACACTTGGTATTGATAGAACATGTTTTAATAATCGTGCTGAAGCTATACATTTAAATAAAGCTTTAGGGTATGGGTTCTTGAATGTTCGAGGAACTCCTGTTTTAACTAAAGATTATAGTTTTGATGATGTTAGTGTGAGTTATACCATTGAAGCGAAAATTATTGACAAAGTTAATTCTAATCAAAAATTATCCCATCAAGAAATTAATGAGGCAGAAAATGATTCGGATTATGTAATTTCCAAGAATCGACAATATTTCCTTCGATTTGTTCCTGATTTAAATTGTCAAACTAAGGGAATTGATGATAAGTTGTTTCACTCATATATTCATAAACATACTTGGAGAGATATCAATGTAATTAATTTCAACATTGAAGCTGAACTTGATGAGAAATTAACCAAGGAGGAAACTTCTCCTGAAGATATGAAACGAAAACATTTAGTGACAACAACCACAACCAAGTACAAGAATCGTCATCAATATGCTCCTGAACGACATTTCACACCCACGCCACAACAACAAACATATTACGATAAACTTATGATTGGTACTAAAACCCCTAGCTTGATCTTTGGTAAAAAGAAAAAAATGATTCTTTCTTCTTTGGTTAAATTAGGGGAACTGTCCATGTATGTTAAAGTACCCAACAAGATCATCCCTTATGCTTCCCCTAAATTAATTACTAAATACAATACTGAATCAACAACTATAACACCAACAGTATCCAATGAAGGATTACGACCAGTGACTAGTTCTTCATCACACATTGACGAATTATACAACAAACAGGATATAATTGATAATATAGACGTTAGTATAACCTTCACTCCTGTTGACTCAAGTGTGAAACCACCAACCATCACCTCTATTGATGTAAATCTTGTGTTTTGGTCCTATAGTACGGAATTCCCCTTACCCTTCCAATTAGGTTATGATTTTTTCTATACCTCCCCTACAGAAGGTCATGAATATGATATTGATAATCCTGTTGAAATTACCAAGAATAATTTACAAAAATTAAAAGATCAAGTAGGGAATTATATTCATTTCTTACAAGAAAATGATATATATCTTTCTCGAGATTCCTTTGTTTATTTGAAATCAATAAAATCATTAGGAATCAAGAAAGATACAATTACTGATTATTTCAAACCACTAACAAACAGTTCCCATCTGGAATTACTCAATAGTGAACTGAGTTGGAAACCTCAACAAACAACCAAGGGTAAACTTGAATATATCAAACAAATGAATATTCCCTTGGATAGAATAAACAAGAGTAATGTTACGTTATTACCAAGTTTCCAGAGTTGTCTTGTAGGTAGATTATATTGTTTACAAGTGTTGGTCAAATACAAGGGAACAGGTAATGATCAAAATGAATTTGCCGACAATATAGTTAGAGTTGATGTTCCAATTTTAATTGGGTGAAAAAAAATAGAACTAGAAAAAAAAATTAGTCATTCGTTCCTAATTGGGTAATTCATTTTTCTATAGAAAAAAATTAACCGCGATTCATTATCTTTGAAAATTTTTCTTCACCATCTTCTCTTCCTTATAAACTAATAATGTTGTCAGCTTTTAAACAAATAACTAACAAAAGATGGTTGGCTACTGCTGTATCCCCATCTGCCAAGGTTCCTTTCCTTGATAACAAATCTAAACTTGATAGAGCAACACTTACTATTAAGAATGGTCCTGTTTTCAGTGGATATTCCTTTGGTGCTAACAAAAACGTTAGTGGTGAAGCAGTATTCACTACTTCATTAGTAGGATATCCTGAATCAATGACTGATCCTTCATACAAGGGACAAATTTTGTGTTTTACTCAACCTTTAATTGGTAATTATGGTGTTCCTTCATCTTCCACAAAAGATCAATTTGATTTATTAAAATATGTTGAAAGTCCTCATGTTCAATGTATTGGTATTGTAGTTGCCGATGTTGCCTTGGAATATTCTCATTGGACAGCAGTGGAATCTTTACAACAATGGTGTCAAAGATCTGGTGTGGCTGCCATAACTGGTGTTGATACAAGACAATTAGTGACATATCTTAGAGAACAAGGTTCTTCCTTGGGGAAAATTACTATTGGAGAAGAATATGATGCTGATGAAGATGCTGCTTTTGATGATCCTGAAAGAATTAATTTAGTACATAAAGTTACCACTAAAGCACCATTCCATATTGCCTGTCCTAAAGAATATTCTAAAAACATGCATATTGCCGTATTGGATTGTGGTGTTAAGGAAAACATCTTGAGATGTCTTGTTCAAAGAGGTGCTTCATTGACTGTATTCCCTTATGATTATCCCATTCATAAAATTGCTAATAAATTCGATGGGATTTTTATTTCCAATGGTCCAGGTGATCCAACCCATTGTTCAGCTACAGTTTCTCATTTACGTCAAACTATGGATATGTATCGTGATTTACCAATCTTTGGTATTTGTTTAGGACATCAATTATTAGCGTTAGCTGCCGGAGCTAAAACTATTAAATTGAAATATGGTAATAGAGCTCATAATATTCCTGCATTAGATTTAATTACTGGTAAATGTCATATAACTTCTCAAAACCATGGATATGCCGTTGATGCTACAACTTTGAATTCAGATTGGCAACCATACTTTACTAATTTGAATGATTTAAGTAATGAAGGTATGATTCATAAATATCAACCAGTATTCAGTACTCAATTCCATCCTGAAGCTAAAGGTGGTCCTTTAGATACATCATTTTTATTTGATAAATTCTTTGAAAATATTGAAATTTATCGTGGAGAAAATGGTTTAAATTTGGCAAATGTTGATAATAGTTTATTGGTGGATATTCTACCAAAACAAAGAGTATATTAGAGAAAATAGAAGAGCATGTAAACTTTAATACAAATACAAGAAAAGAAAAGTGAAGTAAAGTAAAGTGTAGCAGTAGTAACACAATATTATTTCTTTGGGTTCTTGTGAAATTTCCTTCAGAAAACATTTTCATTGTGGCTTTTTTGCTTTCTACGCGTGGCATTCAACAATGGGCTGTGTATAGTTCCACGGGCTTTGAAAGTAGACAATAAACAATTACTTCATATCCCTAAACACTAATGAATAATACCCTCGTATATCACTGTTTGGTTCGTTCCTTTTATTTCTTAAGAAAAATAAATAATAACACTTGATTTAAGAAGACATTGTAAAGTATCATGATGTAGCTCGTATAAAAATAAACAAAAGAGAATCACTCCCCCCCAAAGAGTGTAAAAAAAAAGAAATAATTCACAATTCCGAAAGAAAACCGTTTGATTAAATAAAACCTTGGTACGTCGTCGTATAGCTCGTACCCAATTTTTGAAGCTTTCCTAAGAAAAACGTAACCTAACCGACGGAATATGTGTGCATCGTATGATTCTCCTGCGTTAATTTTTTTTTTTTCGCTTGTTGCAAAATAAATAAATAAAAAAAAAAAATAATTCGATTCGGGATTTCATTCAATACGACATAAACATAAGGTCATCATACACAAATCATATAAATACAGTAGAAAATCTTGATTTATAATTTTACTTTTACCTCTTCTCTTTTTTCTATTCAAGCAACATCTTTCAATTATGGATTTGGTTGAACAATTCGCTCATTATAATTCTTCGCTTTCTCATCTTTTAACCAATTATACTAGCCAATTATCATATGGTCAAGTATATCATCAAATTCAACAACAAGTTGGTGAAAATGCATTTATAAGTAATTTATCTATGATTGAAAAATTATGGGCTTCTTGGTATATTTATATGAATAATGATGTGTTGGCTACAGGATTATTATTCTTTTTAACCCATGAAATAATGTATTTTGGAAGATGTTTGCCTTGGTTTATTATTGATCATATTCCATATTTTAATAAATGGAAATTACAACCTACAAAAATTCCTACTGATGAAGAACAATGGGAATGTTTTAAATCGGTATTGAAACAACATTTCCTTGTTGAAGCTATTCCAATTTGGTTATTCCATCCATTATGTCAAACATTGAAGATTTCCGTCGAAGTTCCTTTCCCTAGTTGGAAGATTCAATTAGTACAAATTGGTATTTTCTTCTTTTTTGAAGATCTTTGGCATTACTCCTTCCATAGATTATTCCATGTTGGTTGGTTTTACAAAAACATTCACAAGATTCATCATAGATATTCGGCCCCATTTGGATTAGCTGCCGAATATGCTCATCCTGCTGAAGTTGCTGCTTTAGGTGTAGGAACTGTGGGATTCCCCATTTTATATGCATATTTAGGTACAAAATATTCGCAAATCCCACCAATTCATTTATTCACCATTACATGTTGGATTGTTCTTAGATTATTCCAAGCTGTTGATTCGCACTCTGGTTATGATTTCCCCTGGAGTCTTAATAAATTCTTCCCTCTTTGGGCTGGAGCTGAACATCATGATGAACATCATCATTATTTCATTGGTAATTATGCAAGTTCATTCAGATATTGGGATGCTTGGTTATCTACTGAATGTGGAACTTTAGCCAAGTTAAGAAGAGAAAAGAATGTTAAGGATAAGCTGGAAAATGGTGTTAAAAAGAGAGTTTAGGAAATAGTATATAGAGTATAAATATTACGATTGTTACATGAATCAACTAGTAGTAGTGTATCTTTTGGTCTGTTTCTGTGAACACAAATATTCCATACTTTGCGTATTATTTAAGTTAGGGCTGTAACCCTGATGCACGTGAGAACCCATCACCTCAGTTTTTCTCCTGTACACGCACTTTATAAAACATCAATACTTACATATTACCCAATATACAGGACAATTATTTCACATTTTTTTTGGTCTCATTGGCACGCACACTACAAAGAAAATAATGTATGGTGAATTTCCCATCACTAACAAAATTCCTAATACACTGTAGCAGCTCACGCAAAAAATTTTAAAGTTGAAAAAAAAAAATTCAATTAAAGAATTTACTTTGAATAACATTTGGATATCAACAGTTTAAGAAGTAAGTGATTGATCATATATATATATTGTGAAACTAGAGAGGTATGGATAGGAAGTAGTACCAATGAATGAGAGAGTGAAAGAAGGAGAAGAGGATATTTAAAATTAGCCCACCTGGAATCATCAAGTTTTAAATGAGAAGATATGGATTGTTACAAGTACTATTCGTCTAGCAACAGAACATACCACAGTACATACCACAGTACATCCCAAACTAAATCAGCAGATTATTCCACAAGAAACTCATTTGAGATGAGTTAAAATCCCATCTCTAGTTTCCAACTTCAAACAGAACCATGTACTAACAACTCTTTAGAAATGTCTAGATTAAACGAATATCAAGTCATCGGTCGTCGTTTACCAACCGAAACCGTTCCAGAACCAAAGTTGTTCAGAATGAGAATTTTTGCTCCAAACACCGTTGTTGCCAAGTCTCGTTACTGGTATTTCTTACAAAAATTACACAAGGTTAAGAAGGCTTCTGGTGAAATTGTTTCCGTTAACGTTATTTCTGAAGCTCGTCCAACCAAGGTCAAGACCTTTGGTATTTGGATCAGATACGAATCTAGATCTGGTATTCACAACATGTACAAGGAATACAGAGATGTTACCAGAGTTGGTGCTGTTGAAACCATGTACCAAGATTTAGCTGCTAGACACAGAGCTAGATTTAGAAATGTTCACATTTTAAAGGTTGTTGAATTAGAAAAGACTGATGATGTCAAGAGACAATATGTTAAACAATTCTTGGCCAAGGATTTGAAATTCCCATTACCTCACAGAGTTCAAAAATCAAAGAAGTTATTCCAAGCTCATGCCCCAACTACTTTCTACTAAGCTGTGTGTGTATAAATTTGTAGGTCATTTTTGTATATTGATAATGATAATTTAAAAACCTCATTATATACTTAATAAAAAGATGTAAATTAACTGGTATTGTATTTATTGTGGCTGGAATAACGTCAAATTTAATTTACCGCGGATAATAAGTTATCCTCGTTGAAAATTTTGTTTAATTGCCACTTTATTTCTTGAGCTATAATGTCCTACGGATCTAAAGCAGCAGAAAGATTAGCCAACAAGACCATTTTGATCACTGGTGCCTCTTCAGGTATTGGTGAAGCTACAGCTAAAGAATTAGCTGCTGCAGCCAATGGTCAAATCAAACTTATCTTAACAGCAAGAAGAATTGATAAATTAACATCTGTTGCCCAAGATCTTGAAAATACTTATCCAAATATCAAGATCCACACTCAACAACATGATGTTTCTCAAACTGAAACAATCATCCCCTTTGTCAATTCCATTCCGGAAGAATTCAAAGATGTTGATATTTTAATTAATAATGCTGGTAAGGCATTAGGTAGAGAACAAGTTGGAGAAATTCTCACTGAAGATATTTTAGGAATGTTTCAAACTAATGTTTTGGGGTTAATTGCCTTGACTCAAGCAATTTTACCAATTATGAAAAAGAAAGACTCTGGTTCAATTGTTAATATTGGTTCGATTGCTGGTCGTGATCCATACCCTGGTGGAGGTATTTATTGTCCTTCCAAAGCCGCCGTGAAATCTTTCTCTCATGTATTAAGAAAAGAATTGATTAGTACCAAGATTAGAGTATTAGAAGTTGATCCAGGGGCGGTTGAAACTGAATTTAGTTTAGTTAGATTTAAACAAGATAAAGATGCTGCTAAAGCGGTGTACAAAGGTGCTGAACCATTAGTTGCCGAGGATATTGCTGAAGTTATTACTTTTGGTTTAACTAGAAGAGAAAATACCGTGATTGCTGAAACATTGGTGTTCCCCACCAATCAAGCTTCTGCTACTCATGTTTATAAAGCTCCTGAATAGAATTGTTTATAGAATTGTATAAGATTTCTATGTAAAGAATTTAGACCCTGAAATTTTGACTCCACTTTCCCCCACACCACTTCGAAAAAAAATCAAACTATAAATACCAATTCCCCACTAAAACATGCGAAATCGAAATACTTTCTTTCATACACACAACATGTCCTACGGAATCAAAGCAGCTGAACGTTTAGCTAACAAGTCAATCTTAATTACCGGTGCCTCATCAGGAATTGGGGCTGCTACAGCTCGAGAATTCGCTCATGCTTCGAAAGGTAACATCAAACTTATACTTGGTGCTCGGAGACAAGAACGACTTGAACAACTCTCACAATCGTTACTTCAACAGTATCCACAAATAAAAGTCCACACGGCATTCCTCGACGTCACTATCAAGGACAGCATTAAGAAATTTGTTCATGATATTGGAGAAACTCCTGATGTTTTGGTGAATAATTCTGGTAAAGCATTGGGTCGGGCTAATGTTGGAGAGATTACTGATGAAGATATTCAAGGAATGATGGATACCAATGTTGTTGGGTTAATTAATATGACTCAGGAGATTTTACCCTTGATGAAACAACGTAATTCTGGAAGTATTTTCAATGTGGGATCAATTGCTGGTTGGGATGGATATATTGGTGGTAGTGTTTATTGTGCCCTGAAAGCTGCTGTAAGATACTTTACTGATTCATTAAGAAAGGAATTGATTGATACAAAAGTTCGAGTTATGGAAGTTAATCCTGGAGCAGTTTTAACTGAATTTAGTTTAGTTAGATGTAAAGGTGATGAAAAAATGGCCGATGCTGTATATCAAGGTACAGAACCATTAACGGCAGAAGATATTGCTGAAATTATTGTGTTTGGTTGTTCAAGAAGGGATAATACTGTAATTGCTGAAACAATTGTCTATCCTCAACATCAAGCTTCGCCTGCACATATATATAGGAAACCAACCTAGAATGATAATTGTTCCAAGGTTTTCGATAATTTCGCTGCTCCATCAATCGCAGTATTGTTGTCAATAGTTATTTTTGCACGATTCATTTCTAACCCTCCCAATAAAAGACATGCTTTACATATTTTATTGGATGAAAGGTATCCACACTTTTCACAAATATTTCCATCTTTAAATTGTTTATTCAATGAAACAGAACCATCTGAGTTTATCTCTGTTTCAACATTTGTCTTCTTCTTGTTCTTGTACAGTACAGTAACTCTCTTTTTCTTTGGTGCTAAACTTAAATGTTCTCCACTATAGATTATATCCATAATACAAGAAGGTCTAATTGCTTCTAATGACTTCAACAACTCACGGGCAGTACCTCTAAATGCTTCAGGTGCATAAGTACATTCCGTACTAAAATAATCTAATTTTTTATAATGAGCATACAAGACAATTTCCTTCTGATAAGTATATTTGAAAGGTTTTGATCGTTTAACAGGAGATCCTATACTTTCAGTCATTATACTACAACTTTTCTCTAATCTTGCTACATCACCTCGAAGAATATTCATTAATACAGTTTCAGCCATATCATCCGCATTATGTCCTGTAACAACGTGATTGATTCCTAGTTTTGCTGCACCTCTATCCAAGGCTTGACGACGTAATACTCCACAATAAGTACACGAAGAACGAATACCCGCACAAGATACAATCTCATCCATGGTCCAATCATACAAATCCTTGTACGACACGATTTCAAGGGGCATATCATATTGTTTTTGATTTCGTTTCACTGTAGCTAATGAATCATCACGATATCCTTTAATACCTTCATCTATACTAAGTAAAACCAAGTTTAATCCATAGGAATAACGTTCATTAAGGGTTTTAAGTACTGACGCAAGCACGGTGGAGTCTTTACCTCCTGAAGCGCCAATAGCTACTGAATCTCCTGGAGAGAATAGTTTTGCACTGGTGATAGTGTTGTGGATTTCTGTTTCAAATACATTGTAGAAACATTCTTTACAAAGTTTTTGAAGATTCTTTGGTCGTTTCATTACTGCTTTACGAGCATGACATAATTCACATAATGCCGACACTTTAATAGGTTTCTTGTTCATATTTACTTGCAGTTGAATAGATATTAGTCAAGATCAAAAAAAAAAAAAAAAAAAAAAGAAATATTTTTTTCTCATCGAAATAGAAAAAACAGAGACGTTGATGCGGCTCAGAGAAGAGAAATAGTTGTATCAAATGAATGGTAGGATATTACCAAGGGAAGTTCCTCAAGATATTAGAAAGGAACAATTGAGGTAACGGGTCTATTGGATCTTTCAATATACAAATTAGGTAACTTTTCAGAAAGCAGAGAAGGTCACGCATAGATATGTTGCCTTGCAAGTCCCTGGGGAAAGAGCGAAATATCTACACTACTCCTTGAATCAAGACTTGAATGATCCAACACTAATAATATCTTCTGACAACAACAATAACAACAACAATAACAACAACAACTCTAGCTCATGTAAATTATACGTTCAATTATTTATATATGGTAAAAAAGTTTGGTAGAATGTTTTCACAATTACTGCAAGAAAAGCTCTTCGGCCAGGTCATGCGAAAAATTTAAGGATCAATCATTCGAGCCTTGCAACCTTAAATTTATACTTGTATTTACACCAATTGTTCTTTCCATTTATTATATAACTATTTGATATTTTACCATGCTTTATGAAATTGTTAAGTTTTTAATTATCCTGGTATTACTTGTATATGTCCTACCTTCCATTGTTTCTAAACATGACGTTAAGGATGTATTTGATGATATAAATGAACATAAAAAGGGGAAAAAGAAAACTTCTGAACAAACAGTTCAAGAATTTGCTGATGATGTTTTAGATCTTCATGGAATGAGTTAGTCTTGTGTGTAAGCTGTGTAAGCTTTGTATGCTGTGTATGCTGTGTATGCTGTGTATTCTGTGTATGCTGTGTATACTTTGAAAATTTATTAAACTATATAAAAATAACCTATATCGACTTTTAGAATGTTGCTTGGAATTCATCATTGTTTGAATTAACATTGGCATATCTGAATCTATTAAGTTGTTCTTCTGGTTGTTGTGGTTGTGGAGTTTGTTGTTGTTGTTGCTGTTGTTGTTGTTGAGATTGTTGTTGTGCTTGTTGTGGTTGTTTCTTTCCATATCCATTACTTCCAGTTTTGTCATTCTTTTCTGCTAATAATCCAACTTTTTCATTCATAATAATTGCCAATTCTTGTAATTTAGATCTCTTAGGTTCATTTGGAATGAAATTGATGAACCATTTGCTTTCAACTTGATTGAATGTTCCATTAATATCATCCAGTTCAATCATTTTTTCTAAAATCTCTTTAATTGAATCACTCGACAATTCAAATATTTTGGATAATTTATCCAATGATAATTTATTATAAATTGTCTTATAATTAAACACAAAAGTTCTTAATCCTTCAACTTGTAATTGTTGTTTCAACATACTCAATAATTGAGTGAAATCAGGAAATAACTTCCAAATCTTAATTGAAGATAATAATTCATAACTCTTGTTCCAATCACCTTTACTCAAGGCAATTGAGGCATGAATTATATGATCCTTAATAGATTCAGGAGGTCCAGTAAAGAATTGACGATCATGGAATTCCAATTTACTCTTGAATGATTTAATAGAAGTCTTTCTCTTACTTTCTTTAGTTGTAGCACTAGCTAATTGGGGAATTTCAATTAATAAACAACATGTCAGATAAACACATTCTAATAATTCTAAATTAATATGTTGATGGAATGGTAATAATTTTGACTTTTCTTGTTGAGTGATTTGATTAGAATATTTGGCAATAAAACCTTGACCTAATAATTCTTTTGATCTTTGAGAATTAACAATTTCATTAAGAATCTTGTGAGATTCTTCAATTTGTCCTGCCTTGAATGCTGATAATCCTAATTGAACAATTACACGATTATATTGAATTTGTAAACTTGATTCTGAATTGTTTATCGTATTATAAAATTGACAATTCAAAAACAAATCATATGCTTCAGTATATTGATTATTAACAGCATAATGATAAATGGAATATAATTTACCATAATCTCCATAAATAGTATTGTTATGATTAATTAAATATTTTGCTAATCCATTAATAACTTCATTTGGAGTAGAATCTTTGCCAACAATATTGGAATCAGTAGCAATACTTTTCCAAACTTCTTCTTCATTTAATTTAATCAATGTATTAGGCTTATAATAAATATGTTCTAATCTCGTCAAGACAATTCTACCCAATTGTTCAGAATTAGTATAATCTTCTCCAATAGATTCAATATATGCTTGTCCTCTAACAATTAAATTATAAATAGTAATTTCATCCTTTAATCTTTCAACATATTCAATAGAATGAGGATCAATATTTTGTAAAGATTTTATAAATTCATCATCTAATCGATTAATCAAAGAGACTATAGAACCAAAGACAACTTTAACACCTTGTTCGTTAGTCTTTGGTTCAATATCAATATCATCGGTTAATTCTCCTGATTCTGAAACTTGATATGAAGTAATATTATCCTCTAATAATTTAATTAAATTCAATAAATCTTGTTGATTCTTAGACCATAAATCAAGAGACATATAACTTTGTAAACTACCAGCATCAAATCTAATTGAAAGTAACATTTGATAAATTGAAATTAATTCAAATGGTTTACCAGATTGATATTTTTCAAGTAAATCTTCCAAAATTTCAATTTGTTCAAATTTATCAATATTTTTCTTACCTCTAGTTTCACTAATTTGTTTTAAAGTAATGAAAACTGGGGACATAACTTTACCAGCATCAGCTTCAACTTCAGTTTTTGGTTTAACAACTTCTTTAATTGGTTCATCATCTTGATCAAATAAATCAGGATTAGATTTGTATAAATCATAATGATATTGAAATTCTCTAACTTGTTTCTTTACTCTTTGTCTAGTAGTATTGAATGCTCTTGCTTCACCAGCATTTAAAGTCTTGGTTTCCTTTTCATTATCATTAATTTCATTAATATAATCATCTAATCCAGCCAACAATTTAATATAGAAATTAGGAGTACCAATTTGTTGTTGATTAGCTCTAATTAAACTTCTACCTAATTTATCAAATTCCACTAATACATTAGGCCAATTGTTACTTCTTTTATCAGTGTTTATTGATTCAATTGATTTCTTCATTTCATCTAATAATTTATCCTTAGCAGATTTAACAACACGTTTGCCTTCATCATCGGAATCTGAGTCATCACCAGCACCAGCACCACTTTTCAAGAAGGATTTTTTCAAGAAATAAGCAGGTCCAGTAGGACGACCTTCTTCATCATCACTTGATTCTTCTTCACTTGATTCATCATTATCAAATTCGGAATCAGTAGATTCTTCTTCCTCACTTGAAGAAAGTAATTCTTCTTCAGAGGTACTCAACAAGTCTTCTTCTTCAGAAGAGGAGTCAGAAGTATAACCAGTAACAAAGAATCGTGACATGGTTGTTACTATAGTTGGTGTATAATGTGTATCAAGCAAATTTGTTGCCAAATTTTTTTTTTGTTTTTTTGCTCTTCGTTGAAGTGAAAAATTTTGTTAGTACGTGTAATAGTATGAAAATTACACAGAGAGTATGAAAAATACCTCCGATATGGAATAGCTATATAATGTTACTACTAAATGTCATTACTACTGAGTATTAGCTATCAATTCAAGTTCGCTATCACTCAACTAACCTGTTACTCATTTAAATTGTATGATCTAACTCTCAGAAACTTAAACAGCTTTTCATTCCTAATGGAAAACTGACTAATTTCTCCAATTCGATCGTCATCATCTAATTCATTCATTTTCTTTCTTATAGCATAATAATCTATCCAATTCAATTTCCCATGTTTATTAATATGACCTAAGTTGGCAATTTGGAAAATATAATGGAAATTATAATATGGTACACTTCCATTCTCAATTATTATATGTACTTCTCCTGTATTTGACATTGACCATCTTCCAGAATATACCTTATGCTTGTCTTTGCCATGTCTAGTGGTAGTGGTAGTTGTAGTTGTAGTTGTAGTTGTAGGGTCAGTCTCGGGTATGCTCTTGTTCAGTCTTTGTAAATGAGGGACAACTTGATTTGGTGGTAATATAGTCAATACTTTTATTACTTGTCCATTTGGATAAAATCTTAAGTAACGATAATAAGTAATTATCTTAACTGGATTATTCCAAAGGTTACTACTGGAAAACTCTTTTCTTCCTCCTTCACTATAATAATTTACAATACTTATATAACAACCATGAAACTTTATAAATGGAGCTTTACCAAGAAGTATCTTCCACGAGTTGTTATATTTAGGAAGTAATTGTAGGATATCATTATGTGATAGTTTATATATTACCAGATCATCTTCTGGTTCATGATAGACTTGACTAGGAAATACATGATAACATAAGTTCCTCCAAATACTTGAACTAGCAAATCCAATATAGGCAAATTTCTTACATGTAATTGACATTTTAAACCAAGATTCAATATCTTCATCTATAAGTTGTTCTAAAATATGAATCCAAATATCATGAGGTAAGTGAACGAGTGGGGAGACTTCATCTTCAATATCCAAATGTTTAAACTGATGTAATAAACTATCGACATTGATTTGTTTGATTTTGTTTTCGTCTAATCTATACCCGCTATTTTTTCCCTTTTCTAATTGAATAGATTGAATAAGTTTAGGTAATTTATATTGACGATATAACGAATCAACTTTATTATTTAATTTGAAAGCACGTCTATAAAATTCAATGGCATCGGACATTAATCCAATTGATTCCTTCTCCACTCCTGTTTCAAAGAGCAGAATTGCTTCTTGATCAGAAGGAGAGAGTTCAATATCACCAGTACTCATTATGCTGTTCCTGTATACACTAAACTTGTCCAAATAAAATCATTTACTTTTTTCCGTGGAGTTCTTGGTGAAACCTGTTTGGTGATGTGATTAGTAATTAGTTGTGACTGATTGATTTTTTTTCCCTATATAAAGAACTTTTACTTATCTATATAGTTTTTTGGTTATACGCACTTAATTTAATAATTGATTTAAGAAATCTTCATCTTCAATTTTAAAATCACCAGTGACACGTGTAGGTTTCTTTGGTTTTGGTTCACTTTTAATTGATAAGTTATTGAATAATTCATCAACTTCAATTGAAGAATCAGTATTTGCACTTGGTGTTATTCCCAAGGCAAGTAAATCTTGATCTAAATCAGTTATAACATCACCACTTTTAACCAACTTATCATTCAATTGATGTTGATGTTCACTATTAAAATTATTAATCTCAAGAACTTTACTTTGTTTAGGTTTTCCGCCAAATTTGGATTTAATCTGACTATAAAACTTTTCTTCTTCAACTTTTTTATTTCTGGCAATATCTTGTTCAATTTCCTCTTGAGTTAATGTTCGTATATTAGACTGAGGTGTCTCTATTAGTGAAGACTTACCAATTACAAACCCATCTAATTTCGCAGGATCGATGTTTTTGAACTGACTCTGTCGTTGTTTGGCAAGATGCATGTCATTATAATCGTCAGTATCCTTGTTTAATTCTGAATAGCTTGATAATCCATATTCTTCTAAGAAATTATCACTTATTTTATTATGTAAAGCTTTTCGATTCTTCTTTGGTTTACTTTCAATATTTGATATGAATTCTTCAAGATTGAATTTGGCTGGAGTAGTAGTATTCATTTCCTTTTCTTGATTCTCAGCACTGCCTAAGTATATTCCATCGAGTTCCTGCTCTTCCTCTTGTTCGCTCTCATTCTGTTCCTGTTGCTGCTCTATCTCGGTCAATATTTGTTGCTTAAGTTTAAATTTTTGTTCAATAGTCAACTCCTGCTCAGCTAACAGAGGATAGAAATGTTCAAGTAATGCATCATCAATATCAGAATCCCATTCATCATCAGAATCTTCAAGTATAATACGTGTGTCTACAGTTTGTTTTTTACTTGTCCAATGTGGCTGTTGTTTTTGTTTGGGTTTACTAGGAGTTATCCCATGTTTCTTCATATATTTATATTTCGCCTTATTGTCCCATTTTGAATTCTTAAGCACCATGGCTGTCTGTGTTAACTTCCACTGGCAAATATTTATTGAGGCAAAAAAAAAAAATTTACTTCGACAATTTATCAGAGATACTTTTCAAGATTACAACATGTCAGAGGATAAACCTACTCCCAAGTCAATTGAAGAGTTGCTCAAGCTTCTCTCATTAGGACAGGAGCTAACTCCAACACAACAAAAGGAAATGAAGGATTATAAATTCTGGAAAACTCAACCAGTTCCAAAATTAAATGAACAAATTGATAGCGAAGGTCCAATTGACGCCACTAAAACTCCCCAAGATATTCCTGACACTCCCTTGCCCTTGATCTCCGATTTCGAATGGAGTACCCTTGACATCAACAATACTGAACAATTGAATGAATTATATACTTTGTTATATGATAATTATGTGGAAGATACTGATGCTACATTTCGTTTCAAATATTCTCATGAATTTTTCAAATGGGCTTTAAAACCACCTGGTTGGAAGAAACAATGGCATGTAGGTGTAAGAGTCAAGGCTACAGGTAAATTAGTTGCGTTTATTGCTGCTATTCCAATCACAATTAAATTAACTAAAAGTGAAACTGTGATTACTAGTGTTGAAATTAATTTCTTGTGTATTCACAAGAAATTGAGAAATAAGAGATTAGCGCCTGTCTTAATTAAAGAAATTACTAGAAGAGTCAATAAGGAAAACATTTGGCAAGCTTTATATACTGGTGGTATTGTTTTACCTACCCCTATGGCACAATGTAGATATCAACATCGTCCAATTAATTGGTCAAAATTATATGATGTGGGATTTTCACATTTACCTCAGGGGAAAACTAAAGCTAATATGGTGGCTCATTATTCGTTACCTAATACAACACAAATTCCAGGATTAAGACCAATGGAAAAGAAGGATGTCACTAAAGTGTTAGATTTATTGAATAAATATCAAGAAAAGTTTGATATTGTACAAGTTTTCACCGAGACTGAGTTCTCTCATTGGATGGGATTAGATGGAGAAGCATCAAATGTAATCAAAGCATATGTTGTAGAAACTAACAACGAAATCACTGATTATTTTTCATATTATTTATTACCCTTTACAGTTTTAGAAAATACTCAACATAATGAATTAGGTATTGCTTATTTATACTATTATGCGACAAATACTGAAGATCAATACAAGTCAAGATTAAATAACTTAATGAATGATGCATTAATCACAGCAAAACAATTTGATATTGATGTTTTCAATTGTTTAACAAGTCAAGATAATTCATATTTCTTAAAGAATTGTAAATTTGGTAGTGGTGATGGATTTTTAAATTATTATTTGTTTAATTATAAAACATTTCCTATGCATGGAGGTATTGATCCTGAAAGTAAAGTGGTTCTGGAAGATCAAACCAGTGGGATTGGTGTGGTATTACTTTAAGCTTAACTGAGCGAAAGCGAGGTTAAGTGAATGCTTTGACTGACTAATTAAAGATTGAATGCTTTGACTAATTAATTAAAGATTGAAGAATATAATTCAACTTGTTAATATTACAGGTTTGTTCTTTAGAAATACATATTAAGATTCCTTTTTTTTACAGTTTTGCCCATTTACAAGTTATACCAACATCGCGAATTTTTTTTTTTTTTTTCAATCAATTTTCACTAGAATTTATATAGACATCTCATCTCTTACAAAAAAGTATCCAGCAATAATATGATCTCTTCAAGTACTTGGGTTCCTAGAGGGTTCGCTTCTGAATTCCCCGAGAAATATGAATTGAACGATGAAGAAATTGAAAGAATCACAGCTATGTCCAATCTTGAAATTTCCGATGCTAAAGAACAACTTCAACAAGTCAAACTACAAGATCAAATTGAAATAGACGATGATTTAAAAGAATATAACTTGGAGAGTTATGATGACGATGAAGTTGATGCCAATGGAGAACCAATCACTATGTTTCCAGGATTATCCAATACTGAAGCTAAGTTAATTCAAGGTGATGAAGAAGGTGAACAATTCTTATCCTTACCTACTGAAGTTGATTTACAAGAAGAAAAACAAGAAAATCAGATTTATCCCAGTGATAATTTAGTATTGGCTACTCGTACCGAAGATGATATTTCATATTTGGATGTTTATATTTATGATGATGGTGCTGGAGCTCCTCAAGGATCTGAGGAACAAGATGAAGATAAATTAGATCCTGATGTTGCCAAAGGATTGGTTAGAGATAGTAATTTATATGTCCACCATGATATCATGTTACCTGCTTTCCCCTTATGTGTTGAATGGATCAACTACAGACCAAACTCTAACGACACTTCCAATATTGGTAATTTTGCTGCCATTGGTACTTTTGATCCCCAAATTGAAATTTGGAATTTGGATTATATAGACAAAGCATTTCCTGATTTGATCTTGGGAGAACCAGAACTGAATTCATTTACAGCAGTATCAAAGAAGTCTAAAAAGAAAAAGAAAAAGTCAGGACATGTAACAACTCATCATACAGATGCTGTCTTGTCGTTATCACATAATAGAATTCATAGATCAGTCTTAGCATCCACATCTGCAGACAATACAGTTAAATTATGGGATTTAAACAATGGAACTGCTGTTCGTTCATTCAATACTATTCATAATAACAAGACTGTTTCTTCTTCACAATGGCATCCTATGGAAGCATCAATTTTGTTAACTGGAGGGTATGATTCTACAGTAGGAGTAACCGATGTGAGAATTTCTGATTCAACCAATGCTACAAAACATTACAAGGTAAGTCCAGGAGAAGAAGTTGAAAATGTAAGATGGGGTCATATGTCAACCCCAGAAATCTTTTATGCTGGTACTGACAATGGTAATATTTATTCATATGATGTAAGAAACATCGACAAACCATTATGGACATTACATGCACATGATTCAGGTATTTCCTCGCTTGATGTAAATAATCATATACCAGGAATGTTAATTTCTAGTGCCATGGGCGAAAAATCAGTCAAACTTTGGAAATGTCCTACGTCAGGACCTTCAATGATTTTATCTCGAGATTTTGGATTGGGTAATGTATTGACTACTTCATTTGCTGGGGATATTGAAGTTGCAGGTAATTTAACTATTGGTGGGGTAAGTGGAGCTTTAAAAATGTGGGATACTTTATCAAATAATTCTGTAAGAAATGCGTTCAAGAATGAATTAAAAGAATTACAAGGTAAGGCTAAAAAAGAAGCAGTTAAACTTGGTCGTGCTTCAAGAATTGCTAGAAAGTATCAAGTAGATACTTTCGAAGAAGTCATGACTGTTGAAGCAGGTGGATTAGACGACGAATCAGACTCTGATGGAGAAGATGCACTCATTGATCAAGTAGAAGAAGATGATGATGAAGAGGATGGTGATGAAGAAGATTAGAATGTATATTATATAGCACTAATTCAAGTATTTTTCAAAAATCTCAATTAAATCTTCTTCAGAAGTTCCACTGGAAATTGAATCATTGATAATTCCATCAACACTAATAGTAGGAGTAATATGAGCACCAACACCACGTAAATATCTTGTGAAATATTTCACATCAGTAGCAGTAGCATTCCCAGCATTACTTGGGGTATCGGAATGAGGAATTAACAATTGTCCCAAAATAGTATCTCTATCAAATGCCAACTTGATATCTTTACTAACAACTTCATAAATCTGTTCATAGATTTGATTTCTTGTTAAATCAATATTCGAAGTATCATAAAACAATTCCTTATGGATATACAATACTTCACTTAATTTCCAAAATTGTTCATTTGAATCGGGAATTTCTTGTTCTCTTAACAATTTAGCATATCCAATAGCAAATTCATTCAATAAATTAGAATTGGTATGCCAAGGTTGAATTACATTAACATAAACAAATTGAAACTTTCCTGGATGTTTCTTTTGTAAATTGGGGATAACATTGTTGTATAATTTCAAAAATAATTTACCACTAAATGGACAATTATAATCAACATATAAATTGATAGTATGGGTAGCACCACCAGTTAATACCTTAGCTGAATGATAATAATGAGTTAAAGAATACTTTGGTGAAATCATTGTAATACAATTGACAAATGAAACAAAGTGGGAAACGAAGTGGGAAACAGAGTGGGAAACAAACAAGATTTGTAAATCTGACAAATACTTCAAAGCCCTTTTGATTCCCCACCCACACATACATACACAACTGTGGTTCGGATTTATATGCAGTACATTTTATACATATTATACATAACTAGTTATTTCTTTCTAATCAGATCTTCAGGAGATGGCCAAAGATTAGGTACTGGTTCATCACGTTTACTTCTCGTACGTAATCCAACACCAGTACTTGTTTCAGATCCAGGTTTAATTCTAATATCAACGGGTATTTCAACATTTGCAAATTTAGATTTTCTTCGTGTTCGAGGAGATTCCATACATGAAGAACATAATTCATCAATAGAACTAACTGGATGGATATTACATTTCTGACATTTGCGTGTTTCTGATTCTGGTCTTCCTTGAGATACTAATTGTCTTTGAATTTGATCAAATGTAACTGTTTTATTTAATTTTTCGGGTTTTAATTTCGTCTTTCTTGTTTTGGACAGTGTAGATTTTGATTTTACAATTCTTGTAGATTTGGGTGTTATAGATTTAACTTCACTAAATGATGTGTTGTCCTCAGTTGAATCCTGCTCGTCTAATCTAGTTGAACTCGCATTTTCATTAGATAATGAACTAAAATCAGGAACTTGGTTAATCACACCAAAACTATTAGGTAATTTCTTTTTCAAACCTTGGAAAAATTCAACAGTCTTGTCATCCATCTTTGCAGATAATAAGTCGATACTGTCTTCTTCATCAGTTTTTGGGTGATCTTTGCTCTGTGACTTTTCCTTGTCATCAACAATCACCATTGAACTTTTCCTACGACGAGATATTAGTTCAATTTCTTGTTCAATTTGTTCCTTCTCGTATAAATCATATGATGACATTAATACTTGTGCATATGGTGATTCACTATCTTTTGCAGAAGAACCTTGAACTGGATCAGATTGTATCATAACTTTGTCACTGACTGGAGCTGAATCTTCAATAACTACAGATTCCTTATCCTTTCCTTTCGACTTCTTTGGTTTCAGTTCCAGTTCCTTGGAAGTTTCCTTCGCTTTATCCATCTCTTGTTCAAATTCAGAATCACTATTCTCAACAGGATCTTCATCCTCAGAATTCAAAATTCGAATAGAATTACCCGTTTTTATAACTTGATGTTTCTTCTTTCTATGTTTCTTCGAATGTACCGATTGTTTATGTGAATCTTGTACAACTTGCTTGGTATTTTTACTAGGTTCCTGTACTTTCTCCTCTTTGGGAATTGTTATAGGTACATCTTCTGGTTCGGGACTATTGGAAATGACATAGTGTAAATTCATAACATTAATTTCATTGTATTTTCTAGTTCGTGGTTGCTCTGGCTCAACTTGAGTAGGTTGTGCTTGTGAATCTTCAATTTCTTCTGGTTCATTTGATTCTTGATTGAGTTCATGTTTCTCAATATTTTCCTCTGTCACAGGAGTTGGAACAACTGGTATCTCTACTGAAGGAGTTTTAAAAAATCTCGGAATTTCTGGTTCAACAGAATTCTCTTTCTCTGTGCTGTTTGAAAGTTTAGATTTCCCTTTCAAGGGAGAAGAATATGTAGGTGATAAAGTCACATCATTCTCTTGCTTCAATTCAGGTGATTCTGAATAGGAATCTTCTACAACTAACATAGCCATATCTTTAAGAGAATCTAATCGACTTGTACTATATTTTTCAGATTTATCCAGTGTATTCCTGTGGACCAGTTTACTTGAATTAGTTTGTTTGGTAGGACTCTTGGATCGACTTATCCTATTACCATCTACAGATGTTTGATTCTTTGTTTTAGGCTTCAAGTTCATTGATTCTTTAAGTCGTTTCAATTCATTTTCAATCGTCCTTCTTGAACTCAATTTAATTGAAGAAGAACTCTTCCTGGAAGCTTTTGGTTGGGTTTCCTGGGCAACTTGTTCAGCAATGACTAGTATATCTTCAAGGTTACTTGGTATATATCTCTTTTTCGGTGGAGCAGATTTAGACTTCACTTTTGGCTTTATTATTTTTTTGGTAGGTTCTTTTGCAATTGTTGTTGTTACTTCCTTGGGATTATATCTTCTGATTGCAATATCGACGATCTCTGAACTTAATGCTTTAAGTTGTTTCAAAGTTTCATTATCTTTAAGTTGTTTCAAAGTTTTATTATCTTTAACTTGTTTTCGTCGTTTCTCGGTACCAGTTTGTGAAATCACAACTTTCCTCTTTTTATGGTTTAGTAAAGGAGATACATATTCATCATTTAGATGGATAATCTCATCCAATTTGGAAGTACTTGCTGCAATGTGTTTCTTTGTTTGTGGTTTAATATCTGTAGATGATCGATGGAAAGGAGAATCTCTGGTACGTGGAGTACTAGGAACACTAGTTCCAATTCTCATAGGTGGTTTCCTCGCTATATCATATGGTTGTTGTTTTAATTGAATAGGAGTAGATCTAACTTTCTCAAGTCTTGCTTGTTTTGTAGGTGATTTTACAGGAGATGTACTGTTAGCTTCACCAAGTTTAACATTTATAACTTCTGATTCGATTCTTTTCGAAGTTTCTTCGAGCGTCTTGTTTGGTGATGTAGCTTCAGATTCTATTTTGATATCTTGATTTGACGTTCCCAAATCATTGACAATTCTGCTTGTAGTTTCGGGAAGTTTCTCAGCATCAACACCACCTCTTACAAACCCCCATACTTTCAGAAACAACGATCTTGGGCTTGTGGCGGGATTGGCCATTGTTTACTGTGCAAAGATACTTGAGTTTAGAATCAAATGTTATTTGTTTAGATTATGTTGTATGCGCGGATTTTGGCAAAAATACAAAAAAATAATTAATACAAAACAAAAATAGCTGCTTTGATACTACAGCTTTAATTTACTATTTCCTTGTTCCTATAAAAGTCTAAAAACAATGTTAGTCCCTTTGTGCTTGTCCATATAATACAACCTGAGAAATATACAATACAATACAATAAAAAAAAGGGGGCGTGGGTCTGTGTGTGGGAGGAATGTGTTTGCGGATGTCTTCTTTACTTTACTAAAATCACAAATTTACATTTATCATATAATACTTCATGAAATTTTGCATCATCATCAACTTCAAATTCTTTTAATTTTAATAAATGATATTCTTTAAACTCTTGATTGACAATTCCATTTTCAACGACAAAATCTTCAAAATCATTTTTGAGGAATAATTGAATTGAATCGGGAGTCTTGGGGTAATCAAAATTATGTTGTGTAGGATCTCCTAATTCTAATCTTGAATGTAATCTTGTTTTTAAATCTTCTAATCGTAAATTCATAGGTAATAATAATACAAAAATATCATCTTCAAAATAAAACTTGACTTTAATTTTAGGTTTATTTTCGTTATTATTGTTTGGTTCATGTGTGGTTATGTTGGTAGTCAGGGACTCTCCAGAATTATTTAATCCTGATTCTGCCGAATTACTAATTGGATCAGAACCTCGAGGATATGAATTTAAATTAGAATATTGGGATAATCTATCATTATGAGAACTTGATTTTTGACTTATTGGTTTAGAA
This sequence comes from Spathaspora sp. UFMG-CM-Y285, assembly GCA_002911495.2. Classification (NCBI taxonomy): domain Eukaryota; kingdom Fungi; phylum Ascomycota; class Pichiomycetes; order Serinales; family Debaryomycetaceae; genus Spathaspora; species Spathaspora sp. UFMG-CM-Y285. Next base: position 123,300 of record PPUV02000016.1, read on the forward strand.
ACTCGTTTAACTTCAGTTTCTCGATCAAATCCATTATCTTGAACATCAAATAATTTTAAAACTTCTTCACATCGAGAAATATGAATGGGTAATGCTATTAAATTTCGTAAATAAAAATCCAATTTTTCTCGTCTTAATCTTGAAATTGAATCATTTACATTAATTAATGGACCAGGGATTGAAGGGATTATTCGTTTAGAATTTTCAATCTTACCTGCTTCAAACGGGAATAATTCTAATAATTTAACTTGTAAATCATAAAAATCTTGATAATAACGATATAAATAACGAATTCTCCCATTGGATAAAATAGCAGTTACCAAATATTGATATCTACCTTGATCTAATTGATATGATTCAACACTGGCTTCTACAATGGAAATATTAGATGAACTTAATGAAGAACGATTTGACCCAAAACGATGTCTTTGACTACCATCAAAATATTGTGAATTTGCTGAAAATGGTGGAGTTTGGCTACCAGATATTGAACCCAATGGTATTGTTGAAGCTTGATATTTTGCTGTTTGACTTTTCCATTCTTCAACTGTCGGGATTTTAAATTGTTCAATTACTTTAATTATAGCATCATGATTATTGGAGCTATTAAAACTTATACTAGGGTTATTTCCAACAGCATCTATTATTTTAACAAAACTAACTGGAATTAATCCTGGACCTCCTAATCTAGTGATTGGTTTGGCAATAAACCAATCAAATTCATGATGAGCACAAATAATCAAATTTTCATCTTTTTGTAAGTCTAATTCATCTTCTCTTTCAGCTTTAAATTCATATAATGCCATAGCATACAAAGTTTGATTGTTGTTTTGACCAGGTACTATTTGACTTGGAGAAAGTTGGTGATGTTGCAGTTGATGATGTTGCAGTTGATGATGTTGCAGTTGATGATGTTGCAGTTGATTATGGTTTATATTTTGATTAGAAGTAGCATTTACAGTAGCTGAAGGACGAGATCTATCAAATACTTCAAAGAATTCAATTGGAACCATCCCCTTGACATTGCTTATGGGGTTAGTTGCTTCATACCACCCAAGTTTTTTCGCGTTTTGATGAAATTCATCTACTCCATCGTCCAATACATGAAAAAAATCCCCCTTTGCAAAACTCAACTCTTCACTACTTTGAGCTTGATAATCATATTTAGCTTTAATAACTTTTTTAGGTACTTGCAATACAGGATCCATATCATTGGAATAGCTTGCGGAAACACTTATTTGTCGAGGGGAAGTCGAACTATTTGACAGTCTTTTACTTCTTCTGAATGATTTAATCATTTTTTGTGTGTTCAATAATTAAATGATTGTATGATTCGTTATTCTCTTGTCTCTATTCTTTTTTTTTACTCAAATTAACCTTTAATGTGGCGCTATTAATTATTTCAAACAGTCCAAAAAAATAACTCCGTTGAGTGATTAATCTACCACTATATCTTTTTATTGTTGTTGCCAGGGTGATTTATTTTGTCTTGACGTGGAGGTGGAGGGGTGTGGGAGGGGTGTGGAGTGCCTGTTTTTGTTGTTGTTTTTTTATTTCGTTTTGGTAGAATGTGGTGGTCAAAAAACGATTTTTGGTTGTAAGAATTTGAGTAGACGGTTTCTTTTTTAGTTTATCTTTCAAGTATACTTCTTACACCTAGAACAATACTTTGGAAATTTTATCTTCTAGAATTGGATGAGGTAGATGGATTGACTAATCTGCAAATAGCGCAGTGAAACGTTGCAACACAAATATATAATTTGTTAAAAGAGTAAACTGATTTTTTTTTTAAAGTTGTCGTTTGGAAAGAGAGAAGGAAAAAAAAGATTCAAGCCAAAAATAAAAATATTAAAAATAAAAAAAAAAATAAAAAAAAAATAAAAAAAAAATAAAAAAAAATAAAAAAAAATAAAAAAAAAAATATGGTGGAATTAATTTCCTATTATAAAGTTTTTGAGTTTTTTTTTTTGTGTGCAATTAAAGTTTAGTGTGAAAGTCGTGTCCAAGTATTATTTACAGTTTACATTATCTATGTGGGGCAATTTCGCTCTTGGTTACTATGTACTGTTCATGGATCAACGGCGATTTCTGTATCAATGTTATGTGTAATTTATTGTCTCTGATCATGGAACTTAACTTTAAATTTTTCCGAATTGATACCACCCCCTGTCAACTATACGCCAAAAAATTTTCTGTTTCTGTTTTTGTTTTTTCTCGTTATTTCTTGTGGTTTCACCCCCTGTGGAAAACTATAACAACCTACGTGGTTTCTAAACCACAAGGGTATAGTTACGAGAAATGTAAATAATAGGAGATTTGCATATGTTAGTAGTTGGCTTGGTATTCGACTTTGGTACTTGATTTGTAAGTTTCCTGCATAGTACCCATTTATTTACTGGTGAATGCTCATTCTTCTGTGCCGTGTGTGATCTTGGATTTTTTTTACAATGTATTTTATAATCCGTTAAACTAGGAACGAAATTATGCGAGATCAAAAATCGAGCCATGATTTCCTAGTTGGGAAAAATGCAATATATCGGTGCTACCAAAATCTTTCAAGGAGTGCAAGAAGTATGAACTGACAATTTGTTATAAAAACAAAACTATTAATAAATTAATGTTACAAATGACTATAAAAAAAACTTTCTTTTTAAAACCTTAATTACCTATCTTCATCTCTCACTTGTTCATTGAAGGAAGAATTACTTCTCAATAAAAACAGGAGATTACTTGGTATACGATTGGAACCAGTCAGCTGTTGTGAATTCATACTTGTCCCTTCTGCTCCTAGGGTTTGCATTTGTATACTTGATAAATCGGTATTTATATATTGCAGATAATCAACATCTGCCATAGCTCCAATACTAGGATTTGGGGTAATCATAGTTGCTTCTATTTTCGGCGGCCTTACAAAGGCTGTTCCACTTATCAATTCATCTTGTTGAATAGTATTTATTGATCTACTAGGTATTGGTGGTATAGATTGTATTTCCAATTCTTGATTATTGGAATAAAGACTGGCATCGGAGATCTCAGTATTAAATTCACTTTTACTATATTCATCACTACTGGCATAGTTTCCCTGTTGAGTTGGAAGAACAAGGTATTCCAGAAACTCTTCTTCGGGAACTTCCACTTGTTTCTTTTTTCTTGTTGATGGTCTTGGTTTGGGTTTCTTTTTCACTTTTCTTGTTGCTTCTTCTTGTTCATGCTGGGTAAAAAATGTTAGTATTTGCATTGATTTTGTCAAATGTTCCCTACATACCTCTCTATACTTTGCAAGATAAATCTTTAATGCTTCGGAATAATTCTCAAATCCTAAAGATTGCATTGACCATAATATATCTTCACCATTCATAGTCTTTCGTTTTTCTAGAATGCAACGATCAGCAGCTTGACTTGTAATAAATGAAATGAATTCAGACACACATTCTTGAATACATTCTTTGGATTCTTTTGAAAGTTTAGCCCTTTCAGGAAGTGCATTTTTCATTACCCGAGCCACTAAACTATGTTAGTAACAGTTCTTGTCGTCTGCAAAAAGAACAAAAAAAAACTCTACTCACCATTTGCTATTGGAAGAAATCTATCTTGTTCTTTGATTTCGTAGTCATTATTTTGCCAGTCATCATCTATTTCCGGGGACAGCATTGTGGGGGTCGTCTCTCTTTTTTTTTTTTCTTTAATTCGGTTAATTGGATGACGCTTGATTAAATTTGCAAATATTTCATAAAAGAAGCTTTAAATTAGTATAGTAGTGAAATTTCAATATCAAAGATATAAAGGACAAGTTACATTCAATTTATATGAATATTGGTTAAGGTTTTAATGAGAGTATGAACAATTTTCTGAAAAAGTATAGTTTTGTGCCTCACTGAGAAGTTTTGGTTCTGCGATATCGGGTTTTTTCCAACGATCCGATCAGATAAATATTTATCTGATCGTAAACCAAACTCTAAACCAAAGAGTAAGTACATTAATTCTTTTTTACACATGGTCAGTATCATCAGTAAACAACTCTACTTGGGAATGTACAAATTCTAGTTTTTGGGTATATGAGGTATACTTTCGCTTGTACTTACTTGTAAACTGACTGTTATTCCTGACTGACCCCTCATTCAGCCAATCAGAACTCAGAAACAATTTTCCTTATAAATTCTTAATTTACTTACATGTTATTTCAAACCTAAAAATAATATTACATTATAATAATACAAAAGGGGAAGATTTAAAACTATAGTTCTACTTTACAAAAGTTCTAATATTCTTCTTTACAAAAGTTCTAATATTCTTCTAATGTATGCTTGATAAATTTCACAATCTTTAACTTCATCCTTCCAATATTCAAACAAAATTATGGAATGTTCAAATGCAGCTAATATTCCTTGTCTACTCAACACCATATTAACTAATGACGATATCTCTTCTAATGAATTGATTGGAGGACTCCCAGGACTATTATGATTTTGTTGTTTCTGAGCAAGATACACTTTGAATTGATCATCATTGGTTGCAACTTCAATCATTTCATGGATTTTCTTATACATTAAGAATTGGAATATATTCCCAATGAATGAGTTACGCATATAGTACCACAGTCCTGGGTGTCTATGAGCTCCTAATTTTGGAATACTTAATTTGGGCAAGGAAATAAGATTCTGGATGAAAATACGAAGAATCTTGGCTTTAGCTTGAGGGACATCTTTGATTATAAACAGAGCATCATCATCTTCATCAGGCTTTGGAGCATATTCTATTAAATTGGAAAAATCTTCTTCAGGGAATTGTTTTTGGTAAAATTGTGGAGCTTTAATAATGTTTAAATAATCAATTCCTCCTTCATATTCTGGTCTGGTAGTGTCAGATATTGTTGAATCGGGAGATTCTGTAGATGAAAAATTAGTTAAAACTGCAGCATTTCTCATATTTGCTTCGGCTACAGATATTGTAGCTTCTAATAAATCAACAAATGGAATTTTCCCCTCGATTAACAAATAAATCAAAGGTCGGAATAATAATAATTTCGAGGTGATTACTCTTGTTTTGATATACATGATAGATTCGGATTGAATTCGATATAATAAATCATCATCGATTAAGAAATCATCCAAATTATCAAAAATATCACTGTCAATTGTAGGACCTGAATCCATTTTAAGTTCATTCTTTTTGTCATATCTCTTTTTAATTCTACGATATATTTGATCAACATTACTTTCTTGTAATACCAAACTTCTAATCTCAGGAGATAATGAATTTATAATCCCATTATATTGATTCAAATATTTGATAAAAATATACCATACAGCATTCTCGGAGAAATCAGTCAGATCCCAAGAATGTTTTAAACTGTTTTCAAATGAATAAATCTCATCGCACATTTTATTATCGACTTTCCTGACAGCAACTTCGGTAAGGAAATAATACCACGTATATTGATCATCATACTTTTGTGCCAATTTAATCACTGAATCACTATATTTCGATTCAGCCAAGATCGAAGCCTGATCAGGAATTCTAGGGAATGAACTAGGAGGTTCTACTTGAGTTATCCCTGATAATGGAACAAATGGAGACAATTCTACATTCAATTCGCACTCCAACTTTAACCCACTCCAAAATAACCTCCCAATCATTTCTCGACGTCGATCACTAAGATCATCTAAATTAGTCTTTCTTAACAAATACATCATATGTTGATTGGCAGTGTTTATCGATCTATGAGCTAACAATGGTGACATTCCATAAAGATAAAACTGATTAAGCAACAAGTAAAACTCAACTGAGGTTAATGTATTGTTTTGAAGGACAAATGGAAAGGAGATAATTAACAAATTTGCATAATTTAACAATTTCACAGCAATACGAACTCGATCTCTAGGGAAACTGTCGGGTAAATCCTTGAACGCTTCTCCACCAAGACATCCAATCTCTATTGAACTAGCTTCATCATGAGAATTGGTGAAACTACTAAGGTTTTCAAGTTGAATAGGGGTACATATAACTCCAATAGCACAAATTAAAATTATCAAAGGAATTGAATGAATCAAATTATAAAACAGTTGAATACTATCTTCATTAATTTCAATATTTTGCTTTTTATAAATTTGTTCAACTTTTGTTGGTAAAATTGTCTCGTCGGAACAATCACAAAGTTCGATTAGTGTTACAAACGAGAATTCGGGAATTTCTGCACTGATTAATTGATACTTCTCAAGAGTATCAAAAAATTCAAATGTATCTAAAACGGGAATCTTGGAATAACAATTAACAAAGAAGGAGTTTATAATACTGGAAAAATTGTGAAATAAAAACTTATCCAATTGTTTAATATTTTGAAACCTCTCCAATAAGGAAGAGGAACGACCCAAACTCGTGAATGAATCATTATCATAATTATTAATTAATGTATTCTGAATATGGTCCACTTCACTAGGAGTGTTTTTCAACAAGTTGGTAAATGAATTCCATTTAAATATTGAAGTAACAGACATGTCCCATACACATTTATCAAATTGAAATCGTCCATTACTACTTTCAGATTTTGTTTCTAATCCCATAGTGGATTTAATTTCCTTAATATCCTTCAACATTATATCTATTTTAGAAAGAATATTCAATGAAGCAGGATCATAACTTGAATAATCCTTTTGTTGATCATCGGTTCTATAATGACAATTCATATTTCCATTTTTCGTACATGATCCACAACGAGGACGAACATTATCACATTTAATTTTCTTTAATCGACAAGTATCACAAGCAGTTAAAGCACGCTTTCGGGGATATGTTGCAGTAGCTCTTGTTGTCTCTGGTCCATGTGAATGAGGTCTTTTTTTACCATGTTGTTGTTGTTGTTGTTGTTGTTGTTGTTGTTCCAATTGAACAGGAGCAGGCATACCAGTTAATACAGGTTGTTGTAGTTGAAATGCAGGATTGAATTGTACATGAGGTAACTGCTGTTGTTGTGGCATCATTGGGGCTTGACCATCATGTCGTGGAGGTATTCCAGGTGGGAAAGGAGGATTCATCGCTGGTTGCAACTGAGGTTTTTGAAAAATACCAGGGTTGGGGGTGAGACCAGGACCTTGTCCATACACTTGAGGTTGCATTCCAGGAGGTGGAAGTTGTTGGGGGTAGTTTGGATTACCTTGGTAGTAACCACCTTTAGGAAACGGTTGTGGTGGTTGTTGTTGTTGTTGTTGTTGTTGTTGCTGTTGTTGTAATTGTTGTGGGTTCCCTGGTATCATTCCATATTGTGGAGACACTGGTTGAGGTTGTGGTGTAGGATTAGTCAGAGAAGTTCCTGACTTTACACTGCTCACACCTGATTCTTGTTTAATTTGATTATTACTCATTGTATGAACCAAAAAAAGAAGAAAGTGGTGTTGTTTATATTGTCATTCAACAATTGGATCGAGGAGGAAGCAATGAAATTTTCCAATAAAGGGAGTAATAAGCGATTGAAGTTTCTATGTTCTTTTTATTCACGTCTCGCACACAGGATACCCGCTTATATAATCTTATAAAGTTTGAAATTGAATGAGGATAGACAGTTCCTTTGTTGGTTGACAATTAATACTTCGTGTAAACTTTCGATGGCTGCAGTCCTAAGCCTAGGTCTAATTTCGTCCTTTTTTTTTCGGGGCAAATTTCTGTCACAAACTAGAACTCGTCGGATTGGATATGGAGCCCTGGTCCATGCCTAGTGGGGTAACTTTCCAGCTATGGATTAGACAACTGTTGTTTGTTTCCCAGGCAATATATAACAAGTAGGTTATGTTGATCCCAAATTATGAGACGATTATCTTTTACTTAATTAAAATTTTTGTATTCCCCACATATTCACTTGTGAATTGACATTTTGTGTGCCATGCATTAGAAAAACTACACAATATAAAATTCTTGGTTTTAAACTTTGGAAAATCAGTCCAAGTAATTTTGTAAAACTGTGGGTATGTTTTTCTTTTTTGATTACTTTCATGTATTTATCCATATATATATAGAGTTCTTTTTTTTACTATTTATAAGTTGTCTGTTTAACCTGGTGGTAATTGAGATGCATCAACAATATCAGCAGCTTCAATTGGTTCTTCATCTTCTTCGTGTCTTTCCAATGGAGTTCTTGGTAATGCCATCATACCAGATCTGGCCAATTCCAAAATACCAAACGGTTGCAATAAGGTAATGAATGAACTAACTCTAGAAGGTTTGGCACTCAATTCAACAACAACATTTCTATCAGAAATATCTACAACTTTACCACCAAATTGTTCAGTAAGAGCAGAAATATGACTAAAATGAAGATGCTTTTGTCTAAGAGCTTCTGAAGGTGGTAAATTGCTTGGATGGTAGGCAGATTCTGCTGCTGTTAAATCAGGAATTGAAGATGCATCATCAACTTGTAATTGGTGAGTAGCAATCAATTCTTGGAAATATTCTGGACCCAACAAGGAAACTCTTGCCAACAATAATTCTCTTCTTATAATTTCAGCATTAGTATAATCCAAAACAGCATATACTGGAACCAAATCTTCAATTTGTCTTCTTGCTTGTTCAATAACACCATCTTGACCCTTTAACACAATAGTCATACGAGATAAATCCTTGACTTCAGTGTTACAAACCACCAAGGAATCGATGTTGAATCCTCTGGCTGCTAATGTACTAGAAACACTAGATAACACACCTGGTTCGTTTTGAACCAAACAATTCAACACATGTTGCTTTCTTGGAGCCTTTGATGGAACAGGAGTTTCATATAAGATTGAAGAAACGGCAGTATCTGCTGACCAACTTGGGGTTTCTATAGTAGGTAATGGTGGTCTCTTTTGATTTCTATGTAAAGTCTTGTATGCCAACGCAGAAGTTGAACTAGAACTTCTGGTTCTAACTGAAGTTCTAAACACGTTTGCTGATCTTTTCAACATCATTTAGGGTGTAAATAAGAACTTTACAGAGTAACAACGAAGGTGTCTCCAGTTTTATATACTCAGGGTGGAGAAAAAAAAATTTTTCTACTGGACTAGCGGAGCCCCCAAAGACGAAGAAAAAAAATATGATTCATTTGTGAGTGTCCGCGTAGGTCGTTAAAAAACGGCCCGGTTGTGGACACGACATTTAGTGCGACATCAATAGATGAGTCACCCGGACAAACGATACACCAAGAACTGGTCTTGCAAGTGATATAAACTGACTAGTTTATAGGCTATGAGGGTTCCCTTTGTTGGTATGTTTTCTGAAATGCAAGTTATAGATTGAACAGGTTAAGGGCCTTAAAATTCCGAAATTACTGTACATTTCTTGGACTTTTCCTTTTGTCAAAGAATTAACAGGTTTGATTCTTTATCTATTCTAGCTTTCACCGTTAGATGGTCATTATGGGGTATTTTTCAATATATTTGGGGTCAACCATGTTCTATGGAGTTTGTTGTTGATTTGTCTCATTTTTCGATACTACTTGAGTTGACCACTATTTTCATGGTTAATAATATCTGTATGAAGTGCAACGTCTACCATCAGAAAGAAAGAAACATGATCTTGAACCTGTGTTCCTTCCCTATACTCGTTTGACTTTATATGTGGTGGAACAGAGAAGAAAAGTTTTTGTTCCACAAAAGCATAGTTAAGCCTTGGATTTAACAAAGAAAAATAATTGATTCTATTGTAACCAACGTGGGCTCCCTTTGTAATGACTACAATTAGAATATTAGTTTTATTGATATGGTTATAACAGAGATCTAGGGATATTAGTTGACTTCAATATGTAAAGTGCCAGTCAAAACAAAACGTCAATTACTAGAAACTATATTTAAATATCAACCCTACAATAATAAACCTAAAGCGAGAGCTACTGGTCCACCTAAAGAGAGTGCAATGGATTCACCACCATTGGTCTTGGTAATAGAAGCAGTATGAGATGAAGTCTTGGAACTGGACTTTTCTTTCTTGGATGAAGTGGTGGCAGTTGTTGATTCACTCTTGGAAGTGGTGGTTGTTGATGGAGCTTTGGTAGTGGTCTTGCTTGGAGAACTCTTGGATGAAGTGGAAACAAAGATAGGAGAAGAAGTCTTCTTTTCCTTTTTATTATCCTTCTTCTTTCCCTTTTTCTTATCTTTCTTTCCCATTTCTTCAACTTGACCATCTTCGTTTATGTTGACAATAGTTGGGAACCCATATTGAGCATCAGGAACAATCATCTCATCCTCATTGATCAATCTAATTTGTTCAAGGTTGACAGCTAAAGTGGATGCTGTAAGAGACAATAAAGCTAAAGATTGTAACTTCATGATTAAAACGTTCTGTAGACAAAAAAAAAGGAAAGTAATGGGGGATTTTTTAAAGAATAAACAAGAGTGCAAAACCCAATCTATTTAAACAAAGTTGCTAACTTCATATGTTATCCCTTTTTTTGAGGCACTTGTTGCTTTTTATTTTGGGGCATTTTTTCACTCCTTTCAGACGATTTGGAAAAAAATAAAAGGAATTAAGATCCACAATTATTTTTTTTTCTGGTTGTGCATAAAATATGGATTAGTTCTAGAATCAAGGGCGGGAGCTATATCTGAAGAATTTAACGAGGAGAGTTGGCAATTTTTACATTCCAAAGGTGGGAATGTTCACAGACTTTGGTTAATAGTACTGGTAATAGAAATCAATGATTTTTGAAGGAGGAATTGGTGAAATTTATCCCACAAAAATGGTTTTTCAGGTCGTAAAATGGCAACCTTGCAGAAAAATAATATTTTTTCACTTAATAAGTAATTTGTCACAATACTGTTAATTTAAGTTTTGGAATTACTTGGCGTAAAACCTTCTTCATTTCATGTGCTTGTGAGTTCAAGGTAAGTGCAACGTGAATATCTGAGTTTGGTCAACATTCCTTTTAAATCACCTCTATTACAATTGATCACCATGTTAGTTCTGAGTATAGAACTCCATAGCAAGCAATCTTATTCAGAATAAATTTTACAAATGAAACAAGCAATTTTCTTGCTCTGAAGTGGTATACTTGGACAATGCTTTATTCTACTGGATTGCCACCAGAGTAGTGTAATCAAACAGCTTTTAGATATAATATCTTATTTATTAACTTAAGAACTATTGAATCTACAAATGAACTTTTTGAAGCCCATCAGAGTAACTCAGACTATGTAGTCAAGCATATCTCAGAATTAGCCTATTCTTGAGATTCAATCCCAGTTTAGTCTTTCCAAGGTAAAATATTGAATAGATGTCTTCAATTGTGTAAAAAAACCATGAGCCAACAATATAAGTATATGCAACTTTTGTCCTATGATACTAAAACAACTGATAATAAGCAACCAGTTAGTACCAATCCAGAGTAAACTTGAATACTAGCAGACGAAGCAGCCTTACCTGAAGCAGAGTCAGTTTCAACACTCAGGACAACGGAAGAAGTAGAAACAGTTGGAAGCGGCAGAACAGCAGAAAGGGGATCATAATGGGTAACAGCAGTAGCAGGAGCCTCGGGTCCAACATCAGCATTTTCGTTATTGACCAAGGCAGCAGCGGAAATGGTAGATATAAGGGAACCGAATAATAAATATTGTTTTAATAGCATTGTTAGTGATGATATGAGATTTTTCATTTCCAAATTAACGATAAATCCTCATCCTTATATACTTGTTCTATTTTGGCACCCTAAACTAGTAAAGAACACCTAGCTGATCATTTTCATAAAGAATATCCCTTTACTTCGCCATACTGGTCATAAAAGCGTCTTTCCGCGATCTTTGTTCTAAAGAAAATGAAGGCGGTGTGACTGAGAACAATGGAAGTTTCCGCATTCGCATTTTATCTCCGAAGAGGAAACAATGGTGACTAACATGTTTTATAAATAAACACAACGATTAAATGCTACAGTTAAACCAAATTCATCTGCAAAAGAATGATCTAGTTTCTCCCCTCTTTTTTCTCAATTGTCTAAAGAAACATTGTCCGGGTCTCTTTTTGGCAAAGTGGCAAATCTAGACCATGCAATTGAAACTGTTTTGATGTTGCAATGATCATTTATGTTCGTATTATATTCAATTGTTGCCGGTGGTCATTCCCACATAGTTGCCTTGTTGGTGAATCGAGGGGTAAATGACGTTATATGAAACTGAATAAAAATTGACAAGTTCGGATTTATCGTTATTTCCATTGATATCGGATCCACTTTCCGATATTCAAAAAGCAGATTTACCCCTGCTTCTTCTATTCCCTATTCTTTCTCTCTGTTGAAAATGAAGAATCTCTTATACTTGCTTGAATGGGTGCATATAACTATGCTACCACCTGGTTCGATCTTTTTCAACGTCAAAAAAATATTCTCCACGTATTTCCCCAATCTAAAGGGTCCCTGTTGTTTTTCATAAATGCCCAAAGGATATGAATACATAGAGTTGGCTCCATATGAGGAGCATTCTCAGTCAGGTAGTTCTATTCCTTTGGAGGAACTGCATTGGAACTTGACTGAATCTCAACTACAACTTGTACTTTTACGATTGGGTGTTATCAGTGACGAAATATATGGTACCGAGTTTGCATTATCACAAGTTCATTTATCAGGAGAAACAAAATACATGATCACCAAAGTAGACGAATTATCTATTACTGATGCTATCGAAATAGTAAGAGATGCATTAGCTGAACATAATGGAGATGTTAATTTCCTTCGTGAAGATTATCAATTACTTGAAAGATTAGTTAGTATGATCCCCACCAATCCTGAAGATGTAAAAGTTGAAACACAAGAAACTTTTGTCAATTCATTCAAGAATAAAATATATTTAAATGTCGTTGATTGGCCTCTTCAAATACGACTAGAAGCGGTATTAATCCATTTTCACTCACCCTATCCTGAGATTCGAGCCATTACCGAACCCTTTGATGATCCAGAAATACCGGTTGAGACATTTCGAGTTTATTTTATTGGATTATTTTGGACATTTATTGGTTCGATTATAAATACTTTTTTTGTTCATAGAAAGCCCGCTATTTCACTTGGTTCTCATACTGTACAAATATTGCTATTACCTAGTGGGAAACTATGGGAAAAGTTTGTACCTAAAAAGACAATTCAACTATTGGGCTATTCAATCGAGTTGAATCCTGGTCCTTGGACATATAAGGAAATGATGTTGAGTACAATTATCTATCTGTGTTCTGCGGGCACTCCATACCTGGTATACAATATCGTTGTAATGAAGCTTGATAGGTTTTATGGACTAAAATGGGTAACACTTACATTTCAATTCTTGTTGATGGTTTCGACACAATTCCTCGGATTTGGGTTTGCCTTGATTATGAAGAAAGTTTGTGTATATCCCTGTAAAGCTCTATGGCCAACTATTTTACCTACAATAACCCTCAACAAAGCATTAATGAATGAAGATGAAAATAATATTGTTCATGGCTGGACTATTTCACGGTACTCGTTCTTTATGGTGGTTTTCCTATTAAGTTTTCTCTATAACTGGATTCCATCATACCTTTTCACGGCACTTTCGTTGTTTAATTGGCCGACATGGGTTAATCCCTCCCTGATTCATTTGACCAATGTCACTGGCTCCAGAGTTGGGTTGGGATTAAACCCAATTCCTTCATTTGATTGGAGTATTCTTGGTCATGCTGGATGTTTGACTGTACCGTTTTACACATATGCAAACAGATATATAGGATCTGTAATGGCATTTGTAATTATTTTAATTGTTTATTATAAGAACAATAACTGGACAGGTTATCTTCCTATTAACTCAAATAGATTGTTCAACAATAAAGCTAAAGTATATGGTGTACATGATATATTAAATGAAAAGAACTTGTTTGACGAAGCAAAATATCAACAAGTGGGACCACCTTATTTTCCCGCTGCCAATTTAGTATTATATGGTGCTTACTTTTGTCTTTACCCATTTGCCATTCTTTATCATTTTATTACTGAATGGGATTCTATGAAATCTAGTTTTATCAATGTTTGGCTTTCTCTTGTGGAAGCATTCAAATTTAGGAAAGATGAAAGTCATGAAAATATATATGGAAGATATGCTGATGATCCTCATTGTAAAATGATGTCGAAATATGATGATGTTCCTGATTGGTGGTTTGTATCGATCTTGGTGATCAGCACATTGTTTGCCCTTTCTGTGGTTATTTTCTACCCTACAGAAACTCCAATCTGGGGGATTTTCTTTACCATATTCATTAATTTTGTGTTTTTAATTCCAATAACATCTATTGCTTCAGTTACAGGGTTCAGTTTTGGATTGAATGTGCTTGTGGAATTGATTGTCGGTTATGCTATCCCCAACTCAGGAATTGCCTTGATTACCTTAAAGAGTTTTGGATATAACATTGATAGTCAAGCTAGTAATTACATCACCGATCAGAAACTAGCACATTATGCCAAAATCCCACCAAGAGCAATCTTTAAAGGACAATTGATATCTACCATGCTTAATGTTATAATTGCGTTAATCGTGACCAACTGGCAATTGGGAAATGTTTCCGATATTTGTAGTTTTGATCAAAAGGACAAGTTGAAATGTCCTGGAGCAAATACTTATTTCTTTTCCAGTATTCAATATGGAGAAATTGGTCCTGCCAAGGTATTTGGCGGGTTGTATCCTATACTCAAATGGTGTTTCCTCTTTGGGGCATTATTAGTAATACCCTGTGTTTGGTTTAAGAACAATGGTCCCAAGATTGTCAGAAGGTACTTTCAACCAACAGTTATAATAGGAGGGTTCTTGGATTATGGTTCATATAATTTACTGTACTATACAGGAGGACTTTATCTTTCCTATATTTTCATGTACAAAATCAAAAGCAATTATTTACTTTGGTGGGAAAAGTACAATTATATATTGACAAGTGCTCTTTCTGCCGGTGTGGCATTCAGTTCACTTTTAATATTCTTTACTGTGCAATTTCATACTCATCAATTAGATTGGTGGGGAAATCGAATAGGTGAACAGGGTATTGAAGGAGGATTATTACCCAAAGCATGGTTAAATGTTTCACAAGCTCCTGATGGATATATAGGTTTGAGAAAGGGACAATTTCCATAGGCTTTATAGAGTATTTATTAGAAAGTTAGTTAAAATTGCAAAAAAAATAACGACAACTGCAGGACTCGAACCTGCGCGGGCAAAGCCCAAAAGATTTCTAATCTTTCTCCTTAACCACTCGGACAAGTTGCCTAATTTCGAAAAAAGAATCAAATTTATTATAAATCTCATGGATTTGTTTCCAAAACAAGTGCAATCAACACTTTTTACTCCAATAATACTGTTACTGCTAACTTGAGGTGATAATATTGTTTTTTATTGTTCTATAATTTGTTTAAATGATTAAAGTGAACTTTTGCCAAGGAATTTCATAGTGTATAATTATTAAGAAAATGTAATAGAATATTTACAAAAATTATTCGAAATTTTACCTAAATTAAAAGAACTAAACTATATAATTAGGATAATAATAAATCTAGGAATTGAAATTCTATATAATCATTCAAGTGGAAATAAGTAGATAATAAAGAAAAATAAGATCACCGAAAACCAAATTTTGTAACTAATTGGATTTTCCCTGTTCACGGACATGGTGATTGTTGTAAATTAAATTTATTCAGTCTGTCAGCATTAAATACACCCCAACGAGTTTCCCATCTATGGGTTCCCTCATAAAACAATTCTTTCCAAGGCTCATCAAATGCTTCAAAGAAATAATAATCAATTCCCAATTTCTTAAACGTACACAAGAATTCATGAACAAAATATTGTAAATTTGCTTGACTAGCAATTGCTGATTTGAACCTACCTCCTCCACTTGGCCAACCAACTTCAGTAATTACAATGGGGATTTGTTTAACATTGTACGGTTCTATTTGATACTGAAGAAATTCCAATGTCCAATCAACAGCATCTTCCACAGGAATTCCACCAAAGAATGGGTGAATATTTGCACCAATAATATCACAAGCTTGAAGAAGATCACGATCTATTAATGAACCAATTTCTGAAGTACCCACAGGGATATCATTAACATTCATAAATCTAAGGAAATCTTTGGCTTCTCTGATATATTCAATTAATTCTTCTTTAGTTTGATCTTGTCTAAATAAAACTTCATTACCAATATAAATTGAATGAATTAATTTCGGGTATTTGACAACCATTTCTTTCATGATATCCATTTGCAATTCATTAGCCAGATTATCCAGACTGATCCAAACTCCCATTGCCAAAGTCATATTAAGATTCATATGTTCAATTGCATCGAGAATAATTTCCGTTTGATTACATTGCATTCCATAATTTCTAATTCTGGTAGTTACTGTGGATAATTTGGCCAAATCTAACATAGCATCTTTTTTGGTAAATCCGCAATTTGGTGCCATTGCATTGTTTGGTGAATAGGCAATTCCTTGAAACATGATATTTGACACAATATCCATTAAACTAACAACTTCTAAATCATTCTTTGCTTCATCATTTAATCCTTCTATAGAATTGGCTTTTGTACTATTGGGAACTATGGTGACTGACTGGGGGAAATATTTCTGAGATAATTCATTCAAATGTGGCAAATTCTTGGAGTTGGAAAAGTAATTGTCAATTGTGGACCTAGTTCCTTTTGATAATATGACAACAGCAGGAATAAAACCAGCAAGTAATAAAATAATAACCACTACTAAAACTATACAAGTAATAACAGAACCCTTACTTTCAAAACTAGGAAATTTTGGAGTCCAACTTGATTTGGTACTTCCATTTGAAGCCTGTCTAGAAAATGAATCACTGTGGTTATCCAGTTTTCTTATTTCTTCCTCTTCTTGAAATGTGGATTTGTTAAAAGGACTAGTATTATAAACAAGGGGATGTAAAACTGTTGCCAATGTGGAATGACCATAAGTTTTCTCGCTTTTCTTTCCATCATTAAGATCAATCTCTTCTAGTCCTTCTTCCTGTATTGGAGATTTAAATATTTGTGTAGTAGATTTTCTTAAGGGTCTTAACGGAGATGAATCATTTGAAATTGGGGAAATCTCAGTTAAATCATAATCTGATTCATAGGCAGATTTATTTTTCTTACGGAATATAACCGTTGCATTTCTAGTACCAGTATTAGTGTTAACTTTTGGGACGGATCCTGGTGATAAAGGAGAATCATTGATACCATTTTGTTCCATATAATAAGCAGGAATATTAAGTGAAGTTTGTCCAAAAGAAACTGGAGTCTCAGCATTATCATCATCAATGCTATTTCTGGCAAATTTGGCATCTTTATTAAGGGTTTGAGGCAGTTCTTGGTTTGATTGTCCCAGTGTCAAAGGATTTGTGAATGCAATTGGAGAAATTTCTGAACTTCTTCTAAAATCACTAAAAGTATTGATTGATCGAGAACGGGTAATCTTGTAAGGACTGACTCTTTTTAGTTTTGTTTGTGTTGGATTATCACTTTCTTGTTCGCCACTTTGTGAATAATTGGAACTGACTGGATGAGAAATTGTAATTGATCGTTGAGGGGAATTCACATGATCTGGACTAGTAGGTTTGTCATGTCGTGCATCTTCTCTGATTGTTTCTTTATTCGACATGATTGTGAAGTACTACAAGTGAATAGTAAACAAAAAAATGAAAAAGAAATAGCCGCTGAACTTGAAGGGTTTGTTGCAAAAAAAAAAAAGAAAAAAGCAAACACATTTGTTTGATCCAGATTTAGATCCACACTAAAAATTTAGGACTAGGTAGTCTATTTTACAACCAGAATAGAAGAATTTAATATTGTTATCAACAACTAAACATTATATTGTTAAAGTTTAACAAGAACACATCTTGATAAGAATCTGGTAGCGCAGAGTCAAAACCAAACTAGAAAACTGCAAGGAATGTATACAGTTGTATAACTTCTAATATTGGTCACAGTTTAGCTGTGCCAAGAAACATGCCATTAACATGTCATGTTTTTTCTTTTTTTTTTTTTGAATTCCAGGAGGAGTCACAAAAAAAGCTATTGGATGACATCTGTCAAAAGCTTTTTTTCTTGGGTTATGTTCCACTGGTAATTGCATCCAAAACTGAAACCATGTTTAGCATGTTAAAACTACAAGGAAAAAAGAACCAATCACTCTGTAAAACAAGTAAAAAATTTGTAAATGTATAAATAGTTTGTATATGTTTCTATAAACCGATTCCTCCCTGCCTACTTCTTGCAACAACCGAATAAGATATTACCAATGAATGTAAGAGTAGATGTCAAACACCCTTCACCATTCTTTGGTAGGCATGTATCAAGGGCCCCAAAACATGTACAGCAACTAGTAATGAATTCACTACATTCATTCAGCTCTCTATAGTAACCACTGGCACCATCCGTCATTTCCGATTCAGAATCTGAAGAAGAGCTGTCGTGATCCTTGGAGTATTGTTGAGGATTAAGGTTTTGATCTTGTTGTTGCTGTGATAATTCCATGTTATTAACTGGTTTTGGTTCTGAAGTAATAGACTTTCCTTCTATATTAATTTGAGGAATTTGTTCATTTGTGGCTGGTAATTCTTGAGTTGGTTTTGACATATTTGAAAGTTATCAAGTGTGAGATGTTAGCTTGTTATAATGAAATAATGCTCTAGCGAATGTAGTTGAAGAGTTTCTATAAAGTTAAAAAGGAAAAAGAAGGATAAGTAACAAATATAAACAAAAAAATTGGTTAAATTGACCATGACAATGATCCCGAACTTTCTAAAATAATAATGAAAATATTTTTTTTTCTCAGTCACAACCTGGAATTCCAAATAATAATTTTTTTTTTGTTTTAATGAGGCTAGATCAATCGCAACTACACAAAGTATAACAAAGAGTTAACAGATTATTAACGTGTAATTTTAAACAATGCCATGAAACGAACCTAGCAATCCACATCCACCCTTGATCAGAAGTTAACTACAATCCCCGCAAAGGTAAAGTTATAGAATAAATCAATAACTATATATTTTAACTTTAATCCTCGGAATTAAGGAGCATCACTTAATTCCAAACTATTTAATAATTCAGCTATTTCTAGTTCTTCTTCCAACTCAAGTTCTTCTAATTCTCGTTGATATTCTTGTTCCCAATCATCCTCCTCGGGATACTTCTCTTCTTCATCAATCAACTGATCAATATCTATTCCTTGCATTATTTGATTATATTCATCTTCATATTTTCGAACAAGATCCAGGATGTATTGTTGAGAAAATTTCTTATCACGTTGTAGTAGTAATTTCTCTTGAACGTACTGTTGTCGTGTCTTTTGCATTATATCTTGTTTATTATGTTTCTTGATTGTTTTCACACTACGGGGTTCATAGTTTTTACTCAATGGCAGCAGCAACAGCTGGGATTGGAATTTATCTGATGGTTGTGCTCGGATTGGTGATGAAGATAGAGGGTGAAATAATTTCATTGATCTATCATGTTGGATTTGTTGTAAATCTTCAAGGATACTTCTAGGGGGCGATGAACTGGGAATATATGTGTGTTCTTTTGACTTAATCAGACCTGGAGTTCGTGTTGGAGATGAAGATGGCAGGACCATGATTGTTGCTGCTGGTTCATACATTTGAAAGTGATCGAAATAGCTAGGGTTTGGGCTGTACTACACATGTGTATTTTTTTTTTTTTGGTTGTTGTGTTGTTTGTGGAGGAAATCTTGGAATACGCGTCTCAATAATACATTACGCAGATTTTCAGATTAAAAGGTTAATTATTCAAGAAAGGACTAGAATTGCGTGTCATATAAACTAATGGTGCAGTGATTACCTATTTAAATAGTCATTAATTCTGTTACTTGCTTCATTCTATAATAGCAGAAGTAGTATTGTTCTCCAGCTCATCGAAATATCGCGACTGGTAAAAAAAAAAACCACCTCCCTAATCCAACTACAAAACGCTATCAACACACTCACAATGAGTTTCAAATTCGAATTAGATGGAGAAGAATTTAGTGAATTCAATGAAGAAGATTTCGATTTGATGGAAACGATTGCTGAAGATCTATGTTTGAATCGTATTTCCCCAATTGATTTGGATGAAGAATTTCAATTCCATTGTGAACCAGGACATAACATGGCCGAAGAACAAATTGATCTGTTCATAGATGTTATCGATGAGAATTTAGGACATTTATATTTACGTATTAAAGGTGTTGAATGGCAAGAAGAGAAGAAGGATGAATTGACTGAACCTGGGTTAATTTATATTTGGTTTACTAGTGGTGATGAATTGGTGGGATTTGAATGTTTTAAACTTTGTTTAGATGATGATAGTGTTTTAGTTCTTTATTTATATGAGATACATTTTACACAAGAATATCAATGTCAACGTTTAGGTGGGAAGTTGATGACTGAATTCCACAAATTAGGTGAAGATTTGAGAAATTCCAATCACGATTTATATAAACACCTTCAAGGTACTGGATTGACAGTGTTTACTGATAATCAAGTAGCTTTGCCTTGGTATAAAAAATTAGGATATGAATTGACACTGTCTTCTCCACAAGATAAAGAGTTGAGAAATGGCAAAAAGGTCACACCAGACTATTATTTAATGAGAAGACCATTATAGATAAAGTACGTTCAACTGTATATTGCTGCAAATGTTAAAAAAAGTTAAAAAATCGCAAAGAAAAAGTGACACATTTTAACAATAAGTTACATGACTACGCATATATCAGCCACTCAAACATATGATTTAATCAGTTAAAGCAAGGTATGTATGTTGTTAAACGTACAATGTGCCACTTTTCCAGATGTTTTGTAAGCCAAGACAAAGACAAAAGAAAAAAAAGTTTCTAAATTTAGAAACATCGTAAAACCACAAATATATCCGAGAAAAGGAATTAAATAGAACAATGTCACCTATCGGAGTTCTTTGTTTAAATTACATTGACTCAATAAAGCTTCATTATACACGTTATTTTATTTGACGATTAAAAGTAAGCTTTTTTTTGTATTCTTTCTTTTTTGGTAATGTTTAGTAATCAATTGAAGAATTGTCCAACTCCAAAAAAAAGTAAGAAAAAAAAACGTTAACTAATATAAATATATGAAATTTATTCTTTATTCTTTATTCTTGTAATTGTTTGTATTTAGGTAGTTTGCTCACGTCATTCGTGTGTGTTCTTGTGTGTTTTTAGCCTACCATTTTCGTTTAACTTGAAGTCATTGAAATTACATTACATCATAGAATTTTTTTTTTCTTGTATTGAAGCCAGCCAAAAAAGAAGGCTCTTTTTTTTTAAAAAAAAAAATACGAAGAGATTTTTCTTTGAGTTTTACACACAAAATCATCAAACAAGAAGACATTAATTGTTACATATTTGTGTATTAGTCCCTCAATTGGATCAGAGAGTATTGTATTACATTACTAAACACATAACCCGTCAAATATCAACTTCAAATACTGATATCACGTGGCGGGAGTAACAATTTCGGTTCTTTGTTTTAGATTATAATTTTATCTTAGTCTGTGTTTTAAAAAAATCATCACACCAGGTCAGGGGACGAACAAAAAAAAGAAAATATTTTTTGTGTAAAGTTTTAGAGGGGCCCACAAAGAAAACCAGGAAAAAAAAGTCATTTAAAGTAAATAATCCTAAATTTTTGTATGAGTGGTTAGACAACTTCCCAATTTAGAATTTCAATAATTAAACACATCCATTATCAACATAGTATATTGCTTATTATAATCAACTCCCCTTTTCGTCTTTTTTTTTAATACAAATAATTTTACAAGTTATATTAATTCAATATGGGGAGAAGGAAAATTGAAATTCAACCCTTAACTGATGATAGAAATCGTACAGTTACATTTGTTAAACGAAAAGCTGGTTTATTTAAAAAAGCATATGAATTGGCCATACTATGTCATGTGGACCTTGCTGTAGTAATTGTTGGTAATAATAACAAAATATATGAATTCTCCACTGTGGATACTCCAGATTTATTTAAGACATATACTTCAAATGTTAAAGCAAATAAGAAACCGCATGAATCAAAATCTCCTGAGAATTATTCAAACTATAAGAAAAAGAAACATGTCAAAGATCCATTGACTAAGAAATCAGGAGCTATTGTGGGTGTGGAAATCTCATCGAGCAATCATGATATGGATGTCGATGTCGAAGATGACTCTGAATATGATAGTGATTCTCCTCAACCAAAACGTCACAAGAGATCATATAGTGAATTGAATTATCTGACAATTAATAAATCCAAAAATTCCAAAGTGTTTAATAGTACCAGACCTCCGCCACCGCCCCCACCAGCACATATTTCAGCACTTCATACTATGCCAAGTTTTAGTAATCCCAAAACATTCCGTTCTGATGATGACACTAGACCAAAAACACCATCACTAGCTCCTATCAAACGAGAAGAAGCTTCATCCCAAAGGCCGGTTTTACGAGTGCAAATTCCAACTGACGCAAAGGGTCACAAAAGAACAAATAGTAATACAACTTCAAATAATATCATAAGTGGTAGTGATAAGAGTGGAGACACGGCAAGAACCATCACAGCAATCGAATCAAATTTGCAAAATACATCGGTACCTGAAGAAAATGCAAAGCTTAAGCAAGAAAATCAATCAACAAACGCAGCTCCTCCTACACCAACCCCCAAATTCCCACAATATTCATCATTTCGTTCACCCGACACCAAAAAACCTACTTTACCTTTACCAATTCAATCAAAATCAGAAACCAATTCTCCAGCAAGTGCAAGTGCACCTCCATTACCTAATTCATCATCAAACCCCAGTGCCGGTATATATTTTGGCATACATTCTCTGAGCCCAGGAGGAGGTCAATATGGAGGTGCCATGCTACCTACACCTATTTTCAATCAAATAAATCAACAATTGCAACAGCAACAGCAGCAATTTCAACAATTCCATCAACCACCACCTCCTCCGCCACTACCACAACAAGCACAACAACAAGACCAACAACAAGGCAATCAAGTGGCTCAACCTGAATCGGCAATTCGTTTCCGACCACCTACTGGAATAACCACCCAGTTCAATAATGGAGAACAAACACCACTTTCTGCCCTACCTTCAAGATATGTCAATGATATGTTTCCCTTCCCATCACCGTCTAATTTTCTAGGTCCCCAAGATTGGCCTTCTGGAACCACACCAACAACACATATGCCACCATATTTTATAAATATGTTACCCTTAACAAGCACAACTGCGGGACCACCAACTGGTTTCCCCAATTCTGGGAATAATAAACCAGGTCTGGGGATGAAAGCTGAGGGTAATTTATCCCCCGCGATATATCATGTACAAACAGGACAAGGCAGTGGTGGTGCTAGACTGGATGATGCTGGGACAAACCCAACAACAGCGGGAAGTACCGTAGATCATAAAGTTGGTAAATAGGTTAGTTTATTCGTTTGTAAGTGTACATTATATCATATTTTATAGAAATTAGGTTTTTATGTTTGTAGTGGATGCAAAAGCTAGAAGTGGAAAGTACTTGATGAAATAGATTCAACAAAATTTGAAGACAAGCAATCAAGTATAAACGTTTATTATTTGGTTAATTGTGCTACACGGTAGATAGGCAACTACAAACAATCATAATCGTACCACATATATTTGGCAACTACAATATTCAGGGCTGTAGCCCTAATACACGTGATACAACACCTGCAGATAATCATTTTTTCACCTGGATCATTTATTAGTGCGCAGTTATTACAGTCTGCACACTTTTCAAAGTAAGTACCGCAAAACTGGAAAAAAAAAAGGCTCAATCCATCCAATCTTCAATACATTGTTGTAGTTTTTTTTTTTTTCGCTGTCGGTCTCGCACTAGCAGGAACAATCAGTAGGAAATTTTTTTTGGTTTCTTTCTTATAGTTTAAAAATTCTTTTCAATTTTCTCTTCAATTCAAAAGGGCATAGAAACAACCATATAGATCCAATATGAAGGTATGTGAGAACATTAGACCATGGTCCTTGCTATAGCAGTCTCCATATCAATGTATAAAATGAAAGCAATGTCGTATTTGAATGAAGGGGAAACGTAGTGATATAAGGTGAAAAATTTTAGATGCACATGAAATGAATATGAATAATATACAACTAGTTAAACATTTTTATACAACCATCGAACAATATTTATTCTACTATTTGATATTTCAAGTTCAAACAAAAGTCAGTAACTAAATGAATAAACAGTCATTGAGAGACTAGCGAAACAGGAATTACAAACAAAGACACCATACTAACAAATTATTTCTAGTTAAACATCTCTTACCCAGCCAACGGTACTCAAAAATGTATCGATATTGATGATGAACACAAATTACGTGTCTTCTACGAAAAGAGAATGGGCCAAGAAGTCAAGGGTGACTCTGTTGGTGATGAATTCAAGGGTTACATCTTTAAAATCACTGGTGGTAACGATAAACAAGGTTTCCCAATGAAACAAGGTGTTTTACACCCAACCAGAGTTAAGTTATTATTAGCCAAGGGTCATTCTTGTTACAGACCAAGAAGAACTGGTGAACGTAAGAGAAAATCCGTTAGAGGTTGTATTGTTGGTCAAGATTTAGCTGTTTTAGCTTTATCTATTGTCAAGCAAGGTGACTCTGAAATTGAAGGTTTAACTGACACCACCACTGCTAAGAGATTAGGTCCAAAGAGAGCTAACCACATTAGAAAATTCTTTGGTTTAACCAAGGAAGATGATGTTAGAGAATTCGTTGTTAGACGTGAAGTTACCAAGGGTGACAAGACTTACACCAAGGCTCCAAAGATCCAAAGATTGGTTACCCCACAAACTTTACAAAGAAAGAGAGCTTTAAAGGCTCAAAAGGTCAAGAATGCTCAACAACAAAGAGATGCTGCTGCTGAATACGCTCAATTATTAGCCAAGAGATTACATGAACGTAAAGAAGAAAAGGCTGAAATTAAGAAGAAGAGAGCTGAATCTTTAAAGGCTTAAGTGTAAAATACTTTGTTTTATAGTTACATCTTGTGTTTTTATTCTCTCATTTTTATTTTAATATAAAAGAATTACGGTTAATTAGGTGTGTACATCTATTTAAGCTTTTTATTGGTAGGAGTTATTTCCTCACTACTTCTCTTTCTAACTAATCGTTTGATATTTTCATATACTTGATCAGTAGTTATATTTGAAGCATAAGTAAAGTTTTTTCTTATATAATTCTCTTGTTCTTGTTTATATCGTGGGTCTCTGAGTAGAGATTTCAAATGATTATCAAATTCTGATTCAAGAATAAGTTTACCTGTAATTGGACATTTAATAGTTGATTCTTGTGATTTGGCTACAGATTTCTTTAATCGAGATGCTCCTGCTGCTTTAATCTTCATTCCCTTGAATGGAGCAGGAACAGGTACAATGTCAACTTCTTCTTCTTCTTCCTCTTCTTCCTCTTCTTCTTTCACTTGTTCAAGAACCTCCACTGCTACCTTAGGCAATTCAACCCCTTTACTCTTTGACTCAAGGGATCGAGTAATCAATTCTTCTCGAGTTAAAGGAATACTTAATTCTTGAACTTCATCTATAGCATCAAATTCAATCCTCCCAACCAAAACAAAATCTTGCCAATCAATCAGAGCATAATGTAATTGTTGTTCTTTTTTACGTTGTTCTTGATTTTTCTCCTCTACTTTATTTTGTGAGATATATTGTGCTCTATCATATGCAGTGGTTAATATATCGAATTTATTTGTTAATTTGGGCAAATATTGCTCATCGCTAAACAATTTAATCACCTTTTTATATTGAGTGATATATATTTGAAAAAGTTTATGTAATGAATGTGTAGTGTTTAAAAACTCAAATTGAGCTCGATTATTAAGTTTAGTTTCATGTTGTAGTAAACTTGGTATCTTTTCACTTCCATTATGAGCGATATACAAAGCGGTAGTTTTAATGATATCTAAGTCATGTGCAGATATTGGAGGTAAGTCAACCAAAAACTCCAACTCTCGAGGTTTCTCTATAGCTATATCTTCAGCAGTAGCTCCATCTTGTTCCTTCGGTGTTTCAAGGGATAATTTCCAAACATAATATGAATGATGAGGATTATCTTGCAAGATGAAATCAAACTTGCCGTCCTTGTTATTACTCAACAATCTTTCTTCAAATGATTTACCATTTTTGATCACATATGATACGGTCTTATCTATAGTTTCCTTAATGTCTTTCAGAGCAACAATTATATCTTTCGGTATGTTCATACTCTATACTATACAATTAAGTAACTTAAAAAATGTCGCAAAGTTTTTTTTGAATGGTTCAAAAAAAAAAAAATCACACGCTAATTACACACATAACCAACTTTTTTGTAATTGTTGAGGGAGATTCAACTAAACAAATAAAGTGAATGAATTTCACATCAACAAGAGAAAAAACTTACAATTTAACAATCAACACTACCTTTTGACACCCCACCTCCAACACAAGCAACCTTTTGAAAGAAGTAACGAAAAAAACAACCCCGCGGGCTCAAGACCTCCTATCCCCCACCACTATGACAAGTATAGATCCACCACCGCATCGACATAGACACAATCCAGTTCCTATAGACGATCATGACAGTGATGATTCATTAAGTGATTCTTCAATAGATCTGATGACAGCGGAATTGGATCAAGTTGGGAAATTAAATTTACCCAATTTAACTTCGATTTCTTCTTGGGGTGAATCATTAATGCAAATGCCAAATTTTGAATTTCTGAAAATTCAAGATTTTTCTAAAGAGTTTTCGAAATATGTTTCAAATTATTATCGACGAGATGGTGCTACTGAAAATGGTGAACAACAAGAAGGACCCGTTGAAGATAAGACAATGTTGGATAGTATAAAAACTGTTTTGTCAACAAGAATCCAAATGAATAAATTTCTTAATGATTTGAAATTGGGAGTTAATATAACTACAGCAATTGATAGACTACAACCATTGACCGACATGATTCATGAAACAATTTTCTTACCTGCTGATGATGAAAGTGAAATTGAAGAGGATCAATTTGAAGAAGCTCAAGAAGATATTGAACCAGTTGGTGTTGGTGAAATTGTCAATAAAAGTCAACCTTTGATTAATGAAATTGTTAAACCAGAAGTTAGAAAGGGTCTGTCTATGGTTCTGTATCGTAAACGTCAAGGAAAACGTAAATTTTTAAGTGAATTATCAGAAGATAGTGGTGAAGGCACGTCTGTAACTAGTGATATTGATGGGTTAACAATTGATGAAGTTAAAGAATTAACTGAATTAAGTTCAATCAATGATTTTGGAGAAGAAAGTGTATTAAGAAATAAGATTCAACGAATTCAAAATTTAGATAATATTGATGAAATATCAAAGAATAAATTAGTGACTAAATTAATGATGGGGAATTATTATAAATATGTGAATGAAAAGTTGTCGTTGGAGAATAAACAATTGTTGGGTCCATTAAGAAAACAGAAGTTAGTTATTAATGGAGGTGCTGGATTGGATAAGTTGGAAGAAGAGGAGGAAGAGGAGCCAGAAGAAGAACAGGGAGAAGAACTTGAAGAAGACGACGACGACGAAGACGAAGACAATGTCATTCTTACTGCTGAAGATACTATCCCCAGTTATAATGATCCACCATTCAATACCATATTAGGATGTAATCATTACCATCGGAATTGTAAACTTGAATGTCCCTCATGTTTTAAATGGTTCCCTTGTAGATTTTGTCATGATAATGCAGTAACCGACCACAAATTAATTCGTAATGAAGTTAAACATATTTTATGTATGAAATGTCAAACTCCTCAAGTCCCTGACACGAATTATTGTATTAATTGTGAAGAAGAACTTGCCAATTATTTCTGCCGCAAGTGTGTACTTTACGATAATGATCCTACCAAAGAAATCTATCATTGTGATAAATGTGGAATATGTCGATTAGGTCTTGGAATAGGCAAAGATTATTTCCATTGTGATACATGTAATGTTTGTCTTTCAATTGATCTTATTGATAAGCACAAATGTGTGACAAATACAACCCATTGCAATTGTACTATTTGTAATGAATATTTATTCACCCTGGTTCAGAAAGTGGTGTTTATGAAATGTGGTCATTCCATACATCAACATTGTTATGATGAATTAATCACCCATAGTTATAAGTGTCCCATATGTAAGAAAACCATTGTTAATGTCGAGACTCAATTTAGATTATTGGATCAAGAAGTAATGCAAAGTCCCTTGCCTCCGCCATATAATTCTTGGCGATGCATTATTAGTTGTAATGATTGTAAGGGGAAAAGTAATTGTAGTTATCATGTCTTGGGGTTGAAATGTAAATATTGCAAGAGCTATAATACAAATCAGTTGAAATTGATTAAGCCAGAAGAGGAGGAGGAAGAAGAGGAAGAAGAGATGTTGAATGACGAAGTTATGCATGATTTTGATGTTAATGTAATGAGGGAAGTTCGTAAGAATTTACTGAAGAATTTCCGAATTGATACACAAGTAATAGATGATGAGAATAGTGGATATGAAGATGACGAGGAGGATGATGAAGAGGAAGAGGAAGAAGAGGAACATACATATAAAGAAGATGAATATGATGAAATTACACCTGGTAATTTAGTTGACTTGAAAAAATTAACGAATGCAATTTTAAATGATGATAATAATAGAATAAACAGCAATGTTTCATATATAACAAATATGTTTCAAAACTTCATCAATAATGCTACTAAGAAATAGAAATTATATATATATATATAGATTTATCCATAAGAATTTACCTTGGCTGCAAATGCTAAACCAAGAAAAAAAAAAGCCGAAGATCGGGGGTAAAAAAATCGCTGACTAGGCCAAGATTTTTCATGTAGTGACTGAGGTCGTAATATCCAACAGTGTGTGTAAAGTCCAATATAGTCCCACCTTGTTGAATTTGTGTCCACCCCCCAAAAAAGAAATATTTTAGTTTAGATCTAAACACAAAGTAGGATGACCGAAGTTTCCCGCACTTAATACCCAAACCTCAAAAATTTTGGACATTGCGGGAAATTAAACAATCCAACAAAAAAACAATTTCTCTTGAATTTGCCTAATTCAGCTAAGAAGTGAAAGAGTTGAAGGTCATGCTTTCTTAACAACACTCATGTATGTCGTATTATATTTTACTCGTTTTTTGAACGGTTCCACAAGATGCAAAGAAATTTCTTAGCATCGTTTTGCTGGTTTTTGAAAGGACACCCACCATCGTAATGACAACTTTTGTTATTGTTGCATCAGGAATTTCTTTTTTCGCACCCAACAACGAGGGATACGATGGTGTGCAAAATGCACACCACGCACAACGACATTTCGCACAACAACGACACTATCCGGATTCTCCTTCCATTTTTGTACTTGATCCTCCCCACATCCACACCACGACATTTTTCCGGGTTCTTTTTTTTTCTTTCCCTTTATTCCGCACACAACAAAAAAAAACACACCCACACATGGACTGTTTCGTAAAACAAAGCTATTTTTAATATTTTATTTTTTTTTGGGTTCTAAGTAGAAATCAAATCTACACGTTGTTCGATTATATATATCTTTGTCTTTTAA
Organism: Spathaspora sp. UFMG-CM-Y285; assembly: GCA_002911495.2. Taxonomy (NCBI): domain Eukaryota; kingdom Fungi; phylum Ascomycota; class Pichiomycetes; order Serinales; family Debaryomycetaceae; genus Spathaspora; species Spathaspora sp. UFMG-CM-Y285. The sequence continues at coordinate 152,927 of PPUV02000016.1, forward strand.
CAAGGAGTTGTCTACATATACATATATACACCTACGCCTACACACCTGCATAACATATTACATTTCCCCACTCATGAACTCAATTAAAATACTTGTAAATTCAATAGACAGCATTATCCCTAAAAAATCCACATATGACCCAACAGAAACAATAATCGATGAGGCAATAATAGAAGAGAGAGAAGAAGAACAAGCAGAAAGCCAACCTGATGTTCCTATACAGGAGGAATTGGAAGACCCCGAAGAACTAGAAGAAGAAGAGGAATTTGAATTTGATTCTAGTTCTATTAATTTAGTCAAGAATGAGCATGTCCAAGGGTCAGAGAAGGACCAACAAGATATTGATATGCCCGTTCTGCTATTTTATACAGTAATGGCCACTGTTTATGACATTCTTTTTTTCTTTCCCAATTATTTAATTATTCAACCTGGGTTGTTTGTTTATATGGCAATTACATTTCCCTTTAGAAAATTAGCTCAACAATTGGGATTAACAAAAACCACGAAACCTATTGAAGTTGAAGAACAAACAATACCAGAGGAATCACTGGAAGAAGATCCATTAGTTACACGTGCATTACCTTCCAAACAACCAACACCACCTTCCGATTTGGAAGATTATGATGAACAAACAGAATTTTTAAAACAACAAACTCTTTTATCTAATGCTATAAAATCACCCACATCAACTTCAAAATATCTTATTCCACCGCCACAACGTCTTTACCCCTTATCAAGAAACCCAGAACGTCCAAGACGTAAAAAAATTCTCATTCTTGATTTAGATGAAACTTTAATTCACTCACTTTCTAAGGGATCTCCCAGATCATTTACATCATCAACCCATTCAAAAATGATTGAGATTACTTTAAATAACATTAGTTCATTATATTATGTTCATAAACGACCTTATTGTGATTATTTTCTTCAAGAAATATCTAAATGGTTTGAATTACAAATATTTACTGCCAGTGTTAAAGAATATGCCGATCCCATAATAAATTGGCTTGAATCAGATATAATCGATTCTCGTAAACAACAAAAACATAAATATACTAGTGCCGAAGATGTACCATTTCTGCCCAAGATTTTCCTGAAACGTTATTATAGAAATGATTGTACTTATCGTCCTGGTGTAGGATATATCAAGGATTTATCGAAATTTATTAAAGATGAAGAATTGAAAAATGTATTAATTTTGGATAATTCTCCAATAAGTTATTCCTTACATGAACAAAATGCTGTAAGTATTGAAGGATGGGTAAATGATCAAACTGATCGGGATTTATTAAATTTATTACCCATGTTGCATAGTTTAAGTCTTTGTATTGATGTAAGGTTTATATTGGGGTTAAAATCAGGAGAAAAGTTATTTGAAATGTAATAGAATTAGATAGAAATAAATAAATGGATAGTAGAAGTAGGTAGAAGTAGGTGTAGAAGTAGGTGTAGATGATGTTTGAGATGTAGTGAAAAAACGTGTGGCAAAAGTGTTGATGATTTTTCACAGTCAAAAAGAAAACAATATCAAAACCCAGGATCAACACATTTTTGAAGTGGGAAAATTCTTTTGTGTAAACAACAATCACGAACGACTAATGGAGCAAGTAATTGAAAAAATTATCAATGGAACTGAAATTAAAAGATCTCTTTGCGAATTAGGTGATTTATTACGTGAATCAAGTAATAGAGAATTGGTAAAAGAGAACCTTGACCAATTGATTATTGAATTTACGAAGTTTGTCAAAGATGATACACTATATATGGATACAACTAGAGTGGTGATTAATTTATTAGCCAACAATGATACTAATCGAGATTTCTTTACTCAAGATATACCAATTGTCAATCAATTTTGGCGAGATGTATTGGTTGATGGTGAACGAGTTGGGATATTATTATCACAATTTATTTATGAGACTGAACATAAACCTGAATATTTAAAATATTTCCAGAAGTTGAATATTAGAAGTAAATTGTATGAGTTGGTGAATCAAGATAATGTGGATGACGTTGACAGTTTATTCGATGTGATTGTTGAATTGTTACATAATCGACAATTAGATGAATTGGATGAATTGGATGAATTGAATGAATTGGATTGGGAGTTTATTAATAGATGTATGGAGTATCTTCCTACCACTGAAGAAGATATATCGTCAACAATTTGTGATCTTGTTGCCTTGGCCAAACCAGGACCTACTTCATTCACAAAAGTAATTGAGTTAATCCCTCAAATTGAACTCGCCAGTATTAAACGAAAATTATTTGTATTGATAAGTGAATTGTCAACTACTGATTGTCTTTCACTTGCAATTGATAATTTGTCTAATAATGACAGTTATGTCGTTGCTGGATGTTGTATTACTATAGGGAATGAAATTGACAACGAAGATTCATATAAACAAGTCATCGCCACAATTCAATCAAGGATTGGTATGGATCAATTATTCAAATTATTCTTTAATTGGGAAATCACAGATGTGGTACAAATCCAAGCTGTTCATATGTTGATTAAAGTGTTAAACATTGACAATGTGAAATATATCTTGGAGTATGAGAGAAAATTAACAGCAATTACAAAAATTGCATTAGACAATTCAAGATATTATCAAGAAGTATCGAACTTACATTGTAGATTATTAAAGAAAATAATCAAATTAAATCCCCAAGTTGTTGCGCAATTAGAACAACTTTGGCAATTAATCTGTGAATATGATAATACTCAAGAAATTCAATATTTACTTTTACAACCAAATAATTCACAAACTCCACTCCTTCCTAAATTAATCAAGAATGCAATATCACCAATATCAACTACATCAATTGAGATCATTCTTGAGAAATTTAAAGCAATTGCCGTGTTAAATCAAATGGTATTGGAAAACAAAATAGAACCATACACACAACACATTGAACAATTGACGGCATTTCTTCAACAATTGTTGCCCCAATTGGAAAAAAACCAGACAAATTCCGATTCGGGAATAAATCAAGTATTGATTAATAATAGTAAATTCATAGCTGCTACAACTTACACGGTGTTTGAAAATTTACCGGTAAGGGATTTACTTGATATATGTCAAGAAATATTAACTTTGGGTGGTGAGAAACATGGGGTAATTTAACCCGATGTACGGCATTTCCCGGCGAGACAAAAGTGGAAGCGGAAAAAGAAAAACCTAGTAATCGAGCCGCACCGGTTTCCGACGGCTGAGAAAAGTTGAAAAAGTTTTTCATACCTTTCTGACTTAGAAAGGGGGGAGGACCTCGTTGTAGTTTACACATATAAATTGACACATTAAAGTTTAACTTTTTGTTCTTGGTCCACTTTATAGATATTTAATTAACAAACCATAATGACAGTTACTTGTAAATTTTCAACCCTTCCTCGTGAAGAACCTGATCCAATTATGAAAACCATGAATGCTTATGCTTCAGATACTTCTCCAAATAAAATTGAAGTTGCTATTGGTGTTTACAAGGACGAACTTGGTGGTTCCTATTTATTCCCCCTGATTGCTCAAGCCAAGAAGCAATTGTATGAAAATGATCCTGGTCATAATTATACTCAAATGTCTGGTATTCCTAGTTTTGTTCGTGGTGCTCAACGTGTTATATTTGGTGATGAAATTGCATCTCAAGGTAAAATTGCTTCTTTGCAAACAATATCAGGAACCGGGGCTATCCATATGGGTCTTTTACTCTACAAGGAAGCTGGGTACAAGAACTACTATTTGGGTTTACCTTCCTGGCAAAATTACATTCCTATGATTGAACATATTGGAAGTAATGTCAAGACATTTCAATATTACAATGAAACCAGCAAGAAACTTGATTTTGACAGTTGTATTGAAGCATTAAATACTGCTCCTAAAAACACCATTTTCTTATTACAAGCATGTTGTCATAATCCAACAGGTGCAGACTTTACTCATGATCAATGGATTGAAATTGTTTCCATTATGCAACAACGTGAATTATTACCTATGATGGATATCGCTTACCAAGGTTTTGCCTCGGGTGATAAAGATTTAGATGCATTCCCCATTAGACATATGTATAATCAAGGACTTGATTTTGTTGTATGTCAATCTTTCTCGAAAAATATGGGATTATACAGTGAACGTGTTGGTTGTGTTCATGTTGTTGTTCAAGACAAGAGCTTTGTTCCTCATGCCCAATCTACATTAACGGCTCTATTTAGACATGAATGTTCCTTTGCTCCAGCATATGGAGCAAGATTAGCTCTGATTATTTTTGAAGACGAAACATTGTTAAAACAATGGAATCAAGATGTTAAACATGTTAGAGATAGATTACAAAATCTAAGACAACAAGTATTTGCTAAATTGACTAAATTAGGTACTCCAGGAGATTGGTCAAATGTTGTTGAACAAACTGGATTGTTTTGGTTTAGTGGATTAACTGAAGAACAAAATAATCGACTTATTAGTAAACATAATGTTTATTCTACAAGTATGGGGAGAGTCAATATTGCTGGCTTGAATCAAGATAATGTTGATTATTTCTGTAATGCCATTGATGAAGTTGTTAGAGCTGTTTAGAAGGTTATATTGTCTGTTTATTTAAATAAATCGTCTAATATATAGTGTGCGTGGTGTTAGTACAGCTGAAGAAGTAGACACTCGCTCGATAAAGCTATACCTGCTTCCCATGTATCTTTTTCAAATGAGCCTTCAAATTATCCTTTCTATTAAATCGTTTCCCACAATCAGGTTCATCACATTGGAATGGTTTCTCCAGGGAATGACTCTTCATATGACGTTTAACATGTTCTGGTCTTTGAAATCTAGATTCACAAATAGGACACTTGTGCTTCTTTTTGGGATCAACTTTATCTTGATTTTTTTCTGATCGATTATTTCTCACTACTGGTATAGTAATTTCAAGATCTTGAGGAATAGGTAATGTAACTGTTGTATCATCATCCTCTGACTTTCGTGAAGATCTACCCAAGTCTTCTTCATCGTCAGAATCTTCGTCATTTCGATGTACAGTGAAAGTTGCCATGGGTGGAAGTAATCCCCCATTTGTTGCTTGATAATGGGAATTGGCAATTGTGGCAAGATCAACTGAGGCAGGATATGACTTGACGAATGTATTGCTAGTTCTTGTAAACGATTTATTACCCTGAGGGAAAGGTCTTGAATTGTCAAATTGTGGCAGCAATAAATCAATTCCTGAACTGTTTGCTGTGGTTGTAGCAGTTGGTACAGTACTTGTAACACTATTGGGAACCAGCAACGATCGTATTGTTGTTTCATAGTTGATGTTGGAACCTGGCATTTCATTATAAAACACTCCAGGAGTCGACGAAGTAGTGGAAAGTTTGTCAGAATTGGTTAATCTTGCATCAGGGTTGATTTCATTCTCAAGTCGAATAGATAAATCTTCAGCAAACAATAACAGTTGTTGTGATGATTGTTGTTGTTGGTACTGATTCATTGGTTTTTTCTTCAGAATACTACTAAACGATCTAGCCTTGCGTAATTGTTTCAACGCATCATCTTCAAGAACTTCAATTGTATCTAAAGAAGGTTGAATATTCCCTTCATTCAAGGGACTGAAAAACGTCCCTGAAGTACTTGCTCTTATTCTTCCATTTCGTTTTGAATTACCTGTAGGTGTCAACAAAGGAGTACCGGTATCTTCTGTAACTGATAAAAACAGTTGTTGAGAAGGAGTATAGAAAGGGTTAGCACTATTTTTAAGATCAACCGAAACTCGAGATCTCGATCGAGTATGTCCATTAGGTTTTGTGTGTGGAGTTTTCATGATTCTACTGGTGGTTAGTATTGGTGATTGGGATAAATTTAAAGGAGTATTAAATGGAGGTGCTCCTGAAACTGAATTCTTTCTTCCTACTCTTCTAGGAGTTGCCATAACTCCCGGGTGTTGTTGTTGTTGGTGGTGGTGAGAATGAGTAATATGAGGTATATGACGTTGTGGTAAGGAACTTGGGGAGTCAGATAAAGACTGATTTGAAGTGGATGAAGTTAGTTGAGGTATTGAATCCATCGAATACATTGAGGAAGATTGGGGCAACAGGGGAAAAGATATTGACGAACTAGCACTAGGGTGACTTGGAGGATCTTGACTTATGGAAACCATAGATAATGTAGATTGATGGAATGACTTGGAATCAAGAAATGTATTATTGGCATCATCATCAAAGGAAAAGTTTCGAGAATGTCCTTGATGTCCAACTTCCATTAGGTTTGTATTTATAGAATCCAAATGAACAAACAGTGTAAAATTAACTGAATTGTCCATATTATTGTTATTGGAAATTGGAACAACAATATCGTCATCGTCATCTTCGTCAGTGTCGGTTCTTCGAAGATACTCTTCTTGGTGTTGTCCCTGTTGTGAAGGTATTGTTTGATCATAGTCATACCCTAGTTGTATCAACGTATCGTTATCAAATGGTTGCGACAACTGAGGCGAACTCATTAAATACTTATCCATGTTGTGTGAATATGAATATATATATATATGTGTGTGTGTGTGAATGAATAGTACTTAAAAGTACTGGTTAAAAAGTGATATACAATTTGGGGACAAAAAAGTAAGGGATATATAAGCTCCTTGTTGTAAAGCTAACGAAGTAAAATACTATGTGTTTTAACGAATGTCTATATGTACAACTGGTCTATGCAATGCTTTTTTTTCTTAATCCTTACGTCTCTTCTTTTAAACCCCTATCTATCCGCAGTTAACTGTCAAGATATAAATTTGGAAGAAAGGAAAAAAAATGTGTGAGTGGAAAACTTAAGGGTGAAAAAAAGACCTTATATTTTTTTTTCTTTTGGTTTGGGTTGTGTGTAATTGTTTTGGTTGTGTATTTTTATATATGTACAGTGTGTGTGGGTGTGTGTGTGAATTTTTTTTTCCCTGGAAACCAGACGTGTGTTGCTAATCAGGTCTAGTTGAACACAATACAATACAATATGAAATGAAATAATCTATACGCCCGAAACTTGAGATTATTTAAAAGGTTATTTTATTTTATATATGCAACAAAACTAAATCTTTTTTTTTTAATGCTGAGAAATAAAAATATAAAAAATTTTTTAGACACACCACGTATTGAGCATCTAGACGTTAACAATCAACGGGGGTATTGTCTTTCTTAGAATCTTGTTCCAAGAAAATTGTAATATTTTTTTTGTTTGTTAATTAAAGATTTTGTATTGCATAATTGTTATTTTTTATTTTTCACACAAGTTTGCAAATTGTACTACGCTGTTTGATTGGGTGGTATAAAACTAGCTAATTACTCATAACTCAAGGAACTTAACTACGCGTGGTGTATCCTGAGTTGCTTCCTCCTCAGTGACAGCGTTTCATAACCACTTATAATCGTTATAATGTTTCTAAAACTCTAACGTACGCAAAAACAAGATTCTTTTTTTTTTGCAATTTATCTCGAAGGAGTTAAAATAGGACGCGTCACACGCGCAAGCTAATTCCTCTTTTTCTTTTTTTTCTTTCCTTACCGCTGGTAATTCTATTTTTGTGTTCATTCTCGTATATTTTTGTAACTTTGTAAGACAAGTGAATTATTGTCCATGTTAATAATACACCCGTTTATATTAACCTATTTAATTCCTCCTCGTGTGTAATACCCAGCCATGTGATTTTCCAAAACCACCACCTAAAAAAAAAAAGAGAAAGAAAATACCATTCTCGGATAATCGTCAAAATTGCTTCGGTAATTTACCACTTTCGGATATAGGTATGGGGAAAAATGGAGAAAAGAAAAAAAACACAAGACATTTTTCTAATTAGTCCCAAGAGTATATAACCTTCCTGCAACAAGAGTTGACACAGTTGGTGTAAGATCTCTGTTGTAAAGTATTACCTGGTTTTGGAAATTTTCTAGAAAACAGAAAAAAAATAAACTATTTTTAAACCCGTTAGCAGAGACACATCTGTTCTATTACATTACATTAAACAATTACACATGGTTACTACTTTCGTTTACTTTCTCTCCACTTTCTAAACTCTTTAGTTAATATTTCTCCATTTCTTAATCTTTGATTATCATCACTCATTAACTCCAATAGGGAAAAACTCTTACTTCCAGGATCATAACTAACTCGATAACTCTTACTGGTATCATTCTTATCAATCTCACTATTTAACCATTCCAACACAGCCCCATACCATTTTAAAGCACCAACACAATTAACTTTACTCTTCAGTTCTGCCGTCAAGGGGTTATTCTTTATAAGTAAAGGAACTTCGTCAGTTTTGAATATTTCCACATTTCGTAAACATAAATCATCATCTCTAAATCCATATACTATATAACGTACTCCCATAAGGAAACATTGACACCAAGTTTTGAATAGTTTTTTTTCAAATGTTACTAAATTACCATTTGTTTCAATTATTCTACTAGTTTTCAATTCAACATAATGATCGAGAGTATGTTTGTTATCGTCGGGTAAGTAATCCCATACACAATCGATTTCTCCTGCCAATATAAGTTTAACATTTCCTATTCCTGTTTTAATTACTGATAAATGTTGTTCATAATTATTCACCATATGTTTACTTCTTTTTTCAATTTGGGAACGGGAACAATCAGCCCAAGGTTGAGGCAATGTAGCTATAGTTTCAAATTTATACCCGGAAAATTCGCATCGTTTCAAATAATCATATTTCTCGGGGGTATTGTTATTTTTCATTTCCAAATCATGTTGTTCTCGTCTATTGGTTTCTATTTTCAGATCAACATTCATAAATAATTGTCCATCAAAGGGAACAATATTTAAATCAAAGGGTTCATTGATATTATAAGGAAGTGAAAGAACCTTGGTCATGACTCCTCTAAAGGTAACTATATCACCTTGTATAATTTCACCTGAACTTTCTTCGTATTTTTGAATAGCAGTCAAGAAACTCGAAAAATCAGCAATATTTTGAATCTCAGGGATTTTCTTGAATTTGGAGAATCCTGATTGTAAATCAATACGAGAATCAACTGAAGAGTCTGGCAAGTAATAGTAGGAAATTGCCAGTTGAACTGATTCTTGATCATATACATATTCCCCATCAATATCACGAGCATAACTGAATAGTTCTCTTGGTTGTTTCAAAGTCGTTGTTTTCGAACGACTATTTAAAGGAAATGTCTTGATCATTGTTTAGTTATCACAACTACTTATTCTCTATACTCATCCCTTCAATATTTTTCGTTTTCAGTGTAAATTTGAAAAGTCGTGCACCCCGTTCAAAATCATCAACCTTGAGAACAAAATTTTCAAACTATACTTTATCGACATACAAAACAAACTCTACACACATGTCCAGTAAAACACATCTTATAAAGTTGATAGTTGGTGCAGGTAAAGCTGCACCTGCACCACCAGTAGGTCCCGCATTAGGGTCCAAGGGGGTTAAAGCTATAGATTTCTGTAAGGAATTTAATGCTCGTACTGCCCATTATATCCCCGATACACCAATCCCCGTGGTAATTCGAGTTAAACCTGATCGTACATTTACATTTGAAATGAAATCACCACCTACAAGTTGGTTATTGTTTAAAGCAGCAGGCATATCTAAAGGTGCAGGAAAGGCAGGTTCAGAAGCCATGGGAGAAGTTAGTTTAAAACATATTTATGAAATTGCTAAAATTAAAAAGACCGACGAAAGACATGTAGATACTGATTTAAAGGCGATTGTTGGAAGTGTGATTAGTACAGCCAAAGTGGTGGGGATTAAAGTGGTGGCATAGATTTAGCGAAGTGGAGCTGAAGCTAAAGATATAGAGTTTGTTGCGAACTGAAACTAGGATAAATAGTTCAACTTGTACATAATACATAAATAATTTGAAGAAATTTTGTAGTAAAGTAATGTTCTACACTTTTGTTCAACGTCTATCTCTTTAAAAAATATACAAAAAAAAATAAGCTAACTACTTCTTTTTATTTTTATCAAAAGCAGCAATATGAGCTTTACTTTGATCAACTTGAGTATGAATATGATCTTCACATTTAATCACTTGGAATTCCCCTTCAGAAGTTTCTTCCAAAGTACACATCCCCACAGAATTTAACCATTCATCGTTAAATATATCATCAATTGTAATTCTACATGCTGGAGCTAACTCGACCATTCTACCAATAAGAGTACGACAATCTTCTGGTAAGGCTAATAATAATCTGTTAACTCCAGTTTCAGAAGATGTATGATCTTGTGCTTGTTGTTGCTGTTGTTGTTGTTGTTGTTCAGGCTCCTCTTCCTCATTTATATCATGTAAACTTGAAGATTTTTCCACTTGAATTGGATCTTGAGGTGTTTTCTTCAACATATCAGCGAATGGCATATATTCACTATCATTTGTAGCTCTACTAGCAAATAATTTAAAACTAGTATCAGTTAATTTGGGAACTTTCCAAGGGAATTTCTTTAAAATCATACAACAATAAATAATTGCTACTGACCAAACATCAACTGGTCTAGGATCATATTTATTAAACACACAAACTTCAGGGGCCAAATAAGGATCAGATCCAACTATACCTTGAGATTCAATTAATGTTTTTGTGAAGGGGTATGAGAAAACAACGGCACTACCAAAATCAATAATCTTGACAATACCTCTCAGATCAATTACACAGTTATCTAATTTCAAATCTCGATGGGCTAATCCCATAGAATGTAAATAATGAATACCACTTAATACTTGTTTAAAACAACAATTGATCTCTTCTCGCGACATCTTGTTTGACATGACAATAGCAAATAAATCAAAATCACAATATTCCATAACTTGTAAAATCCGTTCATTTTCGTAACAAATTTCCACAGTTTCAATAATATTAGGGTGTTTTAAAGTCAGGCCAATACAATATTCACCAGTGATTTTCTTGGCATAATCTCGTTTAGTTTCATTTTGATATTTGGTACGGAATTCCTTAACAGCAAATGTCTTACCATCATTTAATCGTGACACTAATCTGACAGCACCTCCTGCTCCTGCACCCAAACTATCACCAAATTTGCTATATCTTTTAGAAAAGGGTAATGCAGGTGGTTGGCCAATCAAAGTAGAAACTGAAGTTCTTCGTTCATGATAATTAATCTTATTTTGTAATGTAGTTGATCTTGTTATTGAATTGGTGGTAACACCAGGAGATTGAGAAATTGAAGCATTTGAACTACTAGCAGTTATACTAGTAGCACCCAATGAAGTACCCAAATATGATCCATTATTAACACTACTACCACTGTTTGACATATTCATTGAACGGGATAAATTCAGTTGAGGAACAGCAATTGCAGCACTGGGGTTTGTCTTTTTAAAGAATCGTTTAAGATTAGCCATTGAACTATGTTTAGATTGAAGAGGAATAGATTGGGTTGATTCAGTTGAGGAAATTGACGAGGAAGGTGAACTTGCCAAATGTTGGATTTGATCTTGATAAGAATTGTTATAGAAATACCCTAAATCAGTCAGGGAAGGTTCTCGTTTAACATTTTTTGTATTCTTCAGACTGAAAAAGAAGGATAATCCTGATTGTGAACCAGATTTTTGTGAACTACTCAATTGAACTGCTTGAGCTTGTTGTTGAGCTTGGGCTACTCGTTGTTTGGAAACAATAAATCTCGCTTCAATTGAAGATGAACTAACTTGAGGCGATTGAATATGAATTGAAGAAATTGGTTGTCCATTAGGTAAATTGGGAATATGTGCTTGTGAATTTGGGTCATTTAATGATGAGAAGGATCCTTGTCTATTTAAAACACTGACACTTGATCCATTGTTCACACTGACAATACTATTGTTTCTTCCTGCACCAGCACTGCTGCTTCCACTACCACCAGGAGCAGAATAAGGAATTGACGAATATAAACTCTCACCCCCAACATAAAAGGAAGAATGTCCAATCGAATTGTTTTTGATGATTCTTGGACTGGAGGTAGACTTTTCTCGAAACACTTGGTTACTGGAAAATGAATTTGAAGATTGACGATGGAATGGCGAAGTAGGAGTAAATGAAGATGATGACGAAGACACCACTGCAGATACGTCATTAGGTGAAGTTCCTTCAAACCCATTTACAATATTTGGACTTAGGGAATCTTGTCTTGAATTACCAGCTGATATAGCAGTAGTTGCGATTCTACTCTTGGTATCAATAGCTAAACCTGACCCACTTGTTCTTAAATTTGGTGGAGAAGTTATATGATTGGGTGTGACTGTACCACTAGTTATAGTACCACTTGTACTACCACCATTAAGTTTACCACCATCAACTAAGGAAGTTTCGGAAACGTTTCTTGAAACAATCGGGGTGTTTAAAGAGGAAGTAGATGACTCATGTAGAAGTCTTGTTAACGACGACATGGTCTGTTGTTGTTGAGTTGGTTGTTGAGTTGGTTGTTGAGTTGGTTGTTGAACTTGTTGTTGAACTTGTTGTTTAAATGTTGTTGACATGACTAAATATGAAACTTGTGGCTGGGTTAAAAAATCTATAAATTATGCAAAAAAAAGGATAAAAGGAAGAACACTAACAGGGTGTTAACATTTAATATGACTTGATGCTAGTTGTTATTCGCAGTATACAACACAGATTATTTTGTGTTTTAAAAGTCGGGTGTTTGGTTTTAAACTTGAAATTTTTATTAAAAGATGACTTTAGATAAACTCGAAATTAAAGAACAAAAATTGCCCATGGAAAATTCTACCAGAATCAAAAAAAAAAAAAAGAGTGGATTTTTTTTATTTTTTTTTTGTGACAAACTTCCGCTCCGCAACGGAATCAAAAAAAAGAATTGACATCATTTGTTTTTTTTCTTTTACATTTAAGCCGAAGCTCCACAGAAAAAAAAAAAAGACGCAAATCACTCAAATCTAATTTGTTTAAGATAAACTAAACTGTCAATTATTTCGTCAAGATAAGCACGTGATTCGGAATATATATAATTACCGATATCATAAATATTAAAAAATCAGGAGAGTTTATATAATATATTTATCTTTCGATTAATTAATTAGATAAGGTCAATCAACAACGCGATCTCCACTAAGTTCAAGGTTGTTTTTTTATTTATAATTACTTGTTTCGCTAAGGCATTTTAAGGATTTTACCGCTTAATCTGTAAATGAAAAAAAAATGAAAAAGAAATGAAAAAGAAGAGAAAACAAAACAAAACAAAACAAAACAGGAAATGTAGCACATGCCCAGAATATGTGTGTAAAATCAATACGATTGATTCTTTGATGGAAGTTCTTTGTGCTTGGGGACCCCTATATTTCTTTTTTTTTTGTTTTGATTTCCCCACCTTCTTAACCAATTATCGTTTGTGTGCACCTAAATCGGCAAATTGCCGATTGTAAGGCGGAGAGAGAAAAAAAACTGTAAGGCATTTTTTTTTCTAGTGATAATGTGGATTGAGGAATAGTCAATATTGATAATCACTATGTCAAGTGATGTAATGGATATGTTTATCGTGTTGAAACACTGGGGTAAGTTTTGTTGACATATTCCACGTTTTGCTCTGGAATTATTTTTTTTATAATTTTCGCAACTATTCATCCAAAATAAATTTAGAAATACAAATAAAGAGTAAATGCTGATGCATACAAGATATTACTAATATGAATGTACCATCTTTTTACTTGTGTTTGGGTGTATTAATTATCGGTGCCGCATATTGAGATACAAAATATGAAAATCCCTTCTCCAGTCTCTCAACTGTTATACAAACCTTATTAATAAAAATCTGACATAATCTTGGATAAATTCCCAGTTCCACTAATCTTTTAACTTGTTGAATTATCCAACTGTCACGAATAGGCAGATCCAATTTAACAAGCCATTCATATTCCGGAAACCCCCAACGTAATCTCAGTGGCTCTACTTCAGAATAATATACTCTTGTAATCCAATTTTGTTTAAGTAGGATGTCAAGCAAGGAGAATCGATAATTATCATAATTCCGATTGGCACATATATATAAACTATTCAATGAATTTGGTTTCAAATTAGCAATCACTCTAGAAGTATCAACAGGTAAGTTTGATAATGCTAAATGTTTCAACTTTGACATTTGTTCAAGCATCTTTTTTAAATTACATTCAAAATGACACTTTCCAACAATTCCTGTACATTCAGTAAACAATTGGAGTTGGAACGTGGAAATTTCATCCATTTTAAACAGATTCATCAAAACTTTGAAATCTAAACTGTCAAAAGTAGAAATTGACAAGTTTTTGATTTTACGAGAAATACCATGAATAGTTGTTAAGACACTTAGTATTCTCCTTGGGACATTGAAAATAGAAAGCATTTTCAAATTTGGTAAATGTGATAATATCCTCAAATAATTACTCGTATAACAACAATCAATGGTTAATTTCTCAACTAATGGTAAACATTCACTTGATTTGAATGCTTCAGACAGGTATATCCTCAATTCAAAACAATTGCAAGCTAAAGAGTTGGTCAGTTGCCGAACATAATTGTCAAACAGAAATACGATTTTTGAATATAACAACAGTAAAAACCGATAAATATCTCGGGCATTCTTTTCAAGTTTATGAAAAACAATTCTTTCCACATGTACTAGATTACAATAGGGAATCGAGGTCATAAATGTTTCAGTATTATTGACAACAGTATATTTGATAGTAAACAATGTATTCAATTCTGAAGAAATTAAGAATTTCTTACCACTATTATTAATGTATATGTTCTTGTATAGTTTTGCAATTGCCAATTTGTTTAGTCTTGAATTGAGTAACCTAATACGAGTAACATTAATTTGATTTAGAAAGGAGAATATCAATGTAAGAATTTCATTAGGGAGATGAAGGAGGGAAGAAAGCCCAACTATCCTGGCCAAATTAGTATGAATTCTAATCTTTTGATTGATCAACATGTTTGGATGGTTATACAATTGGATTTTCAAGGAAATTGTCATAAATATATAGGTATAGAATAAAAGCTTAAAAGAATAAATCAATAGAAGATTTCTTAAATTTTCCAAGAGAACCCTGTAACGATTTCCTAAGATCTTTTCCAGGAATGCATAGCAATACATTGAAAAAAAAAAACGATCATAGTTTATGGAAAGAACAGTTCCAAAAATTACAGTTAAACAACCTAATGAAAACAATTATCATGTATTCTTCCTGATTTGTTTGCTTCATTCAAATGGTTGCAAAAAAAAACCAAAAAATGCTATTAACTCTGCTCATTCTGAAAACCAGTACCTTGTAGAACCAACTGCACCATTCTCACCTCTCTCAATGAAATAACACCAATCATTCAAAATTATTTGATACAATCTAGGACATATTCCAAGATTGACAAAATCTTTAACCTTTTCAAGTATTTCCAAACTGTCTTCTTGGTCGTTTGCTCTTTGAAGGTCATAAATTCGATCAAACTTTTTCAAACTCCACAATTTATCTGTCAATTTTTCAGTGGTAAAACATAACCTTGTGATTGACCTTTGAATCCACAATATATGAGGTACGATAAATCGATACAGATCAAAGCTTGGATCGACTTTAAGATACAAACTACTCAATGAGTGTTTAGGTAAATAACCAACAAGATCAGCAGAATCAACAGGTAAGTCCGAAAGTGCCAAATGTTTTAACTTTTTCATCCCATCAAATGTCAGCCAGAAATTGAAATTTCTCAGAAATGAACCAAATTCAGGAAATTTAGCCATATGAAGTTGGAAAAACGAAATTTGATCCAATTTGAATATATCACCCAAGATCTTGAATTCAATAATTTCAGTCAAGGAAAGAGACAAGTTTTGAATATTACGAGATATTCCAGTAACTTCAGTCAAATTCATAAAAGTTTCTCCATTTGCATTCAATATTTCAAGAGTCTTTAAATTAGGCAAATATGAGAGAATTCCCAATTTAACCTCAAAGGAATAATCAATTATTGCTTTATTCACCCATTCTTGAGGCATCAGGGGACTTATGGTAAACTTGGATATCCGCATTTCTGGGTAATGACCAAAAAGCAAGTCTGAACTCGATTCATCAGGTTCAAATGATAATGCAATCCTGGGGTATAATTTATGAACAAATCTTACCACATCTTTAGAATCCTTATCATTGATATAAATAACAATTTCATGAATATACTTCATATTAATACTAGGACACATTAGTTCCAAAGTTTTCAAACTATTTATTGCTGTGAAATGAAAGTAAAATGGAGTGTTTAGGTAGGCAGTAAGAACAAGTGGGATAGGACCATTATTCACGTATATGCTCCTATATAGTTTCTTGAGGGCCCATTTGTTTAATCTCGAACATGTCAATCCAAGTTGTGTGACATTGATTTGGTTGAGATGAGCTAGGATAAGTTCAAGAACTTCATTTGGGAGATCTGTTAGAGATTTCATTTCCTTGTTTTGATTTGTTTCAACCTCCAATTGTTTGCCATTTTGTTCTATAATTGCTACATCCCGAACTTCTGATACAAGTAACTCCATTACAGCAGAACCAAGATGTAACAAAGGCAAATAGTTTCTCCAGTTCTTACAAAGTTATGGAAGTGAATTTTGGTTTGTTACTCCCTGTCAAAGTTGAAAAAGTATTTGGTGCGGCTTTATCGCAAAGGGAGATTTTGTGGCTGTTTTAGGAAATTGCGATCGATATATAGAAATACTTGATTCCTAAAAAGTACAACAAACAGTGAACGGGAGCATTTCCAAGCTCTATACTTAGGGTGAATACATACAGGAAGCTACCACTAGGTGTGCAAACCAATTCTCGAATGATTACCTAGTCCTGTGACATCAAGAATTATTAATCAAAGAAACTTGCTTCCTTCAAACTTAATGTTCAAAATGACTACAAAATCTGCTGGGACAGAAATTGAAGCAAAATACATTTATTCTAAAAACCAGCACTCCCATTCCCATTTCTTACAAGAAAATAACAATAACTATTCAAAACAACCTGAAGCAAGCTTGGGCATATCCCTAGCTTTACTAAAGGTTTACTTTTCAATAGTCTCAAAAATACCATTTTGCTCTGGTATTTTGTCAATTATATAAAACCGTTCAAACTTTTCCAAATCCCACAATTTATTGGATGCTTTATCGGTTGCAAAAAAAATACCCTTGTAAGCGCTCTTTGCTTTGCAATAATGCTAGATAAGGTATATTTATGCAGATCATACCGGGGATGGATTCTTAGACAAAGGCTTTTTAATGAGTCATGAGGCAAATAACCAATGAAATTGGCCGAATCCATAGGTAAATTTGAGAATGCCAAATGCTTTAGATTTTCTATTCTAAAAACTATGGTCATTAAGACAGCAATCGGCATAAATGGACCAATATCGGCTACTTTGTCTATCTGAAGTTGAAAAAATGAAATTTAGTTTAATTTGAATATACCAGGGAAGGATTTGAAGTCAATTAATTGATTCAAGGAAATGGACAAGTTTTTGATTCTTGGGGAGATGTTATCAATAGTAGCTGAACGAACGAAAGCTTCATTATTCGCATTCATTATGGTAAATATTGTTAAATTGGGCAAGGGTGATAATAACTCCATGTGAATCTCAGAGTATATTTAATTGTTAATTTATTAACATATGGATTCAGTGTCAGTAGTACAAAATTATTTACCGTAAGAGTTGCGAGCAAGACGGAATTGGGAGTATTGCTAATTAACCGCAGATAATAGTTATCTTCGAATGAGACGGACACCCTTGGGTACGAATCACGAACAAATTTACCCATGTCAGTAGAGATTTTCTCAGCCCTGGCAAAGACTATTTTTTGAACAAATTTCATATAAACACTGGGGTATTTCAAGATCAGTAGAAATTGAGATTGACACATCATGTTCAAATAGAATCACTATCTTCGTGTCTACTATTTGAATAAATCTTTTCATGTCTTTGAAACCTTTGTCATCAAGATAAAACACAATTTCATGAACATACTTCATGTTAGTACTGAAGCACATTCTTTCCATGACTTTCAAATTGTTTATTACTGTGAAATGAAAATGGAATGGTGTGTTTGTAAGAACAAGTGGGGTAGGTCCATTATTGACATATATATTTCTGTATATTTTCTTGGTTACCAATTTGTTCAAGGTCAAATTGGCAAATCTAACTTGAGTTATGTCTACCTGATTAAGAATGGTTTGGTAGGTCGAGTAGGGACTTGATTTTCTTGTTTCGATTTGACATTTTGAATGACTTGAGAAAATGAGAAACTGCTGAACCCGTTATTACTTGTGATTGCAATAAATTGAATACGTTTTACTTCGCAATCATGCCTTTTTATTATTCTTACAAGGATTGTTATGCCGTAACATATAAATATCACATTCACCATTTATTAAATCTATATAACCTTATTATGCTTTTCTTGAACCAGTTCTTTTCTTGGCTTTACTCTTGTCAACCCCACTTGCTTTTAAAGCCAGTTCATCTGGAAATAAAGGCAACTCTTTGCCAATCAGACTTCTCAATTCATCCAACTTCAGTTGTAATTCGTCAGTGGTTTTCGGTTTAATTGATAAATCTCTTTTCTTTTTACCTTCTTGGACTTGTTCTTCCTTGGAAGTATTCTTCTTTCGTTCAATTGCACTTCTTGTTTCCAATTCCTTAATCAATTTCTCAGTTTGTTGAAATACTCGTTTACATAATTCATCATCGTTATATTCCTTGCGTACCTTAGTATTGATTTTACATTCTTGAATGAAAACACCTCCATCAATCTTCATTAACAATGGGGCAAACAAGGCAAAATAAAAGCTTTGAGCGCCTTGATTCAAGCTCTTTAAACAAAGCCACCAAAGAGGATACAGAACAAGATATAACATCAACCCCCATACAGTCCCCATTGAAAGGGTTCTTCTCATTGATGGTGATCTTAAAAGTCCCGGATTAACCATATTGACTCGAACATTACAAGGTGTAAGATCCTTACGTTGATATGACATTAATTGGGATTGGAATTCACGCACAAATAAACCAAGGAGCAATTTCGAAGTTCCATAAACTTTCCAAGGTTGTGTAGAAGGATATCTTTTCGAATCCCATAAAAGATCTTGTTCATCAACATCACCCAAATTCTGGGAAGAACAAGTAGCAATGACAACACGAACATCACGATCAGGAGGTTGCACTCGAAGTGAAGGACCAAGAAGAGTTAATAACTGGAAATGACCCAAATAATTCACCCCAATTTGTCGTTCAACTCCATCCACTGTGATTTGTCTTGGTTTACCTCGAGGGATACATTCTGCTGCACAACAAATAACCCCATCCAATCTTCTAGGAGGAGTATTATCTAACCAAGAAGTAGCAAATTTCCTCACACTGTATAAACTAGATAAATCACATTCTTCAGCATAAATCAACGGGTTATTACATTTGTCTCGCATATCTTCAATATATTCTGTAAGCCAAGAATCATTGGTTCTTCGAGTAAGAAGAATCAATTGTGCACCTCGTGTTGCAAGATCTATGGCTATAGTGGAACCCAAACCTGAAGTACCACCAGTGACGAGAAATACTTTTCCATGCATATCTCGTTCCCAAGTATTGGTGGCGCCTCGGAAATAATATTTGAGGGCAACTAAAAATGTGATGAGAGGGATAACTGTAGGACCATATTGTTTTATTTGTTCCCAATAAGGGATAACTTGAGGACCATCAAAGAAGACAGACGTTAGGAAATCAACGGGCATGATATAATTGTTGTTGTCGCCACTTTAATCCTCGCGTTTGATATGGAATTCACAAAAATGTCAAAGTTGAAAAATTCGATTTTTTTTCTCTTCTTTCAGTGCAACATCTCATCGCTAAACAATGATGGACGAATCAATATTCTATATTCCTACACCTTCCAAGAACAGTGCATCCCATGCCACTTCAATCCACACATCACACCACCATATAACATTTCGTGCTTCACTGTCTCCTCGAAATGGAGCATATTTAACTGGATTTGGTCCTGGTGAACGATTATTCACTTGTTCTACAACTAAAGCCTTGATCGAAGTTTATAGTTGGGGCAAAGAAGGAGTTGACCAAAGGATTCCTTTGCCGGAAGCATTAACCTGTCTTACAATTGTTCTGCAACCACAAACTGGGAAATTGAAAAAATTAACAAAATTTAGACTTCCTTGGTTATTAGTTGGTGGTACTGCTAGTGGGAAGATTTATATTTGGGAATTAACTAGTGGTGATCTTGTATGTGTTCGTGATGCACATTATCAAGGGATAACTAATGTCAAATTTAGTTCATGTGGTACATTCTTGGTCACTGGTGGTGATGATGCTAGAGTAATTGTTTGGAATGTAATTGATTTATTAACTGATGACAAGGCAAAACCATATTTTTCAATTACTGATCATACTTTACCAATTACTGACTTATTATTAAGTGATGGAGGAGTTATTCAAGATTTAAGGTTATACACCACTAGTAATGATTGTACAGTAAGAGTGTATGATGTTGTTAGTAAGAATTTGTTGACTACATTTGTTTTACCATATGGAGTTAATTGTATAACTAAAGATCCTGCAAATAGGGCTATTTATGTGGGACTTGTCAATGGTACTATAAGAAGTATTCCCTTGTACACAATTAATAAAACTACTTCCGTACTTGAAAGTATTGGAGGTATGAATAAAATTATAACTGTTGATCCAGATGTAAATCTTGTTAATACATTTACTCATCATCAAGCTGCATTAACACAAATGGAAATATCATTAGATGGTACTATACTTGTTTCGGGTGATGAATCAGGAGTTGTATTTGCTTCAGATATTGTGACAAAACAAATCATCAAATCATTCAATAAATGTGACTCGGGAATTGCTTATTTAAAAGTGGAAACTTTACCTAAAAGTATTGATCTGGGAATCAACACGGTTGACAAGAAACACCGTATGATTCCTCCTTTCAAACGTGTTTTGCGTGGTGGTGAAGAACATAATTTATTTATGGATATTCCAGGACCATTATCTCAAGACACTTCATTTGAACAATGGCTTGAGCAAAAACAACAAGAAGAAATTGAATTCAAGAATTTATCTGAAGTTTCATCCGAAGTTAAACAAGTAGAAGACAAGACTTTTAATAAAGATTTAGAATTGAAATTGCAACGATTATCAGCTGTATATTCAGAATTACGAACTAAACATGAATTACTAATTAAGGATCATGCAGAATTACTTGATAAAATGGACCAGCCATAGACAAGTACATTTGGGAGGGGAGGGGGGTATTATATAAATCAATACATATCATTCAATTGCTTCTGTTTCCTTGGAAGTTGATTTCTTTTGTAGCCGCAGTTTCAGTCGTCTACTTTCAATTCCATATGCCATTAGATTTAATTTACCCTTTTCAGCAGCTTTATTTCTTCTAATCAAGCGATATTTACTTCTTCCTCGTTCTTCATACTCTCCATATGGTCTTACATCTTCATCTTGTAAATGTTGGCTCATAATTTTTAACATGGATCAATAGAACATGTGGGGGGAAGGTTGACATTTTTTTTTTTGCTTTTGTACCCTTTTGATCTGGCTCTTCTCAGATGTATATTTTTTTTTTTTGCTTTTTTTCATGTGAGTTGAATTATATCTGAAGAGCAAGTAGCAATGAGTGAAGAGAAATTATCAAAGAAACAAAAGAAAGCTCTTGGATTTAGAAAGACCAAGGAAGAGAGAAATGAACTTAAGGAAAAGAAGAGAAAGCTTGAGGAAGAAAAAGTAGTGGAAGAACAGAAGGAGGAACTTGAAACTACCAGTGATACTCCTCCAGTTAAAAAGCGCAAGACAAGACGAGGTAAGAAAGGGAAAGGGGTAAATGGAGGTGCTGGTCCTCGATTCATTATATTCGTAGGTAATTTACCCTATGATACAAGTTCCACTGAATTGACTGCTCATTTTAAAAATTCCAATCCTGATAGAATAAGAGTTCGTCCTGATAAAGGTATAGCATTTCTTGAATTTGATAATGATACTAAAGAAATTCAAAGTAAAATGGAATTGGCTTTACGTATGCATCATACCATGTTAAGGAATAGAAAGATTAATGTTGAATTGACTGTTGGTGGTGGTGGAAATAGTGAATTTAGACTTAATAAACTTAAAGAAAAAAATGAAAAGATGTTGGAAGATCGAAGGAAGAATGATGAAACTAAAAGAAAAAAGAAAGAAACAAAGGAACAACTTCAAGGAGTTCATCCATCAAGATTAGCCCAGTTACAATAAAAGTTGTGCATTATATATACTATCTATTTAACTACACTGTAGGTATATCTGTTCTGTCTAAAACAAATCTAATATAAACATTCGCATTAATACATATCTCTCCCTCTCTATTACAAAATAGTACATCTTTTTCGTTGAATTCTTGTACCACTACTATTTGTCTTTCTAAAAATACTTGCACGATGTGAAAGTGGATTGGCTCCATCTGACTTTTTACCTAAGAATGGACTATCAACTATATCATTCATTGGTGGTTCCAATACTGCTCTAATAGCATAATCAAATGCTTCTTGAACTCCAACTTGAGTTGCGGCTGAACATTCCAAATATTCAATAGCCCCAA
Source organism: Spathaspora sp. UFMG-CM-Y285 (assembly GCA_002911495.2). Taxonomy (NCBI): domain Eukaryota; kingdom Fungi; phylum Ascomycota; class Pichiomycetes; order Serinales; family Debaryomycetaceae; genus Spathaspora; species Spathaspora sp. UFMG-CM-Y285. The sequence continues at coordinate 175,544 of PPUV02000016.1, forward strand.
TTTCTCTAGCCAAAGCTCTACCTTGAGTATCAGTTATCACATTTATACCTCTTGCTTGTAATTCATCCAATACATGGAAATCTTCTCTTAAATCAATCTTGGTCCCAATCAACAAGATTAATACATCAGGAGGACAATGATGTCTAATCTCCGGAATCCATTTTGTACGTACATCGTCAAAGGAATCAGGATTCACCACTGAGAAACATACAAGGAAGATTTCTGTTTGAGGATATGACAAGGGTCTTAACCTATCATATTCAGATTGTCCAGCTGTATCCCAAAGCCCAAGTTTTATTGGTTCACCGTCAATCATGACACTAGCGGAATAATTATCAAATACAGTAGGAATATAATCATTGGGGAAAGTGTTGGTTGTGTAACTTATAAGAAGACAGGTCTTACCAACACCACCATCACCAACAACAACAGCTTTAATACTTCTCATAGCAAGGTGTATCTATTAGTTAGTTCGATATAGTACTAAACTTTGGTGGTTCGTTTTTTTTTTTATATATATTTTCTTTTTTTTTCTTTTTTTCCACATTTAAAAAACATTCGTTTAATTTTTTTTCTTGTGGTTTTTTTGGTTGTTGCTGGAGAGACTTTAATTTTCGGTTGTTTGATTTAAAAGTAACAAAATCGAAGGAAAAATAAATAAATAATAAAAAAAAATTTTTTTATTTTTCAGGGGTATCCCCCCAATTTAACAATAACTAAACTAGGATATTTTTCGAACGCTTAACCAACCTAAGGTTCAAAAAAAAAAAATAAAAATAAATAAGTATTTGCTCAAAAGACCCTTAAACGGCTTGGTAGTTTATCAGAAGTCAAACTTACTAATTACTGTTGAAATCCCTTGTTAACATGCAAGTGAAGGATGTAACCCGCGCTTATGTTCGTTCAACATTATCCATAATGCATAGTATTTTTTTTAATGTGTATGTGTTATGTTCACCCAGAATATGTGTGGTTGTTACTTGGGTAACGAAGTACTGTGAAACAAAAAAAAATTAAGAAAAAAATACAATAGTAAAAAATAAAGAAAAAAAAGTGTCGGTTTTGGCTAGCTGGTAGCTCAACACAATCCTCGATAAACTCCAGATACCAGATGGATTAGAAAGCTGACAGTGAAATAGATAGACTCCGGCGTTTACCGGTTTCTGTTAAATCTCCTGCCCCACTCATAAGGCGTCTTTAGTAAACTGAAATTATCTCCGGGACTCAACTGAAATCTCACATATATAAAAAATTCCGCCAAATTCAAAACTTTATTTTCACGTCAATACACACACACATCAATGATTAGAACCAGTATACGAACAATCACGAGACATTTATCCACTTCCAATGTTGATTTTGACTTTGTGGTAATTGGAGGAGGTATTGTCGGTACGTCAATTGCTGGAGAATTACAATCTCGATTTGGCAACACACTTTTACTTGAACAACATTATCGACTTGGCACGGAGACAAGTGCAAGAAATTCAGAAGTGATTCATGCTGGATTGTATTATCCAGGTGATTCATTCAAGGCCCAACTTTGTATTGCTGGGAAGAACAAAATTTATGATGCTGTAAAGAAAGGTGAGTTTGATAAGGTGAAACAATGTGGGAAATGGGTCGTGGCTCAAACTGAAGATGAAGAAGAAATGTTATTGAAGTTGTATGAAAATGCCACAAGTTTGGGTGTTCCTGCCACGATGTTGCCCTTGGAAGTTGCTAAACGAAGGAATCCTTTGATTAGGGCAGAAAAAGCGGTATTGGAAAGTCCAACAACTGGTATTCTTGATTCTCATGAATACCTTACATTCCATCAGTCAAGGTTTGAAAATGAAGATGGAACAATTGCTATGAACTCGAAAGTAACTAATATTGAATACCTGTCAGGAACATACACTCTTACTGTAACGGATTCTGATTCAGGTGATGAAATGCAAATTACTACCGCGAACTTGGTCAACTCTGCAGGATTGTATGCTCCAAGAATATCCAATTTACTCTTACCTAAAGAACAACACTACAAGACATATCTTGCCAAGGGTAACTATTTTAGTTTCCAACCTCCAATTTCAGTTCGTAATTTGACTGATGTGCTTATATATCCTGCGCCAAACCCCAAGGCAACATCATTAGGTACTCATCTTACATTTGATATGGCAGGACAAATCAGATTTGGTCCTGATTTAGAATGGTTGGATTTGGATGACCCTTCAAAGATTGATTTCACTCCAAGTTCCCAGAGTTTGCAACCGGCTTATGAAGCAGTACAAAGATATTTTCCAAGCATTCCTCCTGATTCGTTAATTCCTGATTATTCTGGAGTGAGACCGAAAATTGTTGGCAAAGATGATAAATCAAAGAGCTTTCCTGATTTTATCATCAAAAAAGAACAGGGATTCCCTGGATTTGTTAATTTATTGGGAATTGAAAGTCCTGGATTGACAGCATCTTGGGCAATAGCTGAATACGTGGCTAAATTATATTAGATCTACCTAGTCTATACACACTATATTTTCCTCCTTTTAGCATCTGATTCCTCCTTTTTAATACTCTTTTTTGGTAAATCTCTAGGATCAGTAGGTCGAGGCAGTTCTGTGAAAAATTCATGTAATAAAGCTCTTGTGGAATCACATCTTCTTGAAGGATCCAATTGAGTCAACATAATCATTAAATCAAGGGCTTTCTCCGTAGCAGCACTAAACCTATTTCTCAATTCTTGTCTCAGAGGTTGGGCATACACCGTAAGGGCATTATACATGGGCAAACTACTCACGTTAGGCCATATTTGTTCGGTGGGAGTACCCAATGCCTTAAATGTAACATCTAATTGATCTATATCATCCTTCCCTGGAAGATACGGTACTCGAAGCATCAACTCAGCAAATATAATTCCAATTGACCACATATCTATTGCTCCAGTATAATGTTTCGCACCAAATAACAATTCCGGTGCACGATACCATCGAGTCACGACATTTGATGAAAGATCTTCATTAGGATTACCCAAGGCGCGAGCTAATCCAAAATCCGCAATTTTTAATTGTCCATCAGGAGCAATTAATAAATTATTTGGTTTTAAATCTCGATGTAAAATGAAATTTCTATGACAATGATGAATACCACGTAGAGTCATCAACATCCATGATTTAATATCCCCCATAGTAAACACGACATCTTTATCTTTGATTAATACTTCCAAATCACAAGGTAATAACTCGAGGACAAGGTTTAGGTTATTGGGAGTGGAAAATACATCAACAAGTTCAATAACATTGGCATGTCGAAGTTCTTGTAAATATTTCACTTCTCGAAGTGCCAGCATGTCTAAACCATCTTTAAATATTCCTGTTTTGATTTCCTTGATAGCGATTTCTCTTCCAGTGGTAACTTGATGACCAAGGTATACTACGGCATAGGTACCTTCCCCGACTTTGCGTTCTTTCGAGTAGTTGTGAGTTGCGGGCGGTGTTCGTTTGGGAAGGGCTACTACTGGTGATGCTACTATTGGCGTGGACATGTTGTGTGTAGTTTGTGTTGGTGATGTATTTGGTATGGATGTCAAAAATAAAATTTACAAAATTACACGACCAATTGGCAAGTTGCGAAAAATACAAGAGCTTTTAGTAATATGCAAATTATATTAATTATCTATTATATCAGGTTGATACACTCCCATTGAGCGAAAACATACCAACTAGCACCACTGTCACCAATAACTAATCCTCTATATACTCCAATTTCCAGAGTTTTAATATTTGAAGAATATACTCCATATGGTATACTTTCATCATCTTTGTTCAAGGGGAAATACTTTCCCAGGGGTGATTCAATAACTAATTTAAAGTCATGGGTAGTTGTACTTGCTGTAATACCCTTTGAAGGATATTGTTCAATTTCAAAGTTGTACTGTTGTTTATGTACGAGTTTACTAATTTGTGGCTTTGTAATATATAAATCATTATTTTGAGATTGTACTGTTGGAAATCTTTGAACAAAACTAGTGGATTTACAAGAGCCTTGATGGTATAAGGGAATAACAATGGCTAATTCATGAATATTATCGAAATGTTTTTGTAATCCTTTTCCCCCAGCAAAGATTTGGAGAACACCTATAGATTCTTTATCTGGTAACATTGCCTTAATTTTGGCTATTCGTTTATGATTCACCCATTTAATTTGACATAAACTAAGCTCATTGGTGGTGATCTTGGATGTTTTAACTAGTGTGAATAGTTCTACATCAGTAGGAATATCTAATTCTAATTCAAAAAATTCCAAATCTTTTAATCTTGTTAATGCGTTATTGAAATTCTTGAATGATAAGTGATTGTTGTAAAATCCCGAATATGTCCTTGGTAAATAAAATGCAATATTAGGATCTATTGGTGGCATTATATGTTGCAAATCAATAATCGAGGGGATATGTGTGGAAACAACACTCAATGGTTCAGCTAAAAAGTAAAATTCATTAAATTTTTTCAAATTACAGACATTTCCTTGTTTGAAATTGAAAATATCCAAGATTCTAAATGAATCATTGACAAGAATACTTAACCAACAATGATTAATAACAAATTGTTCATTATGGTAAAATTCATTAGGTTTCTTCCAAAATCCAGGAACAATTTCCAGAGGAATTCTCAAGGCATCAAGAATCTTTTTACAAAGATAATTGATTTGATAAATCGAAGCCTCTCCTTTAAATTGAACATCTTTTAACTTTGGTTTTAAGGTCAGAATCTTATTCAGTTCTTCAATGATTCGGAATTTACACATGTGTAATAATACACATCGAATTTGATTTAATTTGGATGCATTGAATTTCACAGAAATGTCAGTAATCATTTGATTCACATCGGAAGTGGTACTATAATGATCCATAAATGCCGCAACCTTGGAATATTTCACATCAGAAATTTCAAATCCTTCACTGGTTTCACCTATCGTTTCATTAGTATTAATTTCTGAAACATAATCCAAAGGTTTAACAATGAGGTTACCTTCTTCACGAACTACACGTTTAGTTCTAGCTTGTTTTTCTTGACTAGTCAATGAATTCATACGATTAATATGTTGTCTTAATGTGGCCCAATCAATTTCTTCTTGTTGTTTTAAATTACGTTCAAGAGGATTTAAATTTGGTTCAGTATGGGACTTTCTTAATATTCTAAAAAACTTTGATTGTTTGGACTTTTTGTCTTGGAAAACTGAATCTATTGTTTCTTTTCCAAGAGCAGTCTTTTCTTCTTCTTCAGGAAGTTCCTGTTTCATTGTCAGATCATACATTTCCTTTTCATATTTATGTCTCATAAATGATCCAGCACTAGTAGCACTCAACTCAGATAAATTTAATACATCACTTTGTAAAGATTTAATTGACGCCTTTAATTCTTCTTGTTGTTTACTTAATCGAAGTAAATCAATGTCAGCCATTTCTCCTTGACTGGAACGGAATGATGACCTCCCAAACAGATCTATATTATGCTTAGGTGGAGGTGGTGGAGGTGATTCTTCCCTTGTTGGAGGAGTTGGGGGAGAAGAATGACGACCATAGGTATATCCATACTCAGCATCTTCTTCATCTTCATCAGTAACATAATGAGAGAGTTTCTTACTCAAATCAGAATGACGTTCGTCACTATAGGTGTCTAGTGAAGGATTAGGTTGGCAAGCTAAAGGACTGGTTTTCTTTGGTTGCTCCATTTGTTTCAATCTTTGTAATTCCATTTCTAACATTTGTTTCTTCTTGGCAATTTCTTCAAATTCATATAATAAATCTTGTTCTGTTTTCTTGGTTCGACATTTTGGTAGTTCGTCATATCGTGAAACATTAACATCCATATATGAGTGAGATTTCAAGGGGTACCCAGGACTAGATTGAGGCAAATATTGTTGAGATCTTGACATTTTACTGTCTCTCTCTTGCAACAGTAACCTTTTAAGATCATTTATTGATTTACTAGATTGTTGAAACCTTGAATTGTCCGCTTCTGGATGATAACTCATTCTACTTCTTTGTTTGTTTCTATTACTGGGACTATGTCCATATGACTTATACATCTTATCACCCTCGTAACTAGTATCGAAACTTGCATCACCATCATATTCAACAGATACATTTGGGTTATTCAAAGGATTACTCTTTTTCATATTTGATTTAAACATGCCGTTTTGGGGTGTGGTATTATTGCTACGACTTTGTTGTTGCTTGGTTGGAGTATTAAATCGAGAATTGTTCAAGGAAACATTGGAAGTGGAATTACTCAATTTATCTTCAATAATATCAACAAATTGTCGAGGAAATAACCCCTCGGCATTATTTCTTCGTAATCTACCATTCCACCAATATTCATCAACTATTGCCAACACTTCAATTATTTCATTTTCAAGAAATCCTAAATCTTCTTCTTCTTCTCCTGCCCAAGCAAAATTGGATTTCACTTTAAATGGAAGGGGAGGTAAAGACATTACTACCTATGCTAATTGTCTTAAGATTGAGTTGTTCAAAGTGTTAAGAAAAAGAAATGTAAAAAAGTATAATTTCTGAAGTTTTTTGAGATCAAAAGCTAACTTGAAATTAATGTTTGCCTGTTTCATTGCTTTCTTTGTTTGACATTATTTACGGGATCAATTTTCTCTTCGCTGGTTGAGCCAAAATACCAAATCGGGAAAATTGTAAACATCAAAGATATTTTGGGTGTTATATGCAGGATGATAGTTGCAAAAAAAATTACAAGCTTCTGAAGAACAAACGGCAGTATCATACTAAAAATAGATCTTTCAATAGTATCTATTGAAGATTAGAGTAACTTTATTTGATCTACTTATACCGAATAACACAGATTGTGTTTGAACATGCTAGCCGGCGCCATCTCGAGCAAGATAACGCCAGATCATGCCCGCCAATATTGTGCCAAACTATGTAATCTATCAATAACCACGGGCAAGAAAGCACCAACACTATCATTAATTAAATTTTGGAAATGCAATATAGCTTCTTCTTCAGTCATTTGTAAACAAAATTTATCTTGAACTTTTTCGATCACTCTTGTTCTATCAAATTTAATATCAGGAATATTTGCATCCAACATTAATTGAAATAAATTTAGAATTAAATTACTATTCTTGCGTAATGTAGTATATGTTATAAAACAATAACTCTTGAAAATGTTGTAATTTTCATGTTGTAATCCTCCCATCCCATCTATAACTTGAATCGGTAATTTCATTAATGGTGGGAATGGTTTTGGATCACGACCAAGTATATATCCAAAATCAGCATGCCAGAATTTGCCATTGGGGGACAATAACAAATTATCTAAATGACGATCCCCAACTCCTAGAATATAAGTAATTACACAGTATCCAGCACATGATTTTACATAGTTGTCTATTAATATAGGTGACACTCCCATATTTGATGTGATTGCTGGCTTTGGTTGTATTCGAGGCAGAGGTGGCGATGTTACTGAAGATCCAAGTATACTATGAGTAGGCGTTGGTTCTAATTGTTGTTGATCTTGACTGTGTACTCGAAGATAATTGACAATTCCATTGACTGTCGTCGATTCAGTGGTATCTGCGGTATTTGGAGTATCTGCAAACGTCTTGGATAATATTGAATCTAGAGTTTCATTATGAACAAATTGTATAAGTCCAGCTATTGGTGAAGTAGCTAAAATCTTATATGGCGTTAATTTCAAATCTAAATTTTCATTCTTTAATAATTGATCCATTAAATCTATAATTTGTATAACCAATTGATCTTGTCGTAAATCATCGCCAATTTTAAACATCATGGGATATTTCCCATACTTGTTATGTTTCTTACCAAATATTTGTGATGTGGCAGAATAATGACTAGCACTGCTTTTGGATTCTACAGTTTTCAATGTGATTTTCAATGGTGCTAATGAGGATTTAAATACCGCAGATTCTTGAGGATAACATCCACAAATGATAATTGAGGGATCTAAAGGTAAGGGGAATGGGTCAGGGAATTTCAATAATTCATTCGATGATGTGGAAAGGTATTCTTTTAGAAATTCCGTTTTCCTCATTGTAGATTCATTTTTTTTAAATGACGTTCTTAATAATTCAACTAAACTGGTTAGTTTTTTAATAAACCAAATCTGTCGCTTTAAATGTTTATAATAGGGTAGTTTATTCTCATGGCAATGTTTCTTTAAATTTTCAATATATTTGTTTAATATTGCACCATACATTTTACTTGCATGTGCTTCACTTGGTTTATTTAATTGATCTTCATTTTCCACTTTAACATACCAATAAAAGAAATTACCTAATTTTTCACAATTTACAGCTTCATCAATTAGAAATTTAGCTAGTGGAGATTCCAAGGGATCACCATTATTCTTGTGATTTAAATCAGATTCATCAAAGGGTAATTTCCGTTCATAAATCAACGATTCATATTTTAAAGCTTGTACTAGTTGAAGTAGGTATAATAATAATTCATCATTGCTTGCCAATCTTAATCTATCCACTGCCAACTTTCTTAATAATGTTACATTCTTGAATACTTGCAAGAATCGTTTTTCATCATCTTTTAGTTTCGTACTATCACTAGCTTCTAAAGGATATATTGATGATTTTCCCAATATAAATGGGTTGAAATAGTCACCAAGCAATTCAAGAGCATCACCAATTTGTAAATTATTCACTGTCCAATAATTAGGAATAATTTCATTAAATGTATGATCCAATTCATAATCATTTTCCCAATCAATGGATTTGAGAAACTTTGGTAAAAAGCTCTGAGCCGTGGTTTTATTTCTTGAATCAATTTGATTATTCTTACTGAAATAATATCGAAATTTCCAAATTAGATTCTTTTCATAATCATTAAGTTCGATATTTGAAGGTTTAACTAATATACGTAATAGTTCATCACGTAATTGGGGTGTAGGTTTTAATTCCTTATCCAACATAGTATTGTTATTTATATTTCTTTCAAGTTTATGATACTTTAATTCAATCGGATCATATATTGTCGTTGTTGCATTCATATGATTTAATCGTGTAGCTATTTGAAAGTCAGGATCATATACTTTAGGTTTGTTGTTTTCTGCAGGAATATCAATTGAATTAATCACAGTTGTAGTTTCTGGTTGTTTCATGTCAAATTTAGGTATTTCAGGTATTTCATATTTAATATCAGAATAAACAATTGGAAATTCAAAATTAGGCAATTCAATAAATAGGAAATAATCAGCATCAGTTTCCACTTGTTCTTGATCAAGATTGGTTAGTTTTGGTAATATCAATTTATCCAACCAATTCACACGACTAAACTCGCCATTTTCAAATCGGATTAAATTACTTTCCAATTCAGTCAACCAGGTAGGATCTCCATAATCAATAGTTCGTTTTGCACCAACTTCAGTATAAATTGCCACTTTTTGAGAACCACTCCTTAATGTACTTCTATTATGATTAAACATTGACATATACCCTACACCAAATACAACACTTTCGCAATCAACAGTTTCATAAATGACAAACTTTAGGTATGCCCCACTACATATTGAATTATATTCCATTGATAATTTAACATATTGATTCCAAATTCTTCTTCCTCGGAAATGAGTGAATTCAGTTTGAGAAATTGGGCAAATTAAATTGTTATCTTTACCATCATACATACCAACTTTAATATATAAATCAGAATTCTTGTAAATATTTGATGAGACTTTGAATACATTGGGATTTTCAAATTTAGTCAGTAAGGGGATTGTCTTGGTTATTGTTGTTGTTGTTGTTGTTGGTTCAAGATAACATATTTTAACAATTATGGGATCAGTGAGATCTTTGGAAAGACCAAATGTATTAGAAAGTTTCACTTGGGTAAGGGCATCATGAGCCTCAGTTATTGCTGCCATATTGCGATAACTTTAGTGAATTGATAAGGAAGTAAAGTGGTTAATTGTTGCATAGATTTAAAGTGCGCAAAGAAATAATAAACTTGTGCGTGCTACCAGTTGTCTCACTATACTTAAGCTTCCAAAACTACAGCGATAATAAACACTCATATTTATGCTATTCTATATACTATCTATTTTGTCCTAACCAGAAAATTCGCCCATTTTGATTTGCATTAGTATTGTTGTTGTTACTACTGGAAGATTCTTCATAATCCATTTCTTCATCTTCATCAGTATTATTACTATCAAGATAATAAAAAATTGGTTTAACTTTACCCAAAGGTTGCTCAGTGGGGTTCTCTGTGACTCCTGAGGGGATAAACTTAATGGAATCTTTACGTGATCTTGTTCTACGTGGGGAGGAAGTATATGAAGAACGTTCTGGGGGCGATCTACTTGGTGAAAATTCCAACGAGAAGTACTTCCTCTCTTCAATTTCTTCATTCATAGAATCGGAAGAAGGTCGTGTCATTATTGGTTGATTATAAGTATGTGCTCTTGGTCGAGTTGGTACTTTTGTATCATTCACCTCAGGTAATGCATTTTGCAATGGAGATTTAATTGGAGGGAAATATGAATCTTCAGTGACGGGTTTTTTCATCACCAACTTATCCATACTTGAATTTGATGAATCTCCACTTATATATCCACTTGATGTGGCATAATCCATAAGATTCACTTGAGAATTAACCTTACTATTCAATTCCAGTGATGGAATATCATGACTACTACCATATTTTAATTTCAAAGGTTTAGCTTCAAGGGTTAACAATTTCCGTAAATCAATTAAAGAATTCCCTCGCGATGGTGCAGATTGTGGTGATACCTCCGGAGTTACTCTTCTTGTTGGAGGATTAGTTAAATTGAAATTCTGTTTAAATGCCTTATCATTCATATATTTTTCATGGAAATCTTTTCTAATCTGATATAATTTAGCTCCAGGTTGCCAATCTTTAGCTGCGGGACATAACAAAATATCAGAATCAGAAGCTCGCTTAACTGGTGGTCGTGGAACAATCAATTCTGGTTCGGATCCATTCCAATTTAATTTATCTCGGGGAATGAAATTTGTCTTATAATACACGACATTGGACTTCAAGTTCAAGGGGTATTCCATGTTGGGTTCAACAAGATCAAGTGAATCCTTAATCAATGTCCAAATATAATTCTCCAGTTTATAACTTCCATCTTCTTTTTTGTCATCTTGTAAAACTCTCTTGGCAACATTAATCTTGGCCTCGGGTATTTCTTGAAATATTGGGTGATTCATGAAAAAGGTCATGAAATTATTAATGGCATATCCATGACTAACCACAATGACAATATCTTGATTCTTTATATACATTGATTTATCATAGGTGGCCAATAACTTACTGAAATACTCTTTGCAATGTCTTTGATAATCGCGATACTTTAAATTAGGTCCATTATAAGGCCCCAATTTTGTAGCTGGACGGAAATTAGAACAACATGATTTGTTGACCAATTGTTTAACATTAGGAGTATACATTGTGTAGGCATCATCGGAATCTATAAATGGGGGTTGGTTGGTCATTTTATCATGAATCCATTCACTCAAGGCAAAATCTCCCAATAATTGAAACTTGACATTATATTTACTAAATTCTTGATTAAATTTCTGACGTAAATGTGTGATTAATAAATCGGCAGTTTGACAACATCGTAAATATGGACTGAAATGAATATAGACAGTTTTCGTTTGTACTGTAACTGTTTCGGGGAAAGCAGTTGTAGTTGAAGTTATTTCATTTACAACTTGTTTAATTTGTGATATGGCATGGTTGGAAATTGATGGATCATAGGTTTGATAATTACGTGTCAATGCAGTAGTGCCTATTTTCGCATGATCTATTCTTTCACCATGTCGTAAGAAATATAGTTCTGACATGAGGTTGAACCTTAAATTTTGGATATACGTGGCTTGTCCAAGGAAGAAAAAAAGGATGATTGATTAGGTTTGTTTTTTCTTCTAATCAGATGTTGCACTTATTGTTTCCTTGTTAATTTTTTTTCTTCTGCGTATCCGGCTATGACGTGATGGAGTTTTTTTCGGGTACTAAGGGAAAGCCGTTTAGGAAATGTTTTACTTCATAGCGGTAAATAGTTTTTTTGTGTGTTAATTTTATGACTGTTTTGTAGATATTGGTAGAGGCACACACTTGTGTCTTAGATCTGCATGTGAAAAATTCCCACTTGTTTTTTTTTTTTTTTGGCGAGATTAAATCTGTAAACAAGAATTAGCCTTGTTATAACGTTGAACTAGAGTGATGTTACATTGAAACGTGTTTATAAACAACTCATACAAAATCTATGTTTGTTATTGCGTTATCAATTGATTGTTGTGAAATTTCAGGATATTTCAAAACAACCGATTGATAGCGCCACAACAAGCATTGGTTTTGACTTGTATTGTTGTGTTTACATGCAAACAGGTTTACCCCTGTGTTTGCTCTGGGATTTTCAACCAAGAAACATGCAAGGAATAGTCAAGTATTGTAACATGAGCAAATAGATCGGGTGAACTGTTATTTCTACAATATCACTACTCTATAAAACAATATTAAGATTATCGATTAAAAACAAATTAAATAAACTAAAAAACTTGTCTAAGCTAACTGTTCAGTTTCTTTTGATTCAGCTTTCTCTTGACCAACAGTCATTTCTTCTTCTCTAAACGCATGTTCAGTAGCAACAAAACTAGGTGATTGCCATGCTTTATCAACCTTCATATACATTTCATCAATTTGTTCCAAAGTCAATCCTTTAGTTTCATAAACCAAGAAGTAAACAAACAAGAATCCAAGTGCATTACATCCACCCCAAAGGAAGAAAACTTTAGAACCCATATTAGCATTACCAGGACCAGAATCAACCATGTATGGAGTAGCATATCCAATACCAAAATTCCATAACCAATTAGAAGCAGTACAAAGAGCCACGGATTTTTGTCTAACATTAAGGGAATAAGTTTCGGCAACAACCGCCCAACAAAGTGGACCCCAAGTAGCTGCGAAACCAGCAATGAAAATACAACAAAAGGCCACTAAACATTGATTAGCAGCCTTGGAATCAGTAGCTACCCCAATTACAGCAACAAGAATTTGTGAAACTGACATTACTACTGAACCAGATAATAACAATTTTCTTCTTCCAATCAATTCAATCAAGGCAATACCCGGGAATGTCATGCCGACATTAACAATGTTGGTGGCCAATTGAATTGTGAAGGGGTTTTCAATACCAGAACTTTGAAAGAATGTAGTACCATAATAGAAAATAAAATTAATCCCCGTCAATTGTTGTAATGCTTGAATAGCAACTCCCATAAATAATCTTTTTTGTTGTTTATTAACATCTTTAAACACTTGAGCCCAAGAAGTATTACCGAATTGACTTTCAAACTCAAAGTTAGCCTTGATGTCCTCATATTCTTCAATTAAATCTGGGTGATCAATGGGTAATTTTCTTAATCTTCTTAAAGAATCCTTGGCTTTTGCTTCATTTGATTTAGAAACCCAGAATCTAGGAGTTTCAGGGAGGACAAGCATACCACCACTTAAAATCAATGCCCAAGCAAATTGAAGAGCAATAGGGATTCTATATGATCCAGTATCATTTCTTCCTTCAGTAGCTTTGTTAACCACAGCCGCCATCAACAATCCAATCGTGATTGCCAATTGATATGAGGAAACAATAGCCCCTCTAATCCATTTAGGCGTAGTTTCGGCAATATATAATGGCACCACGGCTGAGATTAAACCCACACCTAAACCAGCAATGGCTCTACCAGCAATCAAGGGAGGATTGGATGTGGCAATAGTTTGTAAAAGTACACCTAAATTGAAAACAATCATGGTAGAAAGAATCAAGGTCCATCTACGACCAATTCTATCGGAGAAAAGAGGTGCTGATAATGCCCCACAGAATGTACCAGCTGATAAAATCGATACAATAAGTGATTTTTCCCCCGAAGTAAAATCAACACCATTATCAGGGAAAACCAGTTTGACATAATTCATCCCTAAAATACCTGAGATTGTTCCAGTGTCATATCCGAAAAGAAATCCACCAAAGGCAGCAAATAACCCTACTAAGATCCCTCTTGTGGTCGACCCGGCTTTCTTTTCACCAAAATTAATGAATTTTTGTAAAAATTCGTTATCTTCTAAACCCATATTTAACTAGTTGTAATGTATAATTGAGGAACACGAGGATAATGATTTAAGGGATTTATCTGGGATATTTATAGTTATTCCCAACATCGCCCTTACTGCTTGAATTGCAAAAAAAGTCTCCAAATCTCCAAATCTTCAAATCTTCAAATCTTCAAAGCCCCACCTTTCTCTCATTGCCAAGAAAATAAACAAATTAATCCGGGCAACATTTGGGGAAAAACTTTAAAGTATAAACTTTGTTTCCCAAAATGTATTATTTTTATAAATTTAATCCGGTTATGTATGATTGCACGCGAAATCTTTGTATCACTTGATAATGACCTCGGGTCATTTTCTCAACAAGTACTTGTCCTTTCACCAGTATCTCAATTGTAGATTTGCATCCACTCAACAATGGCAAGGATTAATCAATCTCTTTCTGTATCTCCTCTCATATCCCCACTGGTGACAAACTGCTAGTTAAGGTTATAACAAAAGTTTTATTCGGAAAAAGAAAAAAAAAACAAATTCACAATGCAACATACCTTTCTGTCAGACGTGGGGAAAAATTCCAGAATTAAATCAATATGCATAAAAAAGAAAAGTTTAACTTAAGAAGTCGAGTAGTAAAGGGTCATTTAAATCGCGCAATAAATGTTTCCCCATAATCCGTGGTTATGCAGTGTATTACTATAGAAAGTTGCGGGAAATATAAACTCCAAGTTCAAACCCTATATCTAAGAAATACATCAATAAATATGTACAAATTATTCGAATCACAACAAATGTTTATCCCAAAAAAACCTTATTGTAAAACCCAAGAATCGTATTTTCATAAGTTGAACTTACCACTTGCAACAAACGTACATAATCCTCGTGTAAGTTACCTCATAAACCTCATCAATCACGCCAGTTTGATTTCTAATCTTGCAGCAATATGCAAGATTGATTAAACTATTTAGCGGAGGTACTGGTTAGCGGAATAATTATGGAGGTTTTGACGAAGGAAAATTGTCTCCACTTTTTTCCGAAGGGTAAAATAATATCCAGGTGTTACAACTGGGGTTAATTTCCCAGGAGTTGCAGCTGGAAATTCAAGCTTGACGAGAAATCGATAAACTTTCATAAAATAGTTGTTCCTGTAATATTACATGTTCTATTTGAACCCTTTCAAATAAATTTAGACCTATCCACTAAACTCCGATATATGAACTGTAACTATGAGAGGTTCCTTTGTAACTATGCATGACCAAATGCAGAAATATTTCAAGTGGGGTTAATTGAAAAATTTTCCGAACTAGGTTTTGAAGTATTTTACCCCTGGTACATGAATATGAAAATTGCGTTATTCCGAAAATATGGTTATTTCTTACACCTTTCTCAACAAGCATTTGAAATATTCCTGTGAAACATAGATACTATTATAGATCTAAACTTTAGACTTTGCGGAGGTTTTTGTGGCGGGAGAGATATTCCGATAATTTTACATCGAAAGGTTTTGCCGAAGACTTTTTTGGAAAGTTTCCCAAAGGGGTTTAATGTAATTTGATTATTGATACGGCATTAATTTCTATTTACATTCTTGGATGAAGTTGAGGGGTTTATTACGAAAACATGAAGGATTTGGGAGTGCTCTACCGATACGAAGAGTTTTTTCTCGATCCTTGTGTTTGGTTATACGAAAAGAATTAGTATGGCGTTGTTTTGCAACAAATCATGTGGTAGCGTGAATATGGTTTCAATATAAACTGTAAACAATATTATATCTGGACTACATTGAAGTGTCCCTGTAGGTCTCCTCATGGTTCAGAGTAGTCTCATTTAAATATTACTTCAAACTCTTACTATCGAAGGTTTGATATTGTCTCGGTAAAACTTTCCCAAGCCGCACGAGAAATACTTTTGATTTAAATCTAAGCCATGGGAAATCATCAAAATTAAATTCATATAAGCAATTACCAAAGCAATGACACGTCCTAAACGTAGATCAAGAAATGGATGTTTAAGTTGTAAGAAATTGCGGATTAAAGTATGTAAACTTATCCTTCTTTTATAACACTTCTTACTAACATATTTAGTGTGATGAGGCAAAACCAAGTTGTGAATATTGTGAACATACCCATCGAGAATGTGTTTACCCAATTCTTGGGCCAATCAAGGGAAGTTCAACCACAACTACTCCGGAATCAAGTATGTCTCCTAAGGAGCCATCTCCTGAACCAATTGAAATATTTAATCCTAGTAATGAATTAGTACTTACTCAAACAACTTCACTTATGAATATATCACCCTTTGAATTAAGACTCCTTCATTATTTTGATCAACGATGTATTGATTTCTTCTCATTTGGGGTCAATTCTAAAGTTCATAATACTTGGAAATATAAAGTTCCTCAATTGTTTAATGGTAGTGAATTAGTTAAACAAAGTGTGTATAGTTTCTCAGGGATGACATTGTTAACGGAGTTGGAATTAACTGGAAGTGTTGATGTAGAAGCAATTACTCCTTATGATATCAAGAATAAATTATTTGAGAAAACATTGACGTATTTTATGAATACATTGACAAAGAGTAGGACATCATTGAGTGATTTAGATAGTGAAAGTAGAGCTAAGGAAATGGTTGTTTCTAGTATTTTAACATTTGCATTTTTAGGCGTACATCCATACAAGCTACTCCCTCTTGTATCATTTGATAAATCACAATCTGATTTAGTGTCAATAGCAAGAGGTATAGAAGGGATCATAAAACAAAGTGTTCCAATTATATTAAACTCGGATTTACGTGAATTATTCATATTCAAACCGGGAATTGCCAAGTGTGCACCAAAACTTGATCTGAGTACATATCCAATAATATCTCGACTAATTCAGGATCTCATTCTGACCAATTTACCTTATGATGAACGAATGATTCTTCGAGAAACAATACAAATATTAAATGAAGCAATATATTCAGTTATGCTTTTCAAATTCCCCATCCCTTTATTTCGATGGATTATAATTATACCTGACTCATATCGCGACTTGATTTATCAAAAACATGAGTTTGCTGTGAGAATGTTATACGTATTTAGTAGTTTATGTTTAATCTATCAATTCCATATGTTGAAAGAAGCAAATATGTGGATAGATTATATGCAATGGTTTAAACGACATTGTGAAAGACAATATGGAGGGTTTGTATATGATTTAGATAACTGGTTATTTGAATTAGGTGTGGTTAGAGAATTTAAAATTAGAAGCTATAACGATGCTGGATATTTTGATGCAAAAGTGGTGTATGATGGGGGTAATTGGGGGTAGCAGTGTGCAGTGTGCAGTGTGCAGTGTGTGAGAACGCCGCACGGAACGAAAAACCAAAAAATTACCAACACACACAAAATATGTATGTGTTAAAAAAAGCTAATTTTTATTTTGGAATTATAATTGTCTCTTCTTTCATGCACGTCAACATGAGTCCAATTACATTAAATACTAATTTTATTTTATTTGATCTTGATGGTACTTTAGTGGATTCTACCTTGGCTGTAGAAAAGACTTGGGAGAAAGAAGTAGAGATCCATAATGCACGCCATCCAGATACCCCACTTGATTTGAAGAAACTTTTGTTTGAATGTCATGGGAAAAGAACTATTGAAACATTAACTAAAGACTTTCCTGAGAAATTACCAGTTACTCCAGAAGCTATTGATGTTTGGGAACAAGCAATTGTTAGTAATTATGGACATTTAGGTAAACCTATTATTGGTAGTAAGGAACTCTTACAAGGATTAAATGAAAAAGGTGCTGGTGACAGCTGGGCAATAATTACTTCCGGTACTAAAGAATTAGCACATGGTTGGTATAGCAAGTTGTTTCAAGATATACCTCAACCCAAAGTGTTTATTACTGCCCATGATGTGTCTCAAGGTAAACCTGATCCTGAAGGGTATTACACGGCATTTAAAAAATTGATTTCTCAAAATAATTTAACTGTTGGTGCTTCCCGTCCTAAAGCTATTGTTTTTGAAGATGCTCCTACTGGAGTGAAAAGTGGGGTCAATGGTGGATTCTTGGTTGTTGGTATTGCTAGTACTTTTTCAAAAGAAGTTTTACTTAAAGCAGGTGCTACATATGTAATTGAAGATTTCTCCAAGATTACTCTCGTTGATTCAAGTGAAGAAGAAGAATATCCATGTATTTCTATTCAATTAAACGTTTTATAGAACCCTTATTCCAAATTCAAACTTTGTAAATGATCACCTAATTTTGCCATTCTTTCCTTTTTCCGTTTTTCTTTTCTAAACTTTTCATCTACAGCATGTTTATAATCCAAATATTCATGTAAATGTTGAGAATTATCCTCAGTTAATAAACTATCATCAACATCATCATGATTCATTCCATATGAATTATATTCATTTTCTGGTTGTTTTAAAATATCTTGGATTTCTTCATCACTAATTAATTGATTATGTAATCCAAAACTAAAACACCAACGTAAATGACGCAATCGACAATGTAAACTCCAAGTATTTATTCTTAACAATTTATATTTGGAAAGTTTAATAGTTGAAGAATCTATTGTAGTACTTAATATCTCAATCCCTTCAAGTGAATGTTTATATATTTCAATTCGTTTCTTTGAATCAACATAACTTTCCACTGTATTTTTAATATTTCTAAAAATTGAATTAACTTCTTTCTTGTCCTTTTTAGAAACACGTTTTGATGATAAATTAGTTAATCTTTCTAATATGGCAAACAAAGATTCCTGTTCATAATATGGAGAATTTATATTATAATCCATATCTTGGTCAACCTCATCTTCTTCTTCCTCCTCGTCATAATCAAACATTTCATACACCACACCTATAGTTCTTGCTGCTGCCTTGGCGATATCTCGATTTTCATCATTATCCAAAATCGGCACTAATTTAATCATTAAATCTTGCAACAACTCATTTAAATAAGTTCCCTTTGTTAATAAAGTCAAAAAGCAAGCTACACCATGTAAGGCAGCAATTGCAACACTTGCTTCTTCAACAACTTTGGCATTGGCTTCCTGAACCAATCGTTTATCTAAATTCTTATCAGTAATAAATGTAGAATGTTCACGATCTCCCATTTCCACTTGTCGTTTTAAAGCACTGGAACTTGCAGTATACCCTTCTGCCAATTCCATAAGCATAGTCACATGATCTTCTACTCCAAATGAAGAAGCTCCATGATGAAGTATCAAATTGAGTACGACATATCCTGAAATGATGTTCGCCTTGTTGTCATTAGTGATTATGCTTGTTGCTGGTTCCACAAGTAATTGTTGGATTTTCCCCAAGAAATCAGTTGATATTAAACTGGAGAAATCATCAATATTCGAACAAAGTAAGGCAATTATTGATTTGTAAAGGTATAAAAACTCGAAATCACTACGATAATCTCCTTCATTGAATATGGAAATAAGCTTCATTACTTTATCTTCGTCAACATAATTCGGTGTACCTACATTCTCTTGATTGACAACAATTAAAGGTCGCGAAATAATCACCTTGTATAATTGCGCAAGCAACAATTCACGAGAACTCAGGGAAACATCAGCACGACTGAATGAAAGCGATACAATGATATCAGTAATATTGCTAGCTTCTTGAATTCTAAACTTGTTCAACAGTTCAGCTTCATATTGACGACGATCACCAACACTTATTCGATCTTCTTTATTCTTCTCCCCCATTTCCGCTTGTTGTAAATTGGCCAATTTCTCTCGAAGTAATTCTTCTAATTTAAAAAGATCTTCGCTAGTATCATCTTCAACATCAGAATCATCAGCCAGTCTTTGTGGGGTGCGTGCTGCTGAAGCGGGTCTACTTGAAGCATTGGACTTGGGAGTATGAGTACCATCTCCTTTTTTCTTCAATAAATGTCTTCGTGACATAGTAAGTTATAGTTATAGTTAAAGATTACTAATTTAAAAAGACATCACGAAAAATATTTCACTTGCTTTTTTGGGAGAAATGGGGTAAAAGGAATTTTTTTGTGATGGTACGATTGGTGGAGAGCCGCACGTGAACTATCCAGTCACGAATATTTGAAGAGGTTAGCTATAGCGCTATTCGGCTAAATATCGACTTGCTACGAAAACTACAAGCAAATTAAGTAATAATGATTGTTTGGATTGTCCTAGAACGTCACCTCTTGTGGCAATACATATACTTTATCTCCATTGTCTCTAACTGTTTCATTGATAACATCTCTAGGTAGCAGTTTTCTCATATCAAATGCATCAATTTCATCATCAATTTTGTCTCTATCCACAGGCATAGTTTGTCCATAATACCCAACGACTCTTCTATATACACTATACCCTAACTTCTCATATAATTGTCTACCCAAGATATTTGTAACTTTAACAAATAAATCAACAAATAATGTCAGGTATGGGTCTACACTAGTCATCTTTTCTAATTCCAAACATAATTCACTAGCAAGTCCTAATCGACGATATTGATCTTGTACAGTGACCGCAGTTATATGGGTATGCCATTCTTTCTTGGCTAATTTCCCCTCGGTTTTCCCCATCATATATCCACTGATTTCATATGGTTGGTTAAAGTGGGTAGATAGTTCCACCGATTTAAAGAATAATTGCGGCCATTCTGTAAGGTATTGCAAATAAAATGATATATTGAAGTTTTCTGTAAGTGGATCAAGATTTACTGAATTGAATTCAAACAAATCTTCAATTTGAAATGGTTTAATTGAGGTCATCCTGGAACGTTTACCTTGTAGCTTATACTCTGTTGCTGTTCCAATCGTAACAAAAGTTTTCAGTTTCAAAGTGATTCCGTGCGGCGCCACCGAAGAGCAAATCAAAAAATACTCAAAAATACTCAAAAAAATTTTTTGAAACGTCCAACTGGATTGCTTTAACTTTATAGAACTAATACAATATGTTTGGCGGTCCACAGCCTTCTGATGAAGAAAAGAAGCTTCGTGAAAAGTACGCTCAAGATACTTTAATCTTTGCTGGTGTAGTAGCTGGTGCATTATGGGTTATTCCAATGGTATACCATTACTTTAAAAAGAATTAAATCTATTTAGTTTGGTTGTATTTGTATATAGATAAATATATATAAGGGTTTACTCTTCTAATGATAATTCTCGTAATTCTCTAATCTTGTTGGCTAAATTTATAAATTGCATCCGTTCAGCAATTCTAAATGCGGCATACATTGCCTTGTCCTTTTTAATCATTTTAACCAAATTCCAAGCTTTGTTTAATTGACTTTGTTTACAAGCTTCAGCAAAGAGTTTTAATAATGATTTATCAAAAAGTGAAGCATATTCGTTGAGTTTATCCATTATATCAACTCGATCTTCTTTAGTGGCATCGGATAATGTTTCACTAAGCAATTTACCAAAGGTTAAAGATCTAACAAAGTTTTCTTCACTATCTCCTTCCTCTTGTTGCTCTTGTTCCTCTTCCTCCTCCTCTTCCAATTCATCCAAATCTCTCTTTTTCCTCTTTACTTCCTTCACTACAATCGGCATCTTAATATCAATTTCAATAGGTAAGGGCAAGGGGAACCCGGGATATTCCGAATCACCATTCTTTAGAATCAAACAGTTTAATTTCTCGCCAATCAACCCCAAGGGCCAACATTTCCAGTTCTTTTTATTCTTATTATTCCCCACTATCGCATCATGACAATTGAGTATAGGAATCCATTGTGAATTAGCTTGGGTTCTCCAATGATGTAACACAAGCACAGTATCATCATCACCTCCAACAATCACAGGATCATCAAACTCATTAAAGAAAACACCCTTAAGTAATACAGAAGCATGTTTCAAGGGCAAGATTATATTTTGTTGATAATATTTAAATTCACCAAGTTCAATAATGGAATAAGTCAAGATATTCCCCGTTTGATTAATTGTAAATAATGTCGCTCGAGAAGCAATTAATGATACCACGGGTAAAGTCTTGACTATGTTGATACATAATCCAAATTGATCAAATACTCGTAGATATCCCATGTTTGTACCAACAACTATGAAATCATCACTAGTATTGGAGATACAAACTGATGTAATGATTTCGTTATTGAGTAATGGAATTTTACGTTCCCAATTATTGACATCATCATGATCACGATAATAAATAAGTCCAGTGTCGGATTTCCCAAGGAGAATACCTCGAGAGTTTAAACTAGCCAAATCAAATCCGGAATAATCAACAAAATTATATTCTCGATGTAATGATCGATCAAAGAATGAAACCGTGATGCTTTGTTGAGTGTCTGTCTTGACTATCCAGACGTATCCTAGGCTATTCATTGTTAAATATCTTTTCTTGACTGAACCCGAGTTGAATGGGGTTGAACCTGGAGAATATGGTTTGATCTCGTAAGAGGGAGCTGGTGGTGGGTGAGCAAAGCCATTCCCGTTTAGTTTAAGTTTCTTAGGTGGAATGTCATGAATATCATCTTCTTCGTCAATTATTAAATCATCCTCTTCATGGAGTTTATATTCACGCTTTCTGGGAATTGTTGGTTCTTCCTCATCTTCCGAGTCACGCAACAAGGCATCGGTGTCATTTCCATCTTCCTGTTCTTCTTCTACGTCCAGCTCTTCGGCTTCATCAACAAACAAAGTAGACATTCCTTCATTTACAAGATTTTTTAATGATAAAACTTCTCCATTTGTCGTACCTATAAATAAATGATTATCCCTCCAGGCAACATTCAAGGGGTAATACCCATCGAAATCAATTGTATCTTCAGCAACAGCTTCACTCGAATCAAATTGCAACACTTTATATCCATCGTGAGACAAAATAACCAAAAACTTTCCATTATTACTCAAGGCAAAATCAACAATTTTCACACTATCATTATCAAACTTCTTAAACAACTTCCAATCATCTCTCAGATATACATGAACTTCATTATCACTGGCAACTAACAAATATCTTCCATCTTTACTCCATTTAGCTCTACTACAAGTCAATTCATCATGATTTTCATTATTAAAATCAACCTTATCCAAACTGGTATTAATTTTATTCTGCAACACATTTGATAAACTATGTAACAAGTTTAATTGTTCATTGACAACAGAATATAATTGAATATCTCCATTCGATAACCCCACACTAATTAACTCCCCAGAGACATTATATGCCAAATTAACACATTGATCAGGTAAATTCACCGAACTACTAACTTTACTTTCCACATCAACAATAATTAACTTATCATCATCACCACCACAAACAACCCGGTTACCCAGATTAACGAAAACAGCATCTCTTAAAGGTAATTCACTACGAAACAAAACACAAACAGTTTCCCCCTTAGTTAAATCAATCAACTCTAATTGTCCATTAGTTGATGTGATTACGGCCATGTTGGAATCAGGGTCATGAGATAATGAAGTCAAATTATCAATAATATCAATGGAATTAGGTTCAAGTTCAGGTTGATTAATATCAAAGATTTTAATTAATCCTTCACTGTTACCAATGATTAATCGATCACTGGTGGTATTGTAATCAACATAGGAGTTCCCATCTGGAAACGCAGTGATCTTCTTGTGGGACATAACCTCTATCTGTACAGTGTATGAAGTTTTGATTTTATTTTGGAAAATTAGTTTTTGTTTTTGACTTACGCGTCGAAAATCGTGCGGCTCGATTTGTATTGGCGCGTAAATTTGTGATGCTACCAGTTATCAAATTGGGTTGTGATAAATTGGGTTGTGATAAACTGGAAATAGTAGTGAAATATGTATGAAGTAGTATGATATTGAATAAAATAATAATTTTGACTTGCATTTTCATAAAGAGAATCTAATTTCTGGACCTCAGTCAATATATGGCTTTCAAGATGTATTATACTTGACTTTTCATGATAACTTCTGAATAACAGAGACAATCCCAACTTCAGAAAATGGAAAAGGTAAACTAGAACTTACACAAGTACTATCCAACTCATGCTTGACCTTTCTTGGAAGACCTCTTGACTATGGGTTGGATAGTACCCGGTAGGTTCTAGTGAACATTCCCCATACACTGAATAGGATGTGTGTCTGTATGGTTGTCTTTGTTTATAATTTTGATTCTTGTTCTTGTAGTCTGCTAGTTTTGCCTCTTTAATTGCGTTTCTTAAGAACTCAACAGGAATGCTGGTTGTTGTGGTTAGTATTTGGGTATGTATATGGTCTATTGATTTGCTTGTCCTTGGTCACATAATTAATTCAAGGTGTGTTGGTAGTCGTAATATAAACAAATGGAAACCCCCTCATATTAAGACAAAACCAATGTCAAAGTACATGTAAACTAATCTTTGATTATTCATTCCAGGCATTTCAAAATGTTAATAACTTCAAGTATAGGTTTGATTGATGGAGTTGTTCATATGTATAATTTGTTGACAGCTTTGTTGAATCCTTGATTAAGGAGCTACCTTGAAATCCAGGGAATTGTCAACATCATCTGATCTTTTCTACTTGATTTGGGATATTATTTAGAACTGTAAAGTTGATACTGTAGTCGCTTTTGACGTTGGGTAACTCAGTCTGTGATCTTGTGGTGTGATTGGCAAGCTGTTTTAAATTGTTGAAGAAAATCTAGTTTGAATTGATGATATTTCTTAAAGTTGACACAGTTTTTTTTAATTCAATAGAAGTGTTTTCTCTCAAATAATCTGTGTACTTAACACAGATTTAACACTACTTGTTTTAAATTGATTGGTTTGTCTCTGTTGTAGAAAATTTCAACACAGTCAAAGACAATAAAAAAGTATACACAAATTATTTCCTTACAACACAATACAATACTACAAAAACACAACCACTTCAAAGCCTATTTAATCCTTCTTACTTTTGCCAACTCGATGACTACTTAGCCACATACTTACGAAGCACATATAAAATTGAAAAGCTCAAAATTTACTAGTACTCCAATTTTTCCTAGTGGGAATTCACTTGTAGCAACTAGTCAAAAAATCCCTCACACAATTTCCACCAAAACAAAAAAATTGAAAATTTTTTTGAGTGAGGAAAACTCTCGTATTGCTGCAAAAAAAAGACCTCACAATGGAGAATCACAAAACAACAATGACACTAAAAAAAGTGAAACATAAGGGGGAAGTGGAAAAAGGTGAGGTGAGGCACTACCCTCTAATATTTCAAAAAAGAAATTCCTGAAATATTTAATAGAAGTAAACTCAGCCACAAATTAATTAATGCTGTCTCATGAGGATATATTTACAATGTTTGACTCCCGCCCCCTTTTCTGGATTAATTGTGAATTTCTTTTTTTTTCTGTCTGTCACTCAGTCTGGACTTGCATCGTATCTTGCACTTTCTAGTCGATCTTTCTTTTTTTTCGCAGTATTAAACTACATACTTCAACTAGCACACACAGTGACATCATAAATAATAAACCACAAAAATAAGATGTAATGTGGTGAAATTGTAAATTTCATTGTTTTTTTCCCACGAGCTAAAGTGGATGAGCGGAAATTGAAAAATTCACAGGAAAGTGGAAATTAAATTATGAAAGAAAAACCGAAAAACCAAAAAAAAATGAAGAAAAAATTTTTTTGTTTGTCTACAGCGCGCAATTTTTGAGGGATTATTGCAAATATACGTTGAAGTTTACAATTACGTATGTTCAAATTTAGAAGAATCACTGGCTGCGGAAATTCTCCTTTTGGTGAAAATGTACTAGCAATATATTACCCTATAAATAGGGAATAAACTTCCAAACTTTTCTTCAAAGTAGTTTCTCGTTCTGTTCTACACACCGTTTAAATCTCTCTCCTTTGGTTAATGTCCACATCTTCACTTAAGAAGAATACTATTCCTGAAACTGATATAGTTGACACTCATGACAACTATAGTATAAATTCTGTTGATAATGAAAATATCGACACTCAATCTGAGTATGATTTAACGGATGAAGAAATTCAATCAGTTAATTCTGAGGAACAATTACCATCTGCTAGGAAACAACCATGGAGAGAAATTTTAATGTTGTCATTCTCATCCCTTGGTGCTATATATGGAGATTTGGGTACTTCTCCTTTATATACACTTAATTCAATCAAGTATAAACTGTTACCTCCAAATAAACAAGATGTTTATGGTGCTGTATCTGTTATATTTTATTTGTTTACCATTATTGTTATTATTAAGTATGTGTTTATTGTGTTGGTTATTGGGGCAAATAATGGTGAAGGTGGACAAGTTGCCATATATGCCAAGATTGCACGTCATTTAAATATTGGTCCTAAAGGCGTACAAATTCCTGGTGGAGCAAATGAAAAATCAGATTTACAATTGCTTAGTAGACAAGATACAACTGCATCATCGATTAACTCAACTACGTCAAGAATCGAACAAATTAAACAACATCCCAGTATGATTTTATTAGTGCAGATTTTCATCTTGGGCGCTTGTTTCATTGGGTGTTCGCTTGTGGTGTCTGATGGGTTATTAACTCCAACAGCGTCAATTCTTAGTGCTGTTGGTGGGATTCAAGTTGCCCAACCTTCATTTACAAATGTTCTTGCTGTAAGTGAAGTTATCTTGATTGTGTTGTTTACAATCCAACAATTTGGATCAAATAAAATTTCCTTTACATTTGCCCCCATTATTTTCATTTGGATGATTGGATTGATAATATGTGGTATTTACAATATTGTTAAATATCACCCGGGGATTTTCCAAGCATTGTCGCCATATTATGCCATTAAACTCTTACGTGAAGGTGGTATTGATGTGTTTGGAGGAGCAATGTTGGCAATTACTGGTACAGAAGCTATGTTTGCTGATATGGGACATTTTGGGAAATTACCCATTCAAATAACCCTTGGTGGATTTGTTTACCCGGCATTAATTCTTTGTTATTTGGGTCAAGCAGCTTATCTTGTGGAACACCCTGAGGCTTATGTTAATCCTTTCTTCTTATCTATCCCTGGCGGAACTGGTGGTGGTGTATATTGGGTGATGTTTGTATTGGCAACACTTGCAACGATTATCGCTTCACAAGCATTAATCTTGTCGGTTTTCAGTATCATTGCTCAATTAATTAACTTGGATTGCTTTCCTAAATTGAAAATCACTCATGTTTCTTCAGATTATTCAGGAAAGGTGTACATTGGTGTTGTTAATTGGATGTTAATGATTGGAGTTATGTTAACTATGGCGGGTTTCCAAAATAGTAATAATACAACAGCAGCTTATGGATTAGGCATTACTTTGGATTTATTTGTTACTTCCAATTTAATCATAATTTGTATGTTTTATGTGTATAATTGGAATATCATTTGGCCAATACTATATGGAGTTATTTTCTTACCTTTGGAATTATGTTTGATTATTGCTAATATGAAGAAAGTCCCTCATGGTGCTTGGTTTCCTATAATGGTGGCTGGTTTGCTTACTTCATTTTTAATTGTTTGGCGCTGGTGTAGATCGAAAAAGGTGGAACAAGAATATAATTCCAAGATAAGACTTGGCGATTTATATCCATATTTCAATAAACCCATGGTGACAACCCTCAATCTTAATCAGAAATCAAGTCTTGAAGAAATTAACCAACATTCCAAGACTGATGTGGTGACAAAATATGGGAATTTACCCTTGGTTAAAACTGAAGGTGTTGGTGTCATGTATGTTGATTCTTTATTAACTAACTCCCCCAATACTTTACCTCAGTTATATGGTAAACTTATCTCCACATTTGTTTCTATTCCTAAAAACTTTATCTTTTGTGGTGTTAGAGTATTAAGTGTTCCGTTTGTGCCTGAAGAAGAACGAGTATTAATGGCCCCAATGAAATTACCTGGTCATTATAAATGTGTACTTAGATTTGGATATATGGAAGAAATTAAAGTTGATAAACTGTTAATGACAACAATAATGAATAATATTCCTGCTTTGTCAGTGTTGAGTGAAGAGGAATTGGCAAATTATCCTATGGTACATATTTTTGAAAATGATTTAATTAGATGTCATGAATATCAATCAACAAGGAATTGGTTAAGTAAAATAGGATGGTTCTTGAGAATGGTTACTATTAATCATTTGTTTAGTCCCTTAAGTTCACTTACTTCAGAATATGGCAGATTTTTGAAAGTTGATGATGAAGATGAAGAACGAGAAAAGAAGATATTTATAGGTGGTATAGCCAGGATATAGTTTTAACTCTACAGTATTACTTATAATTACTTTTATTTTATTCTTTTATTTTATTTTATTTTTTGCTTTATATTGATGTATCAGGCCCATTCAGGTTTAGTATGATAATCAGAACCTTCATTTTCACTCTTTCCACCACGCCAATTACCACTTCCTCTACCTCTACCTCTGCCATTCCCTCTATATCCCCCTCTCCAATTCCCTCTTCCTCTTCCTCTACCTCTTCCACGATATCCCCCGCGACCTCTTTGTAAAGAGGCTTCCCCAAAAGTATCAAGATTTAAAGATTTTTCATCAGCCCATCTCATACTTGATCTTTCTTCAGTCAGAGATGAGATATTATCGAAAAATGACGATTTCTTGTTATACCCAGTATGTTCCAATTCTCGTTCTTGTTCTAATTCTTTAGAGAATTTAGCATTGGCTTGTTCAAAATCAAATTCTTCACTTGGAATATCGGGACCTTTATGTTGTGGTGGTTTACGATGATGTGTGTGTTTCACGGTTGGTTCTGGAGAAGTACCTGGCTCTGGATCAGCTGGAGTTGTTTCATTGGTTGTGAAAGTTGGCTTTTCAGGAATGGTTTTTGTGGGTTCTGGTTGAGTATGATGTGGGGTTCCAGTTTCAGCTGGTGGGTGAGGAACAGCAGCAGGTTCGGCAGCAACTGGAGATTGGGAAATTCCTGTAGCAGTAGTAGTTGCGGGTACAGGAGCAACACCTGAAGGAGCTGGTGCTTGAGCTTGAGCAGTTTGAGGCATTGGAGGTGGCGCGTAATATCCAGAAGTACCAGCACCAGTATTACTTGCTTGATAATTCACAGGCTTCACTTGATCAATGGGAGTATCCAACACAGATAAATCCTTAACGTCAGACCCTCTAAATACAACATATTCATAAATATCATTGCCTGGGGGGACTTCTAAATTTGGTGTACCATTGGCAGCCATCCTTCCTTCAGTTCCTAATAATCGAACGGAATTCAAGGCAACTGTGGCTTCTTCAGCATTGATGTTGTCTAAAAGACCAACATAACGAAGTCCCTTGTTGGAAATTAATGAGATTGTCTTGCCAATGTATTGAGACATTTGACCCCCTCTGCTCTTACACTATAGAAGAAATTGATGAAGTTTTTTGTTTTGTTCAAAATTTGTGCGGGAGGGAGAAAGAGAGAATTTTTGAAACGGCACGACCTGCAAACTTCAACAAGACATTATTAGTTAATACCCAAATTGAATTGAGTGGTGGTGGTAATAGTGGAGAGTTGTTAAGGTGTTATTCTGGTACTTGACTATATCATATGGAGAAAAATGGGTTTTTTTTACTCATTTCACTGAATATTTATATATTTTTGCAGTAAAATATGCTAAATTAATACAAAAACCAAACAACTTACCAAAAACAACTATATTATTTATTTGAAGTACTAATGTAGTTTACCCTTAAAGTATATGATTACCCAGTTACAACCAATACAAAGATAAGTTTTTTAATCATATGCAAACGTCTTAACCCTTTGGTGAAATTACTCTACACATTCTTTGAAAATTAAATACCAGAAAAAAAAAAACTGTCATCCAAAACTAACAACTTTCTAACATCAACAGTTACAATACAAACCAATATGAGTGACGATCCATTGAAAGATTTCACTACGATTCCACTGGATGGAGTTGATCCCGAAGAACATGACACGGAACCTGTTGAACAACCACAAGAAGAGCAAGCACAAGAAAATGTGGAACAGCAGCAGGAAGAAAACTACGACGACGACGACGATGAAGAAGATGACAATGTATATAGTTCCATGAGAGCCCATAAATTAACCTCTGATGAAACCAAGGCCGTTACTAAAAAGAAAATCGTAAGAAAAGTGAATAGATCAGATAAGGAAACTACTCCAGCAAGATCAGAACCACCACAACAACAACCAGTAAGAGATTTACAAGACACTTCTTCCATTCACTCTGATCCTCAAATGAGAAAACGAATGTTATTAGAAGAGAAAATGGATGCAGCAATCAAATCGAAATCTATAAGAAGAAGAAAAGCCGATGAAGATGATTTAGAAAGAATGCAAGATGATAAAATTGATTTTTTAAAAGATCAAATGATTAAAGCAGCTAATTTAGATGTGGAAAAGAATTCTCAAGGTCAAATTGCTACTGAGAAATTAAAATTCTTACGTGAAGTGATTGATATTTTGTCACGAGCAGATTTAGCTATTTCTATATTGGATAATAACTTGTTGGAAGCAGTTAGATTATGGCTTGAACCCTTGCCTGATGCATCTATGCCTGCTTATCAAATCCAAAAGGAATTAATATTAGCTTTAGAGAAATTACCTATTAAAACTGATCATTTAATTGCTTCCGGGATAGGCAAAGTCTTAGTTTTCTATCAAAGATCGAAAAGAACTGAACCAACATTAAAGAAAGTGGTTGATAGATTAATTGGAGATTGGACAAGACCAATTTTGAATAAATCTGATTCATATAAAGATCGAACTATTCAATTCCATGAATATAACAAGAGTAAATTTTCTAATCAATTGGCTAGTGCAAAATCAAATAGACCTAAAGAAGCCAGAACATTATATGAAGAAAATGCCGAAAGAAGGAAAAGAGCTGCTATACCAAGTGCAAGAACTGCCGCATATAAAGTTGCTCCTCGTGTTGATGCTAGTTTGTTAAGAAGACAACAAGCAAGAAATGCTCAGAATGATGAAAGATTTAGAAGAATTAATCAAAAATTAACTTCAATGTCAGTTAAGAAGAAAATGGTTAAAAAGGGAGGACCATCAATTGAAGGAAGAGGATTAGGTATGTAAGTAATACTTTTGTAATAATTACTTTTCTCAATATACACGTAAATTTAATAAAATTATACAACCATAAATGACCTAAATAAAAAAGATAGAAATAGAAATAGAAACACTTCCATTAAATGCAAACAAATCATCAAGGCATACTTTGTAAACACTTTAAATCTACAACAGTCATTTCATTTTTTCTTTTTCTTTTCGTCTTATATTAAATTATTTATTTCTCTATGCCTTAAAAAAACACACACACAAAATAAATCTATGATCTTGGCTTTTCCTTCTTTTCCTTCCATAAAGCTAACAAGGAGACACCAGAAACCTTGACGACTTTGAATCTAACCCCTGGAATATCACCCTTAGCCTTACCTCTTCTACCGAAACCGGCCAACAAGACTTCGTCATTTTCATCAACGAAGTTTAAACAACCATCATTTGGAACGAAAGCAGTAACCTTCTTACCATTCTTGATTAATTGAACTCTGACACATTTTCTAATAGCAGAGTTTGGTTGTTTAGATTCAATACCAATTTTTTCCAAAACAATTCCCTTAGCATGAGAAGAACCACCAAATGGAGATGATTTGAAAGCGGTACCTAATAATCTGGCCTTATAAGATTGATCGGCCCATCTGTTGTTACGACGGTGAACTCTTAATTTTCTAGCAGAGTTAAGACCTCTTGGTTTACCTTTACCCATATTGAATTAGTTGATTAGTTAAAAGAAGAAAGGAAAAGACTGAAAAAAAATTTTAAGTTCTTTTTTTCCTGAGTGATTTTGGTTTTCTCACAGTGGGGGGTGCGAATTTTTGTATGGTGAGATGAAAGGGTGTAATCCTGTGCATACTCTTAAGTATGGGAAAAAAAATAATGTATGGAAAAATGCTTTAAGTATTGTAGATTGGATGTTTTGTCTGATAGTGTGCATATTATTTTATCACGTGCGAACACCAGAAACTAGGGCATAACCCTAACTGTTTGAAAGAAAAAATGATAATGTTGCAAAAAACTGAACAGTGAGATTGGTTTACTCTCACTGTTGTACTCCTCTTACTTGAATACACTCACACTACAAAGCTCTTGTATTTATTTTCCATGTATTAACTAAATAAATAAAACAATATCTTAACCAGTTAAACGTCTTGGCTTCTTCTTACCCTTTAATAATTGTAATAAAAATAAAAACAACATATCAATTTGATCTTTAAACATAAATAATAATCCTTGTACGAAAACCCCCTTTAATAATTGTGGTGCAATCCCCTTGTATAATCCATGGAATTTTTCTGTATGCCATAAATGAGCTAATGCATCAGTAAAATGATCAAATTTAATATCTTCATCATCTTCATCATCTTCTGAAGGCTTCCCATCTTCGGATTTCTTCTTGGGTTTTGACTTCTTTTGAATCATGGCTTTTGAAACAATTAAAGGTTGGGTTGCTAATGTAGCCATAGATTTTGCCAAAACTCCCAAGGAGAAACTTTCCAAGGGGTTCAAGAATTCTTTTGAGCCATATAATGCTTGTTTTAATCGTTCATATGACCCATATGTAATTGAAGGATTAATACATAATACCAAGGAAACACGTAATCCTCGCCATAACCCGGTAATTCCATCTTGTTCTAAAATTTCTTTAATTAATTGAATTAAATTCTTGTGATGTTTGTCGGTTTGTTGTTGAGTTGTAATTACACCAATTGGCATAGTAAATAATTGAGAAATTGCAGCAGCTATAGCCCCAAGGAATAATTCCATTAAAGTACTTGGTTTATGATTAGGGAAATTCTTGTATAAATTAGCATATACCTTTTTTACAATACTATACCAATAAAAATAAGAAAAATTCTGAGCAGCTGTACCTGCAACCGTTGAGAATAAACCATGATACCAACCCAAGATCCCCTTTTTGGCATATATTTGTCGTAAAACATCGACAATACTTTTATATTTCAATTCATTATCTTTGTTTATGGTTTGTTTAAATACAGAGTCTTCTAAATCGGAAGATTCGGAAGATTCTGGAGTTGGTGGTTGTTGCTGTTGCTGCTGTTGTTGTTTCTTGGTGGGTCTCTTCTTAACTTGAGTTTGAATCAAGACTTTACTTAAATCTAAGGGGTATACTAATGTATTAGCAATTGCTGAAGCTAAAGCTCCAGAAGCAGCTTTTTCTATAGGAGTAAGTTGCATAGTGTATCCTCTCTATTAAATAAATAATAAAAATCTATTAGTAAATCCACCCAATAAAGACAAATCAATTACCCAACTTAATTACCAAAAAAAAAAAAAAACTAGTATCGATTGTTTCATTGAGGATAAGATTTAGTTTTTATAAGCATATGAGGGTTTTTCCTATGACCCGAGGTTCATATGATTTTTTGGATGTGGATTGTTTGATCCGGCATGTGGGGGAGGGAGGAGCAGTTCCGAGGAAGGAAATTTTTAGATTTTTTTCTTTTGTCCTTCTTTTTTCTTTGTTTCTCATAACCCGCTAAGCAATTACACACATACAAACACTCTGTAAATCGGCAATTCAAAGTTTTTCTCCACTCCCGTTTTACAAACAATGTCAAAATAAATTTCACGCCCCACTCTGACAGTTAGTACAATTATTACCCCTCAACCAAAAAAAGGTGAATTTTTCAAATAACTGATAATAAATTATAAGAATTGCAAATCGACTTGTTATTCCTAGGTGTTTACCCCAATCTCTTACTCCATTTATACCCCCTCCCTCCCCCACTACATATACTCTATACAAATTTACTTGTAGAAAACAAAAGTATATTATTTACTACTTCCAAAGAATAACGGCATGATCTATACCACTAGATATCAACTTTTCATTATATTCCTTATCATAAAATGTCAAGAAATCCTTAATTTTCCCCTGATGAACATCTTTTAATTCAACAACAACTTCATCATCAACTAAATCAATCCCCCGAATAACTCCATCTTCTCCCATAATCCAAATCCCACTACTAGTTGTTGCCTCGATTGTAACATCATAACTTGTTACGTGTTTAGGTAATCTCCAAGCAATAACTGGTTGTGAATATTTATCTTGAGGTGACATGGTATTCAAATTCTTGATTATTTGATTTCTTTTGATTGAGCTCTCGTCGTCATCTGTAATATCTAATGTCACGACAATTAATCTCATATACGGTTCGTGAGATGTCGCAACCGCAACTAACGGCACCAGTAATCCTGAATGTTGAATAGTAATGTATCGAGGTGAAAATCCAAATGTACTAAATTCAGCATCATTCAAGGAAATCTTGAATAATAACTCAAGTTTGTTCTGTTGTAATTCATATATATCCAATAACGTATTATCTAATTTTCCCACCACGATTAATAATCGATTATTATGAACAATCACATCAAAACATGTCCCCTGTTGATTTAATTTCAATTCGGATACAATACTAAATGAATTATTTTCTAATTTAATTACTTTTACATAGAAATCCCACCCTAACGTCACAATATAATCACAATCGCTAAACCTAACTAATTTCGCATCAACAATTAATCGTTTATGTACGGAAAAATCAACTGTCGTTTCCCAAGTATTATTGTTTTTACAATATAAATAAAACATTCCACTCATACCTACAAATAATAATTGATCTGAGGTAATAGGAATAATTTTCTTGATCACCACAGGGAATTTAACATGATGAACAATATGACCTTGATCCACAATATGACCTTGATCTACAATATAAATTTGAAAATTATTTGTTGTAAAATATACCAACCCATCTAAATAACTTGAACTTATAACTAATCCATCAATATCCACCAATTCCTGAGGTTTACATGGGAATGGAGTGATCCAATTAATTAATTGATCACGACTGATACTTTTCAAATATCCTGAACTTAATCGACGTGGACTTGTAGGTGTAACATGTAATTGTTCAAGATCTTGTACTATTTGATTGAAATTTATACGATCGTGAATTATATCAATGAGACTTTCATCAGGTTGTTTCAGATCAATTGGTTTACCATGTTCTTGTTGGAATTGTGCAAGGGTGGCAGTATACCCGTTCTCAGCTAAGAAATTAGCGATTAATTTGTGTACTGGCGATGTTTGTTTACTCATATAG
This sequence comes from Spathaspora sp. UFMG-CM-Y285, assembly GCA_002911495.2. Classification (NCBI taxonomy): domain Eukaryota; kingdom Fungi; phylum Ascomycota; class Pichiomycetes; order Serinales; family Debaryomycetaceae; genus Spathaspora; species Spathaspora sp. UFMG-CM-Y285. The sequence continues at coordinate 210,800 of PPUV02000016.1, forward strand.
TGGTGTAAGAATTTGTATCGTGTTTTTTTTGGGGTTCAAAAAAACAGTGTGGTTTTTAACAGGGAAGTTTAAATGCACATGAAAAAGTAGATAGACGATGTAATTCTTCGGAGCTATTCCAACTATTAGTATTAAGGTAATATAATAACACTCGGTTGGTGTGATTTGACGTTGATAGGTTAAAATATACTCTATACAATACTAAACTATATAAATGTGTAAAGCTCCCACTCAAAACAAAGCTAGCAAGATCAAGTAGACAGTGGAACAAATACCCATTTTGGAACTTGAATCGGAACTAATTTTCTCAGTAGACGAATGATTGCAAGGCTTGGTTCCTTTTAAAGGTATACCATATTGATTTGACAAAAGGGTTGCCTTGTCGCAATTACGTTTTCTCACCCCAGAAGGAGAACTATCCATATCTGTTCCATGATCAGTACAAACAGCACATTCACTGGCATCTTTGTAATAACTATCAGGGAGATTACAATAACAATCCCACGCCCAAACGTGTCCTTCTACCCCCTTTCCATCTTGGTAGTAATCACACACGCCTTCCACATAAACTGCGATATAATTCTTATGGCAAGGACCTTCACACCAACTTCGTTTACCAATAACATCAGAAATTGATAGATCATTAGTAGATACTGATGTAATTAACAAGAATCAGCTTGAAAGTTTCATGAGTCGTACTTGAAAAAATGGTGATGGTGATAGTAAAAGTTTTGAATATTGATATTTAGATTATCGTCAATTGAAAGTAACTCCAGCTACGCATAACTTCTTATAACTCTGATGCATGGAATGTTAATTCTCGCACTAATCTACAACATTTTCAAACAAACAATATCTTTTTAATAAAAACAATACAACATATATATAAAACAAATATATATACATATAAACACAGTCTAAACCTTTTCTGCTAATTCTTCCAATAACTTATAATCTCTTTGTTCAACTGATCCATTTCCAGGTAATCTAGTTGCTCCTTCCAAATATAAATCAACTTCACGAGCACATTGTCTACCTTCTTGAATACCCCAAACAACTAAAGATTGACCACGTCTACAATCACCAGCAGCAAAAATATTATCATCCTTGGCAACTTGATATCCATTAGCATCAACGGTAGTAATTGTCCCTCTCTTGGTCTTTTCAACTTCTAAATTATCGGCATCAGGTCCAAGGAATCCCATGGATAACAATACAATATCTGCTTCAAAGATTTCTTCACTTCCTGGAACTTCTGCCATTTGCCAAGCACCAGTATCGGAACGTTTCCATTCTACACGAACAGTTTTAATCCCCTTGACATTTCCTTCACCATCATCTATAAATTCCTTAGATAAAATTGAATATTCACGAGGATCTTTACCATAATGAGTCTTGACTTCAGTATGACCATAATCAACCCGGAAAATACGTGGCCATTGGGGCCATGGATTATCCTTAGGACGATCATTTGGAGGATGTGGTAATAATTCAAAATTGGTGACAGATTTAGCACCATGACGTGTAGAAGTACCTAAACAATCATTACCAGTATCACCACCACCAATAACAATGACTCGTTTACCTTCAATTGTTGTTCTAATGGTTTCCAAATTGTTATCTAATAACGCCTTGGTGTTTGAATGTAATAGAGTCATGGCATAATCAATGTTTTTCAAGCTTCTGCCTGGGATTCTCAAGTCACGAGGAATTGTAGACCCCACAGCAAATACCACAGCATCAAATTTGGATTTTAATTCACTTACAGTAATATCTTCACCAACAGTAGTATTTACCACAAATTCTACCCCTTCAGCTTGTAGTAAATCTGTTCTTCTCTTGACAATCCCCTTATCTAATTTCATATTTGGAATACCATACATTAATAATCCACCAGGTCTATCACTACGTTCATACACAGTAACATTATGTCCAGCTTTATTTAATTGATCAGCACAAGCTAAACCAGCAGGACCCGACCCAATAACAGCCACGGATTTATTAGTTCTTGTAGTTGGAGGTTGTGGCTTTATCCATCCTTGTTCAAATCCATAATCAATAATAGCACATTCCACTGATTTAATATTAACCGGGTCTTCACTGATTCCCAAGACACAAGCACCATTACAAGGAGCAGGACAAATTCTTCCAGTAAATTCCGGGAAATTATTTGTCATTAATAATCGTTGTAATGCATCATACCAACGATCTTGGAAAACTAATTCATTCCATTTAGGAATGACATTGGAGATAGGACATCCTGTATCAGAAGTACAAAATGGTACACCACAATCCATACATCTCGCGGTTTCATATTTTAATTCTTCTTTAGTTAATCTTGATGTCATTTCATTCCAATCTTTAGTACGTTCCTTGGCATCACGATACTTTTCATTTCTACGTTTATATTTCATAAAACCACGAAGTTTATCTAATTTAACTGGTGCTTTCTTTTCAAAATCAGTATTGAAAATTGTATCTTCAACATCTTGTAATTTTGGTTCAGTAGTTTGTGGAGGTTTATGTGTATGACCACGACCTAATTTAATTTTGGAAGCTTCACCATTTGTAGCATCAGCATCAGGATCTTCTTTAATTGATTGTAAAAATGTATTCAATTCTTGTTTCTTGGCTTCAATCTTTTTAAGTTTTTCCTTTTCCAAGACTTTCTTATAATCAAAGGGTAACACTTTAACAAATCTTGGTAAGAACCTAGTGAAATCATTCAAAATATTATCGGCAACTTCAGAACCAGTATAATGACGATGATCTTCAATTAAACTTCTAATAAAGGCAATTTCTTCAGTTTCAGTAACTCCAGATAATTCCACGGTTTTCTTATTGACACGATCACCAAAATCTTGGGCCATATCCAAGACATAAGCAATACCTCCACACATCCCAGCAGCAAAATTACGACCAGTGTTACCTAAAACAATGACTCTACCACCTGACATATATTCACATCCATGATCACCAGTACCTTCTACAACAATGTTTGCTCCTGAATTACGTACAGCAAATCTTTCAGCGGCAATACCACGAATGAAAGCCGTACCGGAAGTAGCACCAAAGAATGCAGTATTACCAGCAATAATTTGATCTTCAGCTTTAAACTTGGAATCCTTTGGTGGGTATACAATAACTCTACCTCCCAGTAACCCCTTACCAATATAATCATTAGCATCACCTTCTAATTCCAAAGTAATACCTGAAGCCAAAAATGCTCCAAATGATTGTCCAGCAGATCCAGTAACATTAACATGAATGGTATCATGAGGTAATCCTTGTTCCCCAAATGTTTTAGAAACTCGGTAGGATAAAGTAGTACCTAAAGTACGATCAGTATTAACAATATCACAATCAATAGTAACTGGTAACCCTTTAGCTAATGTCATTTCTGATTCATCAATCAACTTGTTATCCATACGTACATGTAATTTCAAATCTTGTTTCCGGACACAATAAGTAGCAACACCTGGACGGATAGTATGAGCTGGAGTTAAAATTGGGGATAAATCAATATTAGCATTCTTAATGGTTCGTAAATCATCCCGAACTTTTAATTTTTCAGCACGACCAACCATTTCATTTATAGTTCTAAAACCTAATTTTGCCATAATTCCACGTAAATCTTGAGCCAAATAGTAAAAGAAATTAATTACATGTTCAGGAGTACCCGGGAATTTCTTACGTAATACGGGATCTTGAGTGGCAATACCTACAGGACAAGTATTTAAATGACATTTTCTCATATAAATACATCCCATAGCAATTAATGGAGTTGTAGCAAACCCCCATTCTTCGGCACCTAATAAACAAGCAATGGCTATATCACGACCAGTTCTAATTTGTCCATCAGTTTGTAAAATAACCCGACCACGTAAATCATTTAATACCAAGGTTTGATGAGATTCAGCTAATCCTAATTCCCAAGGTAATCCAGCATATTTGATAGAGGTCAATTTAGCAGCACCAGTACCACCATCACCACCAGAAACTAAAATGTTTTCGGAACCAGCTTTAGCTACACCAGCAGCAACAATACCTACACCAACTTCACTAACTAACTTCACGGAAGTTCTTGCACGAGGATTAGCACATTTCAAATCATATAATAATTGTTTTAAATCTTCAATAGAATAAATATCATGATGTGGTGGTGGAGAAATTAATCCTACACCAGGAGTTGAATGTCTTGTTTTACCAATTTCAGCTGAAACTTTATGACCAGGTAATTCACCACCTTCACCAGGTTTAGCACCTTGAGCCATTTTAATTTGTAATTCATCAGCATCAGCTAAATAATACGAAGTTACACCAAATCTCCCTGAAGCAATTTGTTTAATTGCTGATCTCATAGTATCACCATTAGCATTAACTTGAGATCTTGCAGCATCTTCACCACCTTCACCCGTATTGGATTTTCCACCTAATCTATTCATAGCTACAGCAAGGGTAGAATGGGCTTCCATAGAAATAGATCCATAAGACATAGCACCAGTAAAGAATCTTCGAACAATTTCTGTCCAAGGTTCAACTTGATCAATAGGCACACTTACACCAGAATCATAATCGAAATCTAATAATCCACGTAAAGTACAATTTCTAATGGCTTCATTTTCCTTCTTGGCATAAACATCATATGCTCGTTCATTTTTATTTCTAACAGCATCTTGTAATGAAGCAATGGCAGCAGGATCATTTATATGCCTTTCACCACCATCACGCCAATGATATTCACCAGTTTCAGGAAGTCCCTCGGGTTTTAAAGTATCACGAGTTGGATATCCACGTTCATGTAAAGTAAAGGCGTCTTGAGCAATATATTCAAAAGTTACCCCCTTGATTCTTGAAGCAGTACCAGCAAAGCAACGATCAATCACGGAATTATCAATACCAAGAGCTTCAAAGATTTGTGCACCCTTATAACTTGCCAAGGTGGAAATCCCCATTTTTGACATAACCTTTAAAATACCAGCATCAATAGAATTCTTATATCCTTGAATGATTTCTTCAGAAGTTTTCTTGATTTTCAATAATCCTTGATGATTCATCCGGACTAATGTTTCCATAGCTAAATATGGATTAATTGCATCAGCACCATATCCAACTAAACAACAAGCATGATGTACTTCTTTAGCTTCTTGAGTTTGAATAATCAATGCCACTTTAGATCTTTGCTTTTGACGAACTAAATGATGATGTACAGCACCAATGGCAATTAACCCAGAGATTGGAACACGAGAAGGACCGGTTTTAACATCACTTAATATGATAATTTTGTTATCATCAGCAATTGCACGAGAAGCTTCTTGACAAATACGATCAATAGTGGAAATATATCCTGGAATACCTTGTTGTTTATCAAATGTAATATCAATATTAGCTACTGACCACTTGGGGTAAACTTGTTCAATATTTTGAATGGCTAATAATTCTGAATTGTTTAAAATAGGTGACTTCAATAATAATCTATTACATTGATCAGGTTTCATTTCAAGTAAGTTTCCTTGAGGACCAACATAACATTCTAATGACATAACAATTGATTCTCTAATGGGATCAATTGGTGGGTTGGTAACTTGAGCAAATAATTGTCTAAAATATTCATATAATAATTTAGGTTGATCAGAAAGACAAGCCAATGCATTATCATTCCCCATTGAACCCAAGGCTTCATTCCCCTCAGCCATGGGAGCTAATACAAATGAAAGTTGTTCATGAGAATAACCTGAAGCAATTAATCTTGGATCAGAATCAAGCTTTATAGAAGTATCAATTTCATCACCAATAATATTAATTCCTCGTTTGTCTAATTTATGGTTTAAATCTTGTAAACTAATTATATTGGCTAAAACCCAAGATTTAAAATCATATCTTGAAGCCACCAGACTTTTTAATTCTCGATCATCAACAATTCTTCCTTGAACAGTATCCACTAATAACATTCTTCCAGGTTGTAATCTTCCCTTAGTTATAACTCGTTCAGGTTCAATTTCAATAACTCCAACTTCAGAAGCACAAATAATAAAATCATCATCAGTAACATAATAACGACAAGGTCTTAAACCATTTCTATCCAAATTAGCACCACAATAACGATCATCAGCAAAGGTAAATAAAGCAGGACCATCCCAAGGTTCCATTAAACAAGCAGCCCATTCATAAAATGCCTTCTTCTTAGGGTCAATATTTTGATCATTTTGCCAAGCTTCAGGAATCATCATCATAACTGCTTCAGGAAGAGAAACTACCCCATTAATCACCAATAATTCTAAAACATTATCAAAAGCAGCTGAATCAGATCCACCCTCTTCAATAATAGGGAATAATTTATCCATTTCTTCACCAAATAATTGAGAAGCCATAACCCCTTCTTTAGATCTCATCCAATTCTTATTCCCCCGTAAGGTATTAATTTCTCCATTATGAGCAGCTAATCTTAAAGGTTGGGCTCTATCCCATGAGGGGAAAGTATTGGTAGAAAATCTTGAATGAACAAGAGCAAAATGAGCTTCAAATTCCGAATTGGCCAAATCATGATAATAATTATACACTTGATTTGGTGCCAATTGACCCTTATAAACAATAGTTTTGTTAGAAAGGGAACAAATATAAAACCAATTATGTAAACCAATAGTATGAGATGATTGTTTTCTTAAAATAAACAACTTCTTTTCAAAATTGCGAGAATATTCTGCTTGAAACTTGACATCATCTACAGAAACATCAATTAATTCTTGTAAAACAATAACTGGTTGTAAAATAAATGGTTCACGTGATAACGAAGCCGGACCCAAAATTGTTGAATCATGAGGAACTTGTCTCCAACCCAAAACTTTTAAACCAAGAGATTCAGCAATACTTTCAAATGTGGCCTTGGATTTTTCAAATACAGCTTCATCTCGTTTAAAGAATAAATTCCCCGTACCATATTGACCTGGAGGAGGTAAATCAACATCACAATAATATTTAAATTCTCGTTTAAAAAACTTATGAGGAATTGAAGTTAATAAACCAGCACCATCACCATCTTTAGGATTTAATTCACCACCACGATGAGTCATATTACATAACAAGTTTCTGGCATCAGAAACAATTTTATGTGAAGCAATTCCTTTTAAATGACATGAAAACCCAACACCACAGGCATCTTTTTCTAATTCAGGATTATATAATCCTTTAGCTACTGGTAAAGTACAAGCCCAAGATTTATTAGCAGGAGTTTCATCATAATTGTAAATGTTAGTAGTGTTGACGAACTCTTCTTGTGGTAAGTATGAAGAGTTGTTGGACATTTAAGCTTAGATTTGGTTTTTAGTAAAAGAAGAAGAAGAAAGAAGAAACAATTGAAAACTTTTTTTTGGGAGGAAAATGAGGAGAATATTAAAATGGTTGATGATGTGTAAAATTCTGTGAAATGTGAAAAATTTGTGTCGGGGTTTATTTCATTTAGATAAAGAAACAAAAAATAAAAAATAAAAAATTCTGACTGACGATTTTTTGTTTTTGATAGACACAAAAGAAAAAAGGCTAATCACACCAAAAAATGAGGGGGAATATTAAAAAAACAAAAGCTACAGCCAATAATGAACAATTTGAAAATAACCATAGGGTTAACCTATTTTGTAATATCAATGTGGGGCAACAACCTACAACATACGTACATTACTTACATTATTATTATTTTTTTACTTTTGTGAGTAAATTAAATTTCAGGCTTTTTTTTTAAGATAAAAGATGAAAAATGCATGTGCACGTTTATCTTAGGCCAATTAGGTCAATTTAATTTGTCACAATTGCCTCGGAATTTCTTACCATATCTGGAGAGTTATTCTCTCACAGATTCTTTTTTTAGAGTTATTTCGTCAGTCATGTGATTTCTTATCTCGTAATAATTTATTTTTCTAGTCTTTCTTTCTTTCTTTCTTACTTTACAATGACTATTTATTGGTTGAATTATTCGTCTTATCAGTTTTCTCATTTTATACGAGAAAATTTCCCTTATTCAGTATTGTTTCTCTTTTGTTGGTTTCAACCGAACCGTTCTGGTAGTTGATTATGTAACCCCGTTTGATTGTATACTCCTGAATTGGGTAACAACTGAAAATGTTTCATACACCAACGTACCATGTTGCTCTTGTGCACAGAGATTAACAGTATTAATCATTGAAAATATTCTTGTACCTTTTCAAATCGTTTCCCTTTATCCGGTATATTATTTTTTTCTTATAATTTTGAAAATTTTGAAAATAATTCATAAAGATTTTCTTATTCACATCTGACTCATGCTACATCTATTAGGATCAATTACCTAATACCTACTACATTACAGAGACGTTTGTTCTTTATAATACTCAATTGCAAGACTCGAGAACATATGCTAACAGTTTCTTAATTCCGAATTCGGTCTTATATCCGGAGTCTCATAATAGTCCCCCCCCCCCCGCACTGTTAGGTAGAAACAGAAAAGACCAACAGAGCAAGTAAGTAATTGGTTTCCAGATTTCAATTCTGTAAATACAAAGAAGAGAAATACTTGAAACAATCCAAGTTTGTTTCCGTGTTAACCAAGCAAGTAGAAAACTTGTTGCATTGACAACAATTAATTATTTTTTCCAAATAATTAATCCCAAGATGAACCCCCTTGTGAAGGCTATATCAAATACTCACATCTCCCACTTACACTCTCAAATTCAACTGAAAACCTACCACAAGTTTGCTTGTTTCAACAATTCCCGAGAACTGAAGATCCCCAATTGTTTACTTTTTTTCTGGTTTTAACACTCACTTCAGTCAATTTTTTTTTTGCCACAACTGAAACCAAAACAAACAACCAAAACAAAAAAAAAAGCGTCTCTCCCTCCCTTTACTCCTCTTTCTACAAAATACTTTTCCATCAATTTTAATGGTTACACCTACTTTTTTGACCCGTTCGGGTATGTTTTCTTCATCAATTGTCCGCAATGGATTGATGGCTAGCTTTTCCCATCAGTCATTTACACGTTCATTAATTACTACTGGGGTTAATTTCCAACAAACTATCACCACTTCCAAAGTAAGAAGATCAAAAGATGTCATTGCATTGGAAAAAAAATTAAAGGATAAAATCAAACAAGAGAAATTAAAGGAAAAGGCCAAACAAGAGAAATTAAAGGCCAAGGCAAAACAAATTAAATTAAAAGAACAAGCTAAAGTCAAAGCTAAAGCCCAAGCAAAAGCTCATAAGGAAAAACAACTTATCATTAAAGAAAATCAAAAGAAATTAGAAGCAAAGGCATTTAGAGAAGATCCTATTAGATATACTTTTGCTAATTTCTTGATGAAATTTGTCTCAGGAAATACTTTAAATGAAAGACATTCAAATATTGAAAAACTTTCTGATATTGAAAAGAAAATTTATCAACGAGGTTATGAAAAAGTTTTGGCACAAGCTTTAAATCAATTAAAACCAAAACCTAAAAAACCTCTTGTTCCATTTTTCCAATATGTTCAAGAAAATTATCATCAAGCGTCCGGAACTTTTGCCGAAAGAAATAAACAACTTCTTAATGCTTGGAATCAATTAACCCCACAAGAACAAGCCAGCTATCCTTATGATAAAAGCGACCTTTCTAAATATTATCAAGATTTAAAACAATGGAAAACTGGAAGAGTTGAGGATTATTTAAAAGCAAAACAAATCATTAAAGATTTCAAATTTGATCCTAAAGACCCACAATATTTATGAATAATTGAATAATTCATATATATATATATATATACATATATATTATATATTATATCTAAAAGTTTATATTTTGAATAAAACTATGGCAAGAATTACTACAAGATTTAAATCTCTTCACAATATATTTACAGGTAATCTATTTTCTCACACACCAAAAAAATGAGTAATCATATATTCAAATAATCTATATAATATAACTAGATATATTTGTAACGAAAATTAAATAAGAACTATAGAATTGTATCAAGAATCAATAAAATATCATCAAATTTTAAATAGATATTGTAAACAAAAGTAAAACCCAGAGGGTATTTGAAATAGAAACACTTGAAGCTAATCCTTCATAAGCCGGTGGATTACCAGTAGGTGGATTGCCAACAGGTGGAGCTTCCTCAGATGGTGGATTACCAACAGGTGGATTACCAGTAGGTGGATTGCCAACAGGTGGAGCTTCCTCAGATGGTGGATTACCAACAGGTGGATTACCAGTAGGTGGATTGCCAACAGGTGGAGCTTCCTCAGATGGTGGATTACCAACAGGTGGATTACCAGAAGGAGGTTCAATGGTAGGTTCCACAGGGGGACCAACAGGAGGTTCAGGAACCGGGGTTGTAGTTGGTTCACTGGGAACTTCAGGTGTTATACAAGTAGTGATGGTAATACAATTCCCATCATCACAACTAGCGATGGTAATAGTCTCCACAGTCTTCTCAGTAATAGTTTCAATGACATCTGATGTAGTAATACAAGTCGTGAAAGTAATACATTTTGAATTCTCACAACTGGTAACTGTGATGGTTGTAGTTTCAATTCCTGGAGTTGTTGTTTCTGGAGTAGTTGTTTCTGGAATAGTAGACTCAGGAGTAGTTGTTTCAGGAGTTGTTGTTTCAGGAGTAGTTGTTTCAGGAGTTGTTGTTTCTGGAGTTGTTTCTGGAGTAGTTGTTTCTGGAATAGTAGAATCCGGAGTAGTTGTTTCAGGAGTTGTTGTTTCTGGAGTTGTTGTTTCTGGAATAGTAGACTCAGGAGTAGTTGTTTCAGGAGTTGTTTCAGGAGTTGTTTCAGGAGTTGTTTCAGGAGTTGTTGTTTCAGGAGTTGTTGTTTCTGGAGTTGTTTCTGGAGTAGTTGTTTCTGGAATAGTAGACTCAGGAGTAGTAGAATCCGGAGTAGTTGTTTCAGGAGTTGTTGTTTCTGGAGTTGTTGTTTCTGGAGTAGTAGAATCCGGAGTAGTTGTTTCAGGAGTTGTTTCAGGAGTTGTTGTTTCTGGAGTTGTTGTTTCTGGAGTAGTTGTTTCTGGAATAGTAGACTCAGGAGTAGTAGAATCCGGAGTAGTTGTTTCAGGAGTTGTTGTTTCTGGAGTTGTTGTTTCTGGAGTAGTTGTTTCTGGAATAGTAGACTCAGGAGTAGTAGAATCCGGAGTAGTTGTTTCAGGAGTAGTTGTTTCAGGAGTTGTTGTTTCTGGAGTTGTTTCTGGAGTAGTTGTTTCTGGAATAGTAGAATCCGGAGTAGTTGTTTCAGGAGTTGTTGTTTCTGGAGTTGTTTCTGGAGTTGTTGTTTCTGGAATAGTAGACTCAGGAGTAGTTGTTTCAGGAGTTGTTGTTTCTGGAGTTGTTTCTGGAGTAGTTGTTTCTGGAGTAGTAGACTCAGGAGTAGTAGACTCAGGAGTAGTTGTTTCAGGAGTTGTTGTTTCTGGAGTTGTTTCTGGAGTAGTTGTTTCTGGAATAGTAGACTCAGGAGTAGTAGAATCCGGAGTAGTTGTTTCAGGAGTTGTTTCAGGAGTTGTTGTTTCTGGAGTTGTTGTTTCTGGAATAGTAGAATCCGGAGTAGTTGTTTCAGGAGTTGTTTCAGGAGTTGTTGTTTCTGGAGTTGTTGTTTCTGGAATAGTAGACTCAGGAGTAGTTGTTTCTGGAATAGTAGAATCCGGAGTAGTTGTTTCAGGAGTTGTTTCAGGAGTTGTTGTTTCAGGAGTTGTTGTTTCTGGAATAGTAGAATCCGGAGTAGTTGTTTCAGGAGTTGTTTCAGGAGTTGTTGTTTCAGGAGTTGTTGTTTCTGGAATAGTAGAATCCGGAGTAGTTGTTTCTGGAATAGTAGACTCAGGAGTAGTAGAATCCGGAGTAGTTGTTTCAGGAGTTGTTGTTTCTGGAGTTGTTGTTTCTGGAATAGTAGACTCAGGAGTAGTAGAATCCGGAGTAGTTGTTTCAGGAGTTGTTTCAGGAGTTGTTGTTTCTGGAATAGTAGACTCAGGAGTAGTTGTTTCTGGAGTTGTTTCAGGAGTTGTTGTTTCTGGAGTTGTTGTTTCTGGAGTTGTTGTTTCAGGAGTTGTTGTTTCTGGAATAGTAGACTCAGGAGTAGTAGAATCCGGAGTAGTTGTTTCTGGAGTTGTTTCAGGAGTTGTTGTTTCTGGAGTTGTTGTTTCAGGAGTTGTTGTTTCAGGAGTAGTTGTTTCAGGAGTTGTTTCAGGAGTTGTTGTTTCAGGAGTTGTTTCAGGAGTTGTTTCTGGAGTTGTTTCTGGAGTAGTTGTTTCTGGAATAGTAGAATCCGGAGTTGTTGTTTCTGGAGTTGTTTCAGGAGTTGTTTCTGGAGTTGTTGTTTCTGGAATAGTAGAATCCGGAGTAGTTGTTTCAGGAGTTGTTTCAGGGGTTGTTTCAGGAGTTGTTGTTTCTGGAATAGTAGAATCCGGAGTAGTTGTTTCAGGAGTTGTTGTTTCTGGAGTAGTTGTTTCTGGAATAGTAGAATCCGGAGTTGTTGTTTCAGGAGTTGTTGTTTCTGGAGTAGTTGTTTCTGGAATAGTAGAATCCGGAGTTGTTGTTTCTGGAGTTGTTTCAGGAGTTGTTTCTGGAGTAGTTGTTTCTGGAATAGTAGAATCCGGAGTAGTTGTTTCAGGAGTTGTTTCAGGGGTTGTTTCAGGAGTTGTTGTTTCTGGAATAGTAGACTCAGGAGTAGTAGAATCCGGAGTAGTTGTTTCTGGAGTTGTTGTTTCTGGAGTTGTTGTTTCTGGAGTTGTTGTTTCTGGAGTTGTTTCAGGAGTTGTTGCTTCAGGTATTGTTGTTTCAGGAATTGTTGCTTCAGGAATTGTAGATTCAGGAGTTGTTGTTTCAGGAATTGTTGCTTCAGGAATTGTAGATTCAGGAGTTGTTGTTTCAGGAATTGTTGCTTCAGGAATTGTAGATTCGGGAGTTGTTGCTTCAGGAATAGTAGACTCAGGAGTTGTTGTTTCAGGAGTTGTTGCTTCAGGAATTGTAGACTCAGGAGTTGTTGCTTCAGGAGTTGTTGCTTCAGGAATTGTAGACTCAGGAGTTGTTGCTTCAGGAGTTGTTGCTTCAGGAATAGTAGATTCAGGAGTTGTTGTTTCAGGAGTAGTAGTAGTTGTACAAGGAGTTGTAGTAGTTGAACAAGGAGTTGTAGTAGTTGTGCAAGGAGTTGTAGTAGGCTTTGGAGGTGTACAACCACAATACTTCTGCCAACACATTAAGGGGGAATCAACTAAACACCAATCGATTGAACTGGATGGACAACCATGTACATACTTTGCGATGCATGAGCCACCCCATGAATATTCAAGAGTAAATGGAGTAGAACAAACACAGGAAGCATAAGAAGTAGCTTTCATAACCCAAGTAACAGTAAAATGATATTTGTTTTTAATGATATTAATTTTCCTAGATTTATCAAAGAGAACAATTTGAGTATGGTCTCCATTCTTTGATTTGAGACCGGTTAACTTTACATATTTTATGTCAGACTGTCTATATCTAGCAGCGATTTTAAACTCAACAGTAACTCGGTAGAAATTACCAGAAACCCAGTCAACCAGTCTGTATTCAAACCTCTCTAATAGTGGGTATCTATGGAAGAATGATTGTTTACCAAAGACAACATGACACTTAGGATATAGTTCACATACACCGTAAGGATTTCTTCCACCACCGACACCACCTCCAATACCAACACCACCTCCAATACCAACACCACCTCCAATACCGACACCACCTCCAATACCGACACCACCTCCAATACCGACACCACCTCCAATACCGAATCCTCGTTTATCACCGGGATGTCTCTCACCACTGACACCACCGTCATCAGCTATGATAGCTTGTGTAATTTGTAGGAATAGCAATAGAGCCAAGATAAAATAACTCATTTTAAAATGAAGCGACTGAAATAGTTGTTGCAAAAAAAGACAATCAAGGGACATAGTAGTTTTGACCGATGTTATTCAATCTATTTATACTTTATTTGACGTTCGCAACGGCAACAGGTATTTCGTCAATTACCACACCCAATTATAACTCGGAAATACCGCACCAGTCTAAGGGGTTTAATCAATGTGGCATAAAGATCGTCTGTTGTTCTTTAAGGGGTTCAGTACCTGCATGGACCCTTAAAAAATTGACTTATTCTTTTTTTTTCGTACCTGTGGCTTGGTGATTACAGCATCACTACTTAAAGCAAGGGCCCTGACGAGAGATATTATCTCCAGAAAAGGATAAATCCCATTAAGGACCTCGTCAATCTTCGTACATTGACGACAAATTACTTATTTATTATTGTTTTCTTTGTCTGTTTTTCTTGCCAAAAGTCTTGGCAGGAGGACTAGAATTAGAGGGCATTTGACAACGGGCGGAATATGCACGATTCTGCAAGATCCAGGTGATCGTGGGATAGATATGAAATTCGAATATGCATTGGCCTGGCGGACCACGTAGTTACCTTCGGAATTAGAAAGTATACTTCATTTATTATAGTTCTTTTTTATTGCTTCTCCTACTATAGTAGTACTGCAAATGTAATGGTGTCTCAGATCCCATTCATATCTTACAGTTTTGATATATAAGATAAAAAGAATGTTTGAACTCACAGACTGCAATACTGTAGGCGTTAGTTGTTTTGGTAGCAATTGCCCAGTTTGGTTCCAAATACCCCTAATCTTGTAGTTATTTTGAGTTTTTGTAGAATATGCGCCACGCATGATTCGATATTACAGCCTTGCATCATCAGATTTGGGTAACTTCTATTCTCAGAAAGGTAAACACCAATCTTTTTGATTTGGAAATAGTTATTTCCCAGACTTATTATTACCCTCTGGGTTTTAATCCACCCACTTGAAGCTGGGTTGGGTTTACAACGGTGAGAATTACTCTTGCCTGTTGATCTTTTAATTGTTGTGGTATATTTATCATACCATTATTTTCTACATCTGGTACTTTGGATATTTCTTTTTTTATTTATTAATTTTTTTTGTTGAGGAAAAAGAAAGAGAATTCGCTGGAGTGTCGCATAGTAATGTCTCTCAGGACATTACGTTGAAAAACAGATTATATACGACAATTGGATTGGCCTTTGGGATACTCAATAAAAAGAAATTATGATTAATAGTTTATTTGACGAAAATTCCTTAGAAGTTTAAATATCTGGGAATCTTCAAAATTGTGTAAATTTTGTATAGTGAAGTATCGAAGAATAAATAAGAAAACGAACATAATAAAAAGATCGAGAAAATCTACAAATGTCGGGAAGTATTCTTTGACGTTTCTGAACTACAAAAGTCTATCTATTATAATTCCCTGATTGATTATATTCAGAGTTGAGCTGAGCAAGAGTCGTTTACAACATTTTAGTGGTTAAACACTCTTGTGAAATCTCTTCTTTGAGATATCACTAGAAGACAATTAGTCGTGTACTGAACAGAAATAGAGTTTACAACTTACTAAACGACATGGAGGTACAGGAGTTTCAGCAATAATGGTTCCGTTATTTAGATATTGATTAGATTTCTTAGATTGTGTACAATCTAACAGCTACAAGAGTTTCTTATAGCATATAGATTTAACAAAATACAAATGAAGAACGTTTCTAATTTGTCGAATTCTCGAAGGATAGTTCGTCACCTTAAATGCTTACCAGATCAGAGTTCCAACCATTCCTCAAATTTGCTCTTCAATGAAGGAAAAATAAATAACTATGTCAAAATTAAAACTTTGATTATTTATAGTGAGATGGAATGTTGATTCTTATAGTGTTTAGTTTTCTCCCTAGTAACATCACTGTAGAAAGAGCACCCATTATGATTTTAATTCACTTATCATAAGCTACTTATATCTAGAATAAATAGCTACAATTAAGTAGTTTGACTCTAAAAGATAGTATTGACTATCTGATAAAACCCCACTCAAAGTCTATGTAATTTATAAATCCATGTGACGATTAAATTATATTATCATAATAGGTTTAGGTAAATGATTTTTAACATAAAGCTCAGTAAAATGTTGGTTAGGGATTTGCCTTGGGAAGGTAATCCTAACTGATCATGTGGTTTTGAATAACGTAAATCAAATCTTTCTTAACATAAATTGAAAACAAGAAGGAATCTCAAAAACATAACTTTGCATTAGTTGATCAATTTTATTGTTGTTTCATATGCATAAACTAATAGTTGTGGGTATTTTAGATTTTACGTAACAAGTATTACTCATAATAACCCCTGGAATAGACAAGGTATATTTTAATATATTTTAATGAAAATAGTAGTCATATATTCAAATAATCTATACATATACTTAGATATATTTGTCACGAAGAATAAAATTTAAAGAATATCAAGAAAGGTTAAAACAAGATCAAATTTAGAAAAACACCGCAGCCAAGAGCAATGTCCAGATTGTAGTTGGAATAGCAACAGTTGAAGCCGATCCTTCATAACCCAGTGTAATAACTGGAGTACTAGCAGGGATAGAACTAGTATGTTCCACATGAATCGAAGAAGACGCGGGTTGATGGTACGATGTAGATGTAATATAAACATCAACTGTAGAGTAAGAAGTAGATTCCTCTGAAATATAAGTTTTAACTTCCTGACTGGTATAAATAACCACAGATGAAGCTGCAGGAGGTTCAGCAGGGGGTTCAGCAGGGGGTTCAGCAGGGGGTTCAGCAGTAGGTTCAGCAGGGGGTTCCGCAGGGGGTTCAGAAACAGGGGTTGTACTTGGTTCACCGGGAACTTCAGGCGTGATACAAGTAGTTATGGTTACACAATTTCCATCATCACATTTGGTGACTGTAACAGTTTCAGTAGGAAGGGCTGGATTCTCTTCAGTCTTACTCTCAGAAGCTACTTCAGGTGTGATACAAGTTGTCACAGTAACACAATTGGAATCATCACAACTAGTTACAGTTATAGTTTCAGTAGATTTTGGTTGAGTGACACATGTAGTAATTGTAATCCATTCTGAATTTTCACAAGTCGTAATAGTGATGGTTGTGGTTTCAGGTTCAGGTCCACTTGGTTCAGGTCCACTTGGTTCAGGTCCAGTTGGTTCAGGTCCAGTTGGTTCAGGTCCAGTTGGTTCAGGTCCAGTTGGTTCAGGTCCACTTGGTTCAGGTCCACTTGGTTGAGGGCCAGTTGGTTCAGGTCCACTTGGTTCAGGTCCACTTGGTTCAGGTCCACTTGGTTCAGGTCCACTTGGTTGAGGGCC
>PPUV02000017.1:0-226247 GCA_002911495.2 Spathaspora sp. UFMG-CM-Y285
CATACATTCACACTCATACACACACACTCATACACACACACTCATACACTCACACACTCATACACTCACACACTCACTCACTAACTCACTCACAAACTCATATATATATAGTTCACTCCTGACTGTTCATTCTTGAATACCCCCTTCCACAATGAATGCTTGGTCAGATACAACTGTTCCAGATATACTGACATTGACCAATAATCTAACTAATAATTTAACCAATAATTTAACCAATAATATCCCATCTGTGGCAAGTAATACTCCACTTCCATTATTAAATTATTCTGATCCATTATTATCTAAAATCTTAACTTCAAAAAAGGCCCTTCAAGTATTGGAATCAAATTTAGTCAACAATAACAATGAAGAAGAAGAAGAAGAAGATGATGATAACACTTCCAAACCTTTAATTGAACTTTTAATTGCTTGTTGTGATGGAGATTTAGTTACTTTGGAAAATATTATTCGTTCTCATACAAATATTTCCCTTAATACTTTATTTCCTAATCAAGATTCTGGAGTTTCTTGTTTAATTTATTCAATTTGTTTTAATAATTATTCTGTCACTGAATCTTTACTTGTCAATCATCATGCTGATCCTGATATATTTGATTCAATTGTATATTATACTCCTTTAATGTGGGCAGTATATTTCAATCAATTAGATATTGTTAAATTATTATTAGATCATCAAGCAGATCCTTATTTGTCTCCCAAGGAAGACAACAAGAATGCAGTATCATTAGTTACTCTTGAAAATTTACAAATGTATGATTTTTTTAAATCTCATGGATTATTAAACCAAACTAGTGGAGTTGAAGAAATTTATGGAACTTCTTCCTTTCAAGGTGAAAATTTTGAAGATGAATTATCAACAAATTTACGTATGCAAACTTTATCAAGTAGTAAAATTGAAGAGGAAGATCAGGATCACGATCAGGATCACGACGATGACGACGAGTGTGTCCTTTCAAAAGATCTTAGATTACAACAATTGGAGGAATTTGATTATGATAAAATCTTACCTAATCAATATATAAAATTTTCTGATCAAGATATTCCAATTTTATTAGATTATATCTTTAAATTAAGACAAAATACTACTCATCAACATAATACAAAATTACCAGCAATTATTATGTTTCAATTGATTAGATATGCTCATTTAAAAGTCGAATCTGTTGAATTGACAGAATTTTTATTTGATTGTTTTGTGGCCAGATTAAGAACAATAACTAATACAAAATCAGGAGCATTCAATATGGCATTACAAGAACAAGATTCTGTTGCTGGAGGTGCAGGAGATATTGTTTTACTTAGTTATTGGCTTTCTTCCATACAATTTCTTCATTTTTATTTTACGAGAAATAAAATTTATCAAAACTTGCCTCAATTTCTTCAAGAAATTATCAATCTTACCCAATCATTAATTGCTACCCTTTCATTTCTGATTAATTCTCGATTAAATATATTGGTTGATGATTGTTTAATTGATTTCACTAGTTTAATTGATGTTTCCAATGTTATTTATGCTAAGGACTGGAATTTATTCAAAAAGAATAAAACTCATCCTAGTACTTATGATGATATTTTAGAAATGTTATATCCTCCAACAGAATCAGAATTAATGAAACCTTCACCATTAAAATATATTCAAGTTTTAGGAGCATTGGATTATGTATTGAAGATTCATCAAGTAGATAATTTATTACAAATTCAAACATTTTCCCAAGTATTCTATTATATTAATTGTGTTATTTTTAATCGACTTATAAGTCAATCAAAATATTGTTCTCGTGCTAAGGCTATTCAAATTAGACTTAATATTTCGGCAATTGAAGATTGGTTAAGATCTCATAATATGAAAGTTTATAAGCCAGATAAATTAGGATTAGACAGTACAAATTTAAAGAATGTACTTGAACTTGGATCTAAAACTAATCCAAATAATTTACAATTTTATTATAATTCTTTATATCATGTGGGGAAATCTCAATTAACTCCTACAATTGAACTTTTACAATGGTTACAATGTATGTCAAGTTTACAAGATGAAGATAGTTTAATTAATACGATTAATCAATTTGATTATGTGAATTATTATCAATTATTTAAAATTGCTAATAAATTATATAAATATGAAGTTGATGAATTAAAATTACCTAAAAAATGTCTTAATTTATTAAAAAAATTAATTAATGAACAAGGACAAAATCAAATTAAACAAAATATTTTACATTATATGACTCAAGTTACATTTTTATCAAAAGAACTTTATATTTATTTAAATCCTAATTTCATATTCAATGTTAGTTTACCTAATTTACCTGAATTAATTAATAATTATGGTGCAGGATTAGGAGGAGTTAAGATATTTCGAAGTAAGAAATATCAACCAAGTTTACCAATTAGTATTTTGGATGATGTTGATGAATTGTTGACTGAGAATAAACAACAACATATACATGATCATTATGATTATGAAAAGGAAGGTGAAGAAGAGGAAGAAGAGGAATTAGAAGAAGTAAGTAAAGACTCTGATTTTAAGGGAGATGAAATATTTAAACAAGTTCAAATGCCAAATAGTTTATTACACAAGAATTGGGGTGATGATACCAATAATCAAGATTTTGAAGTAAATCCTTGGTAAGAAGAGAGTATAGTTTATAGAGTTAATAAACATTTATATATATATATTTATACATGTATATATATATATGTATATATATATATGTATAATTCTTTTGTAAACTATGTATTTAGAGACTATATACAAAAATAAAACACACAAACAAACACACTAATTTACATAGTAGATAAGAAATTATTATTCTTAATTAATTTAATATTATCTTTTCTTAAATTTAGTCTTCTCCATTTCATAAAATCACTATTTTTCAATTCATCTCGAGAAGATTTAGCATCAAGCATATTCCATAACCATTCAGGATATTCTGAATCTTCTAATGCTACTGGTTCATCACCTTTATTTCTAATTTTTAAATTCAATACTGTTCCTGCAGCACATGTAGATTTGGCAGTAGTAGTGGTAGTAGTGTTAGTGGTGGTAGTGGTAGTGGTGGTAGTAGTAGCGGTAGTAGCAGCAGTAGTATTTTTTAAAATAGTACTTGTTATAAATTGTCTTGATGTTATTCTTGTTAGATTTCTCAACATTGTACCTGTGCCTGTGACTGTGCCTGTGACTGTGCTTGTACTTGTGCTTGTGAACTGTAAACTGTAAACTGTAGACTGTAGACTGTTCTTAACTGTTCTTTAGAATTGTTTGGAAAAAAAAAAATAAAATTTTTCTTTCACCACCAAATTGTTTCAACAGTGCGAAAAAATCATGAAAAAATCGTGAAAAAATTTGACCTGTAAATTCATCACCCCCTCCCTTCTCTTTCTCTCTTACAAGATAAAGTATCACTCAATATGCCACCAAAGAAGAAAGGAGCTCAAGAAAAACCAATTTTATTAGGTAGACCTGGTAACAATTTAAAATCAGGTATTGTTGGTTTAGCCAATGTTGGTAAATCTACATTTTTCCAAGCCATTACTCGTTGTCCTTTAGGTAATCCTGCTAATTATCCCTTTGCCACAATTGAACCTGAAGAAGCAAGAGTTATTGTTCCTTCTCCAAGATTTGAAAAATTATGTCAATTATATAAACCAAAAAGTGAAGTTCCTGCATTTATGACAGTTTATGATATTGCTGGATTAACTAAAGGTGCTCATGCTGGTGAAGGATTAGGTAATAATTTCTTAGCTAATATTAGAGCTGTTGATGCTATTTTCCAAATGGTAAGATGTTTCGATGATGCTGATATTATTCATATTAATGATGAAGTTAATCCTGTTGCTGATTTAGATATTATTAAGGATGAATTAAGATTAAAGGATATTGAATTTGCCCAAAAACATTTAGAAGGAGTTGAAAAAATCACCAAAAGAGGTGGTCAATCTTTAGAAGTTAAACAAAAGAAAGAAGAAGCAGAATTTGTCAAGAAAATTATTGCCATGTTAGAAGAAGGTAAGAGATTAGCTAATCAAACTTGGACTCAAAAGGAAGTGGAAATTATTAATTCTATGTTCTTATTAACTGCCAAGCCATGTATTTATTTGATTAACTTGTCAGAAAAGGATTATATTAGAAAGAAAAATAAGCATTTATTAAAGATTAAAGAATGGGTTGATACAAATTCTCCCGGAGATTTAATTATTCCTGTTTCCGTATCTTTAGAAGAAAAATTAGCTAATATGGAATCAGATGAAGAAAGAGATGCTTATTGTAAAGAAATTGGCGCTCAATCAGCATTACCTAAGATTATTGTTGCCATGAGACAAAAATTAGATTTAATTTCTTTCTTTACTGGTGGTCCCGATGAAGTTAGAGAATGGACAATTAGAAGATGGTATACTGCACCACAAGCTGCTGGTACAATTCATACTGATTTAGAAAGAACTTTTATTTTGGCTCAAGTTATGAAATATGAAGATTTAGTTGAGTTAGGTGATGAAACAAGTGTTAAAGCTGCAGGTAAATTATCTACCAAGGGTAAAGACTATTTTGTTGAAGATGGTGATGTTCTTTATATTAAAGCTGGTGAAGGTAAAGCTAGATAATTGTGTAAATTAAATATATTATATCTTTATCTTTATCTTTATCTTTATGTTTGAAGTTGATGTAAGAGCGACATTAAACAGCGATGTCGCAAGTATGTCGCAAGTATGTCGCAAGTATGTTGAAATATGTATGATGTCTAATAAAATTAGGAAATGTCACATTTGGCACAAGGTAGCGCAGCAAGATATACAAAACACAAAAACAAACAAAAAAGACTTTTCAATTAGTTCAAGGCTTAGATTATGCAAAGGAGAGAGAACGTTTACAGGCTTAGACAAATAAGAGGGACCGTATAAAGTGTTGATGGAAAACATTTTCTTTCAAATATTTAAACAGCTATTATTGTTATGAGGTGGAAATTTTCAGTTAAGCGAATCTTTCAACTATGTTTACTTTTAGTTGCTTGTTATTCAATTACTCAATACTCTAAATTATCACGACTAGGTTTGATTGATTTACTTGATACGAGTGAATCTTTTAATAGTGAACGAATACGAGTACGTCTTCATTATTCCAATTATTTATATTCAGATTATAACAAGTTTATACAATTGTATAATAATGATTTAACCAAAATTGAAAAAGCTCCTTTAAAGGAAAAGTGTAAAATATTTTTCAATCACTTCTTAGAGACTAATCCAGATTGGACTTTCCCGATTTATGACACTCCTGGGAATAGAATAGTAAAAATTATTGATGACAAACAACGATACTTTGAAGAAAGAAAAAACGAATTAAAATTAAAATTAACAGGAAAACAATTAGAGGAAAGACTTGAACAAGAATATTTAAAAGCTGTGAATATTACTATTGATATTTCTCAGAAAATGGCCGATACTGCCAGTTTAATGAGAGTATATGGTAAATGTTTCTTAAATCAAAAGGAAACTCAAGTTTACAATCAACTCACGCAAATGTTCTTTCCATTCTTAACAAATAAATTACCTTTATTTACATTAATCCGTGATTCTGGTATTACAGATTTACCAAGTAGTACATGGCCTATTTATAAAAATGGTAAAGTAATCGATACAACACCCATCACAACTGAAAATGTTATATCCACTATATTAAAAAACAGTAAAGGGAAAGGTATTGTAATATCAGGAGCGAATAAACATACTCGAGAAATAATGAGATTAATTCGAGTCTTACGAGCATTAAATAACAAACTACCAATTCAAGTTATTCATCTGGGAGATTTAAATGCCAGATCAATAAGATATATTGAAGCAGTAGCAATCTCCGATATTGATTTCTTACTTGATCCCAAAACTACCGAATACAAATATCTTAAACAAATTGATTTATTGAAAAATCATAATGATTATGGATCTACATTCCCCAAACAAGATATTACATTTGTAAACACTCGTTCAAGTATTAATCGACAACACAAGAATTCCTTCCCAGGTTATTCCAATCGATTACTTGCATTATTATTCAATACATTTGAAGAAATAATCATGCTTGATTGTGATACTGTACCTTTAGTCCCCATTGAAACATTCTTCAATTCCAAACAATATAAATCTTCAGGAACGTATTATTTCCAAGATCGAACATTACGGGATTATAATGATGTTTTTGAAACAAATTTCATCACTAATTTATTCCCAATCAATGATCAATCCTTAGATTCATTATTCAACATTACAAAAGTCACATCGAAAACTTTAAATAATCGATTCATGACAGGATGGAGACATTTTCAAGAAGCAGGCGTGGTTGTAATAAATAAGCGACAACATTACTTGGGTCTACTTATGACTCTCCCACTTTCACTTTGGAAAGAACCAATGAGATCAATGATTTGGGGTGATAAAGAAATGTATTGGGTTGGATTATCAATGGCAGGAGATGAAAATTATGAGTTCAACCCCAATGCAGCAGCATCAGTAGGAGAATTAACCACGAACTCTAAACGTAAGTTCTATCCTAATTCAAACACCCTTGAATTATGTTCTTCCCATCCAGGACATATAAATGAACAAGGGAAATTACTTTGGATAAATTCTGGATTTAGTTATTGTAAAAAGAATGGATATTATAAAGATAAAGCAAGATTCCCCTATAATGAATACGAATTATTAGAATTATCCCAATTATATGAATCTCCAATTAAAATAACTGGAGCAATTGTTCCTCCTGATTTACCAAGATTTCGACAACCAAGATCACCAATTGATACTACTCCAGAAATCAAGTTTAAAAATTCATGGAAATCACGACCATTAGATATAGATGAAATCAATAATGGTGTACCTCACCCAGAAAAAGTTCAAGTTATTGAAAATTGGAATCCTCAACGAGGTTGGGTCAAGAGTGATATATGTCTGGGGTATTATTATTGTGCTTATGATAGAATTGACAGTTATTTCACCAGTGGGAAACAAGATATCGGAAAGTCATATGAATTTAGTGATGATGATGTGACAATGTTTGATTATTTAGCTAAGGTTTGGCATACTGGAGGAACTCGAAGGTTTTTAGAAACGCCTGAACAGGGTTGATTTAGTTTATGTATTAATATAAGGAAACTAGTTTAAGTAACTTGTAGAATTATACATGTAATTTTTCTTGGACTTGGTCCACAGTCAAATCAGCATAACAAGATATTTTTATACAAAGCTGGATACCTTGTTTAATCATTACTTTGTAAAGAAACTATGACTGGAGTCATAGCAAGACTAAAGGACACCTTTAGAAAAATGCCTGCCAATGTTGAAACTTCCTGAAAATCAAAATGGGCCAACTTATTGTCAACTAAATTCCATGAAATCTCCCCTGTTGAATAGGATCCCATCGCTTTTGCAATATCACTTTGACTACATTTACGGTTTTGTAACTTGTTTACAATTTTCACTTCCTTATTCTTGTACCTGTATTGGTTAAAGTTGTTAACTCTGTTTGTGTAGAGTTATAATTGAGTTTCTTTAGTTAGAACTAAATAATAAGTACTTTTTCATAGTGTTTTCTTCGTTAATCTGTCTGTTATGAGCACGAGGCACAAATTGGTTGCAAAATAAAAGTCGATCCTGTATGAAAGGAAATTAAGCTTACACAATTTGATATGCTAAACTTGTATGTTATGACATCACTACGTTATATTTGTGATTTGTTCTATAAGAAGTTTTTAAACGATATTTCACTAATCTTTGAAATAATGACCAAACCTTTAAATAAGGACACGCTCACTCTAAGAATCGGAAAACTTCAAATAGTACCAATAAACATTCTCGGACTTCCTGATGATATTATAGCAGAAATCTTCTCTTACGTTAATCAACGTGATGCTGTAAATATTAGACTAATCAACAAAGAGTTTTACAAATTGGGAAGCATAAAATTATTGAAATCCATATATGTATATCAACCAGAATCTACAATAATTGAAATGCCGGCTTCGAAATACAAAGGTGCCTATTTGTCATTCCATATCAAGCATACTGTAGTGAATGGGTACAAAGAATTTAAAAAAGCTTTTGATACGGAAGATTTAAGTTTGATCAAAAATGTTGTTCTTCACATAGATACCCCTAACCATTTATCAGAATATTGCTTTCTTTACTTAACCCAGAAATGTCCATGGATTACAGTTGATGTTAAGCTGTGGGATCCAACAATGTTTTCAAAACAATTTGACAGACTTGACAAAGTCACTCAACTTTATGTGCCGAATGAATTTTACTGTATTGTTGACCAGCGAGATAATTACTCAATAAAGAAATTATTCGTTAATGGAATTGGAAATGATGTTTCCAATCCATTAAAACTTATTCCTCGTTTAAAGGCATTGTCATGGCTTTGTGTGAAAGACGAACTGAATTCCGATATTCTCAAGGAATTCACAAACGAGGGTATTAGCAATTTGAAGCTTAACTTGTTATGTTTCGATGTTTCAAATATTGATTTTCGTAAAATGACCAAAGTGTTTGCTTTGGAAACAATTATTGGATTTCAACTTAGATTTACTGATATTATCTTTCCATATACCGACCTTGAATGGCTTGTTGGAAAGATGAAGAAACTTTTAAAAATTAAACTTTCATTTCGTGAGTTATTGTTTAATAATATTATGAAACTACTTAATGGTCGAACTTTATATCAAATAGAATTGTGCAACTTTACAAGAACTAATTTTAGTAAAGAAATGATTGAAACCCTTATGAATGGTTTCGAAAACAGGTTGGTAGTTTTTGGAGTATGTGGTATTGACGATACAGCGTTCGGGTTTCTAGATTCAAATATGTTGTATCGAGTTACAGGATCAGGCAAATATTCAATGTCGGATTTAACACAACATTTCGGAAAGAAAAAGTTTCCAAACTTGAAGTTTCTTTACATAAATCATACTGTTTATTGTCTCTAACCAAGTTATCACACATTGTTCAGTACTATTTCTATAATTTTTTCAATTATATTCTCTAATAATGTCCATTAAATATATAAACATCTATATCTTAAAACCATACCTTCTCATTAAAATAATATAAAAATAATAAATAAATAATAAAATTAAATCTTGTATCCATTCTCCTTACAAAATTCTTCAATATATTCCACATTATTAACATCACCAACTTCTTTCAAAACACCATACATTTCCTTTAATACCGATTTCTTTTCTTTTATATCAAACAATCTTATTTCCATGAAATAGAAATTTAAAATATCAGTGAATTTCCCATTATGGATAAATCTTCTCACCAACATTCCAAGCATTTCTACATTGTTTTTCATTAATTTTAAAAGTTGGAATAAATGGGAGATTTCCAATACATCCAAATCAATCAATTTCATAAATTTAAGAAACTTGTTAAGTTTATTGAATTCGGGATACTTTGTCGACACTTTGATTAAATTGTCAAATAAGCAAGTTACGAATTCCGATTCATGTCCCCGGGTTAAGCTTCTATTGAGTTCATAAAGTCTTTGCATATGGGATAAATCGCCAGTGGATAAGATTAAAATAGCCAATTGATTAATTGATTTTGCTCGTTTGGTTTCATTCAAACTCGTAGATGTGCGAATACTATTAATTAATCTCGTGTATGCCATTAATTCTTCAATCTCAGGAGATGCATTGGCATATTTGTCAAATTGGGTAAGGATTAAATTGATGGATTTGTCAGTGTTTAACTCGAGATTATATTTGATTAATAATTCTAGTAACTTGGCATTCCCTGATTTAAGAACAGTTAATAAACTTTGATAATCTTTTTGAAATCTGGTTAAATCATGAGATAAATCAGCTTCGAGTAAAAGCAAGGAAATTTCTTTACCTGACAATTTAAATTCATCAATTAATTCAACAACTTTGCTTGACATTCCCTTGGATATTAAATATTCAAAATAAGCAATCATCCATTCTAAATCTTGATTCCTGGCATAAATACTTGCAAAATATCCATCTTCACCTAATACTTTCTTTGGCTTTCCCTGAGTTATATTCTGGCATGATTTAAACAATTTAGTCAACAACTTTGTATCATTTATATTGTTTTCGTTTAAATACAATGCAACATGATAATTAATCAAGGCAATATCAAAATCAACCATTTGCCCCATTAATGCAAGGGAATATTCTGGTTTACACGATTTCCAAATTCTAGCAATAAATTCATCAATTTTAATTTGTGATTGATTGATTAATACATCATTCAAGAAATTAAAATTGAGTATAATTCTCCAGGTGTTTGGTTGAAATTTATAATCTTGATGGAATAATTCAAGAAACTTGGCTATTCCTTTATCATAATTAATATTCAACAATACACTTAAATCGACATCACATTCTAAGACATCTTTTGCCGGTTCAGTGATTTTTACAAGTTCAACACCTAAATGATCACAAGCATCAATCATAGATGAAGTTGGACTTATAACTTGTGAAACAATCAGTTTGAAATGTTCTTTCAATTCTTGTTTAAAGTCATTCACTTCCTCACTTAATTCCATATAATAATTTGCTGGGTCTTCAAATTGATTAATCAATAATGCTTGAAATTCAGCAATTTTCCCAACTAATTCACCATCTTGTCCTGAATACTTCATCAATTGTCGAGAAATCACAACCAACCCATAAAGATTATCTGTTTGCATATCCATCATATTAATACACTTGACAACTAATGGAGAATTCATTAATAATTTAACATTATAATCAATGACACTTTGTACTGCCAATGTATTATGTTGTAATTCAGTAGGAACATTAATCATAAAATACACGACAAATTGACAAAGGAAATCATTTAAATCGATGGAATTTCTTTGATAATGTATAGATTGTGATTCTAATAAATTGGAAAGTAATCCAAAATAATATTGATTGAAATATTCTCCTTGTTGTTTGTTATAAATGACACCATTATACAAATAATTTAATAATTTTTGAAGAATTTCTAAATCACCAATAAGATGGTTTTTCATCAGGATTTCCTTAATTAATTGAAATGTTCGTTCATGATCACCTCGCGTTAATGCTGTAGAGAGTAATAAATCACGGCAGGATAATTTTGTTTGTTTCATCATTTCTACTGTAGTTGTATTTTGGAAATCTTTACGAATTGCCACATGATCATATAATTTCCACATTATTGAATAATCTTCGTCGGAAACTTGTTGTCCATATTGACATATGATGAAATTGTAGAAGGAAACAGGTAATTCAGGAATATATGGAATTGCATTAAATCTTGTGAATAATTCATACCCTTTAGCAAGACCAGTATAAGAAATCACGGCTTTAAGGAAAGCAGCAATTAAATTACCAATTTGTTGTTTACTTGGTCTCGATTCAAATTGGAATGAACTTTTATAATCAAGTAAAATATCATCCAAGAATTGACTAGCTTTATTTATGTGATTGTTATAAATCAAACTAGTAACCACGGCTTCATATACTTTAAATTCATTGCCTTGTATATCTTCTAAATTCTTGTATTTATCATATGCAGATTCTATAATGGAATAAATTTCAGGGTTTGAAAGTAAATTGAATTTTGTGAAATATTGGGAAATTTCAATCACAGATAAATAATAATTTTTATCAGCAACTTCCACAGATTGTATTAAAGGAATGAATGGTTTTACTACAGATTCTGTGATTAGTTCTGGGTAATTTCCAATAACTTGAAACAACTTTGGAAGTAAAGCTTGTAAATCTAATTGATTAGATATTGAATTAAACAATTCAATTGTAATTTGAACAAATTCCTGTGACTTCTTTTGAATTTCTTGATATTGTAATGGATTTTCTGGGATTAATGCAACACATTTCAAACTGGAATCTAATAATGAATCAACAACAATATTATATGTATGTTTGTTTGGTTTTACACCAGTGGCTAGTATATCTTGATAAACTGTTAACAAGTTAGTTAATTTACTTTCAATTGCTTGTAATGTAGTTTCTCCATCAAGACTTCTACGAACAATTGAATCAAGAACAATATTGTATAATTCAATAGTGGGTAATGTTAATTCGTTTCTTTTGATAGCTTGATAAAGTGGGTATATTATATTCAAATCTTGTGGTTGTTTGAAATTGTTGAAAGCTTTAGTAATGTTGTCAATTTGTGTTTGTAAGAAATGAGTTTCAAATTGGGGTTGTTGTGGTTTGGGTTGAGTATGGATATTCTTGACAAATTGCACTATGCTAGGAACTTTAATATGATCATAGTTCTTATTTGGAATTGATGTAAATGCTGTGTCTGTAGAATAGTATCTTTGTAAGGAATGTGTGAAGGAATTAGACTTGAGACCAGTTGTATAACTAGCACTAGGAGTAACTGTTGATTCTATACTTGGTGAACTATTCATTTGTGTCCCTGTTGTCACATGTTTATTAAAATTCAAGGAAGAAATAACCTTTGAGGAAAATTTCTTGATATTTTCAAGATGAAATTGTGAATCAAGCAGGAATGCAGTAACACCAAGAATAAACAATTTCAAATGTGTCAAACAACCATGATGATGTCTGAAATTATGACGATGATTATGATGATGACTTCCTCTTCTTCCTTGTTCTTGTTGTTGTTGTCTGAATGTAGCTCTATCAACCATAACCATATGTTTCAAGATATAGTGTCTTATATATTGTTTATATTCACGTTGTTGTTTCCTACGTTCAGCATCATGATTAAACATGGAATAATATAACCCATAGTGACCATTTGATATAGTTAGAAACCTTCTTGCTCTAGTTGAACAATGAGGATTACGTTTCCACCACCAATTACTATGAAATTTTTGATATTTAATAACATTATTATAGTAATAACTTGATTTAAAATAAGGATATGACGATTGGAAGAATT
Organism: Spathaspora sp. UFMG-CM-Y285; assembly: GCA_002911495.2. NCBI lineage: Eukaryota > Fungi > Ascomycota > Pichiomycetes > Serinales > Debaryomycetaceae > Spathaspora > Spathaspora sp. UFMG-CM-Y285. The sequence continues at coordinate 12,952 of PPUV02000017.1, forward strand.
GTAGTTTAATTTCTGGTTTGGCGGAATATTTAGCCAAGCGTATTATAGTAAAGAAGACCATGTTGAATGTGTACACCCCTTTAACTTTATTTACTTCTCGCAGTTTTTCTATTCAATATTTCATAAGGGTGTGGTCTCTATTCTATACTGGTAAAATATGGTATAAGTTTGTATACTTTCAAAGCTGTGACAGCTTCTAATTTAATTCCAATTGGTTGTAAAAGAAACAAAGAGACAACAACAAAAAAAAAAACACACAAGGAGTGAATTCTGAAATCTACACAACAAAAAAAAAAATTTTTTCTTTAAAGCCCGGAAAAAAAAATTCTTAACAAACAAGGGGTCTGAAAAAAAAAAAAAAGAGACAAAGAGTTTTTTCTTTTTTGAAATAACAAAGGGGGACGTAGGAGGGAGGGAGGGAGGGAGGGGTGGACTATGAAATTCCAACATTAAACGAGGCAATGTATAATTTGTAAAAACTAAGATTTGCCACTGGATTTACAACTACAAATTAAATATATTTCTAATTGGTTTTTACTATTTAGTGTGCTGTTATTTCATAACTTTTATTTTGTAACACTTTCTCTTGTTATTCAAATTGACCAATCATCGTGCGATCAATTTTGTTTAGTACGAGTTTTTATTTTTTGTGGAACAAAACTCAGGACAGGACGGAAAACTCAGGACGGAAAACTCGGCCCATAGAAAAAAAGATACAAAAGATACAAAAAAAAAAAAGAAACAGGGCAGATCTGATTTCAGAAAAAAAGTATAATTTTGTTTCGTGTTCGGAGATCCACTTGACCGAAAGCCGAACGGTTACAGAAATAGTCGTTATCCTTGCTAAAACCTGTCTAATTATACAGTAAATTATGTGTTGTTACTTGGTGCAACGATATATAGAGTAAAAGTTGTAATCCAAGGACTATCCCAAAATTAGTCACAGTTTTACATTTGTTAAGTCAATTGGCTGCAAATTTACTTTGCTAAATTACCAATAAATTAATATATTACTAAAAGAAATCTATATACCTGTCAATGTTCAATCAAGGATAATTCCAATGCTCTTCGTAATTCTTCATCGATTTCTTCATCATTTATAATCTCATGTTGTCTACTACTCATTTCAATAGGTTCTTTGAATTCCTGTTCCTTTTCTTCCCCCTTTGACAACTCCAATGCCAATAATAAATCATCATCTGTAGGTTGTTCAATCTCTTCCTGACTTTCATCTCGACTATTATGATAACTTTCACTTATAGCTAAAGCAATTGATAATTCTTCATCTTCATCTTGATATATCGTTCCATTATATTTATCTAATAATGCATGATTTAGCTTTTGATTATATTTTTGACTATGATATTCATCCATTTCATCGCGGATTTTCTTTTTAGAATCGTTTTTATTGTGTACTCCTAAATTTATCAGTTTTTGTTTCTTAGGTTTAACATTGGTCTCTTGTAATTCCCCAAATTGGAAATATTCTACGGTGTCACCACATACAATAACCCCATTACAATCTAATTGATTTGGGTTGAGTTTTATATATACATCGTTTATCAATTGACTATGCATATGCTCAAACTTCTTGGGGAATTTAACTGAGATTTCTCGTAGGAGTTTGCCAGTGTAGACATCGTATATGTTACAAAGTCCATTATACCCAGCAACAGCAAGCACGGTGCTTGTTATTGCTACATCGAGAATCCAGGGGATATCTCGTTGTACTAAAGCATCATGAATCATCGGGGAGAATTTCATATAGTTTAATTGAGGTTGGATTCGTATAGGTTCGATTTCTCGAGTATCATCCCGAATATTCCAAATGATTATACTTTCATCGAGAAGTAAGTTGACATAAAGTAAACCATCTCCTCCTATTATGTTTCTATTTCTGTTTGATCGTAGTTTATTGCTGGGACATGTCTGTAGGTATGATTTAACTGTTGGTGTAGATAATTGTAATTCTCTCTCTACACCAGTTGCAAAATTAAATACTTTGATTAGTTTATCATAACATAGTATAATGTTTTTATCTGCATAATCTATGTCTAGTTTGTTTTTAAGGAAAATTTCGTTAGTATCAGGTAGTTTAATTGTAAATCCCATTGGTATTTCTTTCATAATTTCCAAGTTTTGATAATCTATTATAATAACTTTTGTTTGAGTGTTTAGAATTATATATTTTTGAAAATCAGATGTAACATTACAAACACATTCATCAAATTTAAATTGTTTTACTAATTTTCCTTGAAAATTCCAAAAATATAAATCACCCTGAAATCCCCCACTTATTGCATCAACCTTGGTTTTAAATTTATCAGGAAACTCATTCATACAAACACAAGTCACCGGAGAATCACTTGCTTCTCTCAACACTTGATAACTTGATCTACTAGTAACTGAAGTCAGAGTTAACAAATTCTTTAAATACACTTCACCGTTAACAAGCCCAGTTAGCAAGTAATTCCCATTCATTACGGCACAATTACACATTCGTGAATTGGGTCCTCCAGGAATAAAACTTTGATTTTTCCCACTATGTAAATCTCCCAGGGTTATATTCCCCTGACGTTGCAGAAAAATCATAATTCTATCAAGTTTAAAATCACATCGAGTTAAATCATTAAATCTATATTCATTATTTATCAATTGATAGAATGAATTAGTCCCATTGCCCTTTTTCCAATTCTTGATCACATTCAATCTAGTGAAATATTCTGTCATACAATTCAGAGATAAGGAAGGGAATATCTTGGGGGTATGGAATTTATTCGTAAATGCATTAGTCCATGTTTCTCTATCATTAATGACAAAATTCCATCGTTTACATACAAGTCGAATTGAATTAAGGTATACTGGATCAAGTTGGGAAAATATAGCAATTAGTAATTCCAAGGGAAAATCATTTATGTTTAGATGGAATTTAGGTGCATGGTTATTCTCCACTATCGGTGTATTGTCAATTGTGTTTCCCAACACATCTCTCTCTTCTGTTTGTTCCTCCATCTTTGCCACCAACCTCAAAAGAAGAGCTTGAGATGATTATGACACATTTATCTGTCTATTTTTTTTCTGTGTGAAGCATACCTGAGGGGAAACGCGTGAAGGGCAAAACCACGTTTCTTTACACTTGAACATACAACGTCTGTTGAACAAGTTGACGTGTCTATTCATTAGCTACATGTTAATTGAGTTAGAAATGGTAACTATTGGTCTAGGTATAGTTTACATAACTTCATTCTGGTGTATTACTTACAAAAAAACAACTTGAATCGAATTTGTCCTTGAACAGATTCAACTCTTAAACACCACGACGTGGTATTTGTTCCCAGTTAGGAGATGACTATAACCCCAAAGCGAAATATAAACAATGAATGGAACAGAGCTTTAACATTTCATTGTTCTTAACTGAAACGCTAAGTCTGTGCTTCATTCTCTGTTTGTATGCTTTCCCCTACGGTTATCCCCAACTCCTGGTCTCTCTGTTTACGGTTGATCTTTTCATATCTGTGAGAGTAACAAACACCAATCGTATTAGATTTTATTACAACTGTTGCGATAAAGAAAGGTGTTGTAAAAAAACGTACTTATTTTGTTTGGCAACACAACACGCATTTATTCTCACCGTTGTCAATTCTAGGCGCTACCTTGATAATATAGATTTTTAAAATCAATAAAACTTTACTTAGAAGGAGCTGAAAGTTGATTACTTGTTACAAAATACTCAAATTCATATTACTTTACTTTCCCGTATACCCTACAATACCCTTGCTGAATACACTTTGATTCCCTCCGGGCAACCTCCCAACAATTCCATTTCTCAATGTCCGCAAAAAAAATTGAGAAAAAATTTTCAACCCCAAATTTTTTAATTTTTCAATTTTTCAACTTCTTCCTTAACATACCCCCAAAAGTCCCACTTCAAACATGTCTTCTGGGGAACCACAAGCAGAAGGTGAAGAATCTACTGTACCACAACAAGTTAAAGAACTTACATTATCTGTTCAATTACCTTCATTCTTAACTTCGGAACCAATTTCCATTCCTTCCACTTATGAAGAAAGTTTAACTGATTTAAAACAATCTTTAAGTATTATCCCCTTGACTCGTAATTTAACAAGGTATACTGCTCTGATAAATGGCATTGATGTCAGTGGACATTTTGAAGATTTGGCTACATTTGGACAAATCATTGAAGAATTAGGACTTAGTGATGATGTTGAGAAATTGAATATTGAAATTAAGGAAAAAGCATATAATTTGGCTGGTATTTATGAACAAATTGCTAGATTTAGAGAAGTTATCGGTTTACATTATATCGATCGGATTTCTCATGATTTTGGTGTTGCTTCTGGTGTTTCAAGATTTAACAATATTGAACTTGATGATGTTAAACCAAAGGAGGAACAAGAAGGTGAGGTTGAAGCTGGAGGGGAAACTCAAGTTGAACTTCCAGTTGAAGAATTGGCCAAGATTTCTGAATTTGCTTCTACAGTTTCTATGAAATCATTTTCTGGAAACTTTATTGATGCTACTCAATTCGATAAAGTTAATGATACCTTGAAAGTACCAGTTAAATCTTTAAGTGTATCTCAATGGTCTCCTGTTCCACCTTATCAAAAGAACAAAGGTGATTTGATTTATTTGTCTTTACAAACTTTAGAACATGAAACATTCACTATTACTTGTCATTTCTCAGGATTTTTTGTAAACAAATCCTCAACCGTTAACTTCAATCCTGAAATTAAAGTCAATGAAAAGGGAAAGTTTTTCAAGTCTTTCTTGTTATATGATTTAGTTGCTTCATTATCACCAAGTTTCACGAAAACCATTGAAGAAAATGAAATTAATTTATCTTCAGCAACTCAACACCCTGAAACTTACTTGTTACCAAATAATTCCTACTTATCTTACCCTTGGTTAGTCAACAGTGACAGTACCAATAAGAATTTCCCTGATGTATCTCGTTCTCAACTTCCCCTCATCACCAACGGAGTAGATGGATCAGACTTTGTCAAGGATTGGAATAGTGATATTCAATCAATTAGAGAATTACCCACTACAACAATCCAAGAACGTATTTTACGTGAAAAATTAATTCAAAAATCAATTTTTGATTTCAATAAAGTTGCCACGGAAACTGCAATAAATATCATCAAAGGTAATTTAACTCCTATGAATCCTAATGAAGATGAAGATAAGTATATTTATTTGAAAAATGGAATTTTTTATTCTACTGGTGCTACAACTGTGGATATTTTTGAAAATACTGGTGGTGAAGAAGCATCTAGATATATTTCCGGTAAGGATTTGGCTGGAGTTAAAGTAATGAATGCTCGTGATGTTTCAGGGGTATATAATTTAGTTACATGTATTGTTGATTATATGGGGAAAAGAATTGTTTGTCAAGCTCCCGTTCCTGGGATTTTAGATTCTACTGCACAAGAAGATGAGGAAGAACCAGAAAAGGTTGTGTATGGATTATCCAGTGATTCTACTAAGATCTTGGAAGATGAAACATTTACTGAACCACTTAAACAAGTGGCTGAAATCTTCCATTTGAAACCTCATACAGTGGAAATCTCCCCTGAAGTTAAATCTCAAGGTGAATTGGTTGTTTCTAAAGATTCCAAGGGGTTGAGAGGTACAGATGGTCGTAAATACATTATCGACTTGTATAGAACTACCCCTCGTGATATTGAATTTATTGAAGCCAATTTCGACCTTGCTAAACCACAATCTTATCCTCATGGAGAATCCTTGGTTCGTCATGAAGCTGTGAATGAATGGTGGAAACGGAAAATCGCCCCCTTGATTAAACAAGCAAGTGAAAGTGGTGATAAGGAAACTGTATTACCTACTGATCAAGTTGTGTTTAACCCTGATGCTTTCTCAACTGATAGTGAATCCGAAGAAGATAGAGCCACAGTTAAGGAGATTTCCAAGTTTATTAAAGATACTTTAATTGAAGAATTCTTGACTGAAGTTAATTCTCAATTGGTTCCATTTGATGGGGTTCAGTTGACGGAAATGTTACATAGAGCTGGTATTAGTATGAGATATTTAGGTTATATTGCTAATAAGATTGTTGTTAAGAAGGAAGAATATATTGCCAAAGAAGCTGAAACTATCAAGGCAAATGAAGAGGCTGCCAAGGCCAAAAAGGAGGAAGAATCCAAGGAAGAGGAAACTAAAGAGGAAACTAAAGAAGAAACTAAAGAAGAAAATTCTGAAGGAACTTCCGAAGAAAAGAAGGGAGATGAAGAACCAAGTAAGGCCACCTATGAACCAATTGTTGCTAATTACAGTGTTCTTCACAGAATTGTCATTCAAGAAATTGTAGCCCGTTCTTCAAAACATATCTTGAGACAATTAACTTCAAATTTGCCCACCTATTTAATTCCCTTCTGTGTGGCACATTTCCATAATTGTTTATTAGGTAGTGAAATCACCACTACTCCATCAGTGGAAATTGATGCAGTATATCGTGATTTCTACCCGGACTCAGCATTTGAATTCACGAAATTAACCACTAATGATGTTTTAGAATTAATTCAAAAGGAAGCACTGATTAGATTTAGATATACTCTTGAACCAGATTGGATTAGCTCCATCCGTGCACCTCAATTATTACGTGAAATTGCATTTAAGTTTGGTATCCAATGGAAATCTCAAGAATATGCATTCACCAAAGACGCTTTTGATTCACAAGTGCAAGAGATTAAAGTATCAACAATTGACACCAAACCTAAGAAGAAATCCAAGAAATCCCACGCAACAATCGTGGAAAAGACAATTACACGTTCATCTACATTCATTGCTGATGATATTGTTAACTTCATCCCATTGGTCAAGGACTCCTCTTGTAAATCCAGTCTTATTGAAGAGTTCTTCCTTAGTGCTAGAGCTCACATTGCTGCAGGAGGTAAGGACAGAGATACTGGTATTGCTTTGATTAATGAACTTGTAGGAATCCAAGAAAGCATTTATGGTAAAGTAAATGCCGAAACTGCTAGATTCTACACCATTGTTGCTCAAATGTATCAACAATTGGGATTTGAAGTTGAAGCCGCTATACTTGGTCGTAAAGCCATTGTTTTGAATGAACGTACTACAGGAGTTGATTCCGCTGATACCATTGCAGCATATATGAATTCGGCCTTTTTTGAATCAAGTAATAATCAAATCTTGAATTCATTGAAATTATATAAACAAGCAATGAAGATTTGGAATGATGTATATGGTAAGGATCATCCTACATTAATCAACACCTTGATTAGTTCAAGTGAAGCCATGATGAAAGTTAAGGCATACGCTGCAGCAACACAATTCCTTGAAGAAGCTCTTGAATTGTCTGTGAATATCAATGGAAATGTTTCTGAAATTACTGCTATTATTTATTTCCGTTTGGCTAATTTATTGATTTCTGTAGGTAAATTTGTTGAATCTCGTGATTTATTCATTATTGCTCATGATATTTTCCAGAAATTGCTAGGTCTGGAAGATTCCATGACTAAACAAGTGGCTAATTATGTTAGTAATGTGACTATGTATGTTGAATACATGAATGTCAAGAATCAAGAAGCAAAAGCTGCTGCTGCTGCCGCTGCTGCAAGTAAACCAGTCAAGGTCAAAGTTCCAGTTACTCCTACTATTGCAAAGAAGAAGTCCACCAAGAAGAATCAAATTCCTCAACCTGATCCTGAGATTGCCAATAAATCAATTGATGATATTTTAAAGTTTATTGAAGGAGGTAATCAACCAAAGAAGGGAAAGAAAGGTAACAAGAAGAAGTAGTTATTTGTGTTTTATAAAAAGTTATATGTACATAGAAAATCAAATAAATAAACTATAGTCTATCAATGTGTATGTGTGTGTTTGTCACTATGTGAATGTTCATGTTCATGTGTGTTTTCATGTTCATGTGTGTTTTCATGTTCATGTGTGTTTTCATGTTCATGTGTGTGTTCATGTTTCTGACTGTGCTCATCGCTATGCTCCTCGATATCCTTACTAAACTCCTCCTCTTCTTTAAATTGTATAAAAATATTCCGAACAAATTTATCATCTTCTTTAATCAACTTCAGTAATTGTTCTTCATATTTATTCAACATTTTCAAATCAATTCCCTTAACATCAGTCTCAAGAATCATCCGAATATTAGTATTTGCTCCACTGGATAATACCGACAACAGGGCCAACCTAAACTTATTCAATTCTTCATTACTTAATAATTCACTACGAATTATATCATCAATCTTATCATATAATTCACTTCCAGGTTTCTCACCCCTATCAATCAATTCATACCATGCTTCTTTGATTGTATCCCAACCTGCCTTTATAATCAACACAGAAACACCAATTCCTCCTACAGAATCCAACCAGGCGACATTGAACAAGACACCACCTGTAACAGTGATCAAGGCAACTACTGCAGTTAAGGAGTCAACCCGATGATGCCAGGCATTAGCTACAAGCACTTTGGAATTTGTTTCATTGGCAACTTTCAATGTTTCTCTGAATAAAAGTTCCTTGACAATAATTGAAGCACCAGCAAGCCAAGCAGCATTGATATTGGGGACAACTTTATGAGGTAATGTTTCCATCTCGGACAATCCAGAAACATGAGAATGAGAATGTGCATGCTCTGAACTTGTCAATAAATCAGTATGAGAATGAGAATGGCCAATGTGTACCTGACTTATAATTTCATACCAATATGATGGTAATATAAATTCAAAAATCAGCACAAGGGAAGACCACCCGATAGACACCCCAGCGAATAATAAAATCAAACTAACAAGAAATGATCCAATGCTTTCAATTTTCCCATATCCTAATGGGAATTTCGTAGGTGTTCCTACTTTAGACGCGACATTCACTGTGGCAAGTGTTAAGAAATCAGCAATCATGTCACCTACTGAATGAACAGCATCGGCTAAAAGTGCTTGGGAATGAAAATAATATCCTCCTATACCTTTAGAAATGGCTAATCCGACATTGACGAAAAGACCAATCCAAGTGATTCGTGATGCTGGAGATGTTTTATCAATCAATAATTGGTTAGGTTCATGCATGGAGTGATGGTGGTGATGAAATATGCTAGCACCTGAATGAGAATGTGTGTGCTTATTATCTTTGTGTTGGGTGTCCTTCTTGTCAGTCATATTTGTTGGCTGTTTTTGCTGAGTTACGGTGAATGTAGAAAACAATTGACGCAGGATAGTTGATATTTTAAAGTGAACTGTGGTTGTTCTGGCAAAGTATATGTTTATTCGTACTCTGGGTATTGGTGTATATTGCGATAGTAGCAATTTACGTGTTGTTAATATCATTTGTAAAGTTATTTGTGTGTCTGGGACAATCTCGGTTTTTTTTTTCGTTGGTTTTTTTTTTTTCTGACAATAATAAAGTCTTTTCCGATCTACGGGGTTGTCAAGTTTAACTTAAAGGAAGGAGTGGGTATAACTGTTGATCAATGTGTATAGTAAATATTTTGATCTGTAACTGAGTAAGTATGTATATTCAGTTCATCAAACGTATAAACACGGTGTAATCTAAAAAGAATCGCAATTATAAAAACTTGGAATTAAAACAACAATGAAAATGTGAAAAATTAACATCAGTTTTTCCTTTCTTTCTTTCCGGGTTGTTCCTTCATACACTACTAACAAATTTATACACACAAATACTTACTAATCAAACAATTGCAGAACAACAGAGCCAACCAGTTCTTGTTCTGTTGGTTTATTCTGTTCGGCACTAGCACCCCTCGGTATAATATTACTAAGCATAGTAGCTATTCCTATTTCTGGCTTATCATTACTCTCGTCAACTCTTGACAATTCTTCCATCCTTTTCAATAGTCTTGTCTTTTCCTGTGCTTTAAATAACTCATCCGCCAATTTTTTACTAGGTTTCCTTACATGCATATAATTACAATGCTCACCTCTTGAACAAATTTCAGTTTCATATGCTCGACAATTCGCTTCTGAGAAACTATCAACGGGGGACAATTCACAATGTACTGGCCTCCCATTAAACCATTCATTGTTAAATTGTTTCATACTTTCGCTAGCATCACTTTCTAACTTATACTTGACATATACATTGCCATTTAGATGATTATTCTCATTTTCACAAACAACTAATTGTCTAACTTCACCGGTATTGGCGAAATGGACAAATATATCTTTATAAAATTGATCAAACATTTCTTGGATTTGTTTTGGTGTAAGGTCGTCTTCTGTTGTGTCGGTTTTTAATTTGGGATTTTGATATAAATTGGAAAGTAAGATAGTTTTGGAGGTTGTTGGTTTGATGTGTTTCTTGGAACATTTCTCACCATGACGACATGCTCCTATCTTGTTATAGAATGAACATGTTACCAGGTGATCTCGTGTGTAGTTGTTGTTGTTGTTGTTGTTGTTGTTGTTGTTGTGATATTGTCTATTCATTAAGGTGAATGTATTTGTAATTTGTAATATATTTGATTTTTTTTTTTCTTTGGCTTGTGTGTGTTTGTGCCAGATGACCTGTTGCAAAAATTTACTATTGCGAAAACTCAACAAGATTTCCCAGTCTAACTACTTGACTTCTTCTATACTACATTTACTATTGAACTACTACAGTTACTCAAATTATTAATATACATTAAAACCCATTAAAAACTAAAATTATATAAACTTACATCTTTTCACTAGTAATCTCCTCAACTTTCCCATCAATTCCACCTTCACTATCTTCTCTATCAGAATATTCAAGATCTTGTTCATCCAAATTACTTCTTGGTCCAACATACCATTTATGAGCATCAACCACAAACCAAATCGTTGCCAATAATAATGGACCAAAAAACACTAATGCCGTCCAATTCATTTCATCTGGTGTTACATCGGCTCCTCTAACATATGGGAAACATAAGATTGGAATCATAACGGCAACAAATGCCACGGAGACAAACCCAATTGGTGAACTCCATCTTCCAAGGCTCCAAGGACCAGGAACAAATGTGTTTCTAGCATAAGTTATTTTCAATAATGTAGGCATGGTGAATGATACAAACCCAGCAATACCCCCGACAGAGAAAATAGCACCAATGGCAACATCTCCAGCAAACATTAATAATAAGAATAATTGACCAAGGAATAAATTAATCCAAACGGCATTAACTGGAGTTTGTGTGAGTGGGAGAACTTTCTTCCACCATCTTGAACCTGGGAACATACCATCTCTGGAATAAGCAAATGTAACTCTTGACGCAGCAAGCATACATGAACATCCCATAAAGAATGAAGAAACAATTGTAAGGGCAGTGGCAGCAACAACCATCTTACCATTTAAAATTTGAGCCAAGTATGTCACAAAAGGTTGTCCTAATCCTTGAGGATCTTCAGCTATTAAATCAATATCTACAACAGTATAAGCAATAGCAATCATAAATAAAAACCCAATAAGACCACCAACAGTTGAAGTTAACACAATAGCCTTTGGAGCAGCAACAGCAGCATTGGAACATTCTTCGGATAAATGAAAGGGAGAATCATATCCTGACATGGCCCAAATAACCCCTAAGAATGACATAAGCATGGCTATACCTGTTGGCCATTCCGTTTGATTATATAACGACCAAGAAATGGCATTATCGTTGAATTTAGTTAAATTCATATCAGGATTAATTTCTTGACGATTGTTACCTGCAAGTATCATAATAAATACAATGAATAAGAAAAGAATATTGCATACTGTACCAGCAGAATTAAATTTAGCCAACCAACCAGTAGGTAATGAACTAATAATACCATGAATAATTTGAATTGCTGTAGTTAATCCATAAATTTGTCCATTTGTGGGTGTAAATGATGGATTATTATATGAACCAAGAGCAAGCATCATACATGCTCCGGAATAATTGACCGAGGGTGATGCAGTGATTTGACACATCCAATTAGACCAACATGTGATCCAAGTTAAAAATGATTGATATTTAGGTGGTGATAATCTGGATACAGCATATGGTGTACCTGAAGCCACTGGGAATGCTGAAGCAATTTCGGCTAAACTGAGGGCAACGGAAGTAACAAATATCACCGCAATAATCCAAGGTATTGGTGACATACCAATGACTAATTGTTGATAATCGAAACAAGCGGCGATAGAAGGAAGTAGTCCCAATACTGAGAAACTAACAGCGAAAACTGACCAAAGAGAAAACTCTCTTTTAAATTCTTGTTTATAACCCATAGCAAGAATAAGGGCTTCATCTTTGTCAACAACATGATCTATATTAATTGTAACATGTTGATGGGAAAGTATGGAAGATATTCCTAAGTCGTCAACATGAACTTGGGAGATCACGGGACTTACTGCATTCAGAAGTATTGGTTTGGCGGTATTTGATGGAATCGAATGCTTCATATTATTGGCATTTGCTGAGGGTATTAACTAAATAAAAAAAAAGAAGAAAATTCTACTCGAGAAGATTTCTTGTTATTTATATACTTTGTTTCTCATCTTGTAGGCGGCGAACACATTGATATTGTTATCTTTCAAACCCTTCAGCCTAGCGGGTTATCTATTAAGATTTCCCATTGTTTTAAGATTTTTGGATTTCTTTTTTTTTTCGGAAATCTTTTTTTGTCTCTCTGTAAAATGTCTTGTCCCCACTTTGACAATCAATTCAACAATGTAATTAAATGACCCCGCCATAGGCACCGACACTGACACATCGACACTATACTCCGATGTAGACACAGACACTGTGTACCTGGTGTCAGAATCGACTTGGATCAGATACTTCTACTTACACTTTAATCAATTTCATACTTATCATTATCAAAACATTTACAAATTTATGTAATAATATTAATTAATTGCGATAAATTAAAAAAGAATAAAAAAAAAAATTAGATCTCTATCCAATGCCAATCAAGAATTGATTTTTTCTATCTTAATCCCCCCTCACTTTTAATTTTTGTGTCCTTTAAGCCTAAAAGCTTTTTTTCACCACATTGAATTACTCAGGACAAGCGCGCAACGATAATTACCCGATATGGAACTGCGTAATGCGACTTGATCATCATTGTCATTCACAACCGGAGATGTTCTTTATTTCCCCTTTCAAGTAAGATCTGATGCGTGTGTTTCTTTTTTTTGTTCTTTGTGGAGATGGGTGTAATGTGGAGAAAAACGGTTCTATCGGGTTTATCAATTTTAAGCAATGTTGCTTGCGAATAGATTTACTATTTATTATATATTAGATGCGCTTGTAGATCTATCTATCTCCAATATTACAAGCTTTATCTTTAAGCGAATGTAGTTATCTTGTAATTTCAGGTAGTCAAGCCTCCAAATGTGGCTGAAATGATGTACCATTTTCTTCTATACATGATTAGGTATTTACTCCAACAACTCCTTAAGATATTTACTATTGGGATAGTTCACGACATTCTCCGATTTATCCAATATATCAACCCCACCCAATTGGTCAACATAATTAATCACCAAAGATTTTCTAGGATCAGGAGAATCACCACAAGAATCCCACCACATACCACCACCTAATTTCTTAGAACTTGTATAACTTGCTTTAATTTTCGCCGATTGTATATTATCATATACAATCAATTGTTGAGATTGGGGAGAATAACTATACGCAGACACCTTTTTCGCATCAAATTCTTCAGTGGTGGAAATGTTCTTATAATCGACAATCTCAGCATCAATGACATCAGGACCTTGTTTAACACCAGTAAACTTGTTTCCTATTCCTGAAGTGGTACCATGGAATACTCGTCCATACATGGGCATACCAAGGATAATCTTTCTCGATTCAACACCTAATTTGGTATAATGTTGTATTACATCATCGACATTCAATTGATTGTCTCCATTATGACCAAATAAATTAGAATGATATCCTGTGGTTTGACTCCACCCTTCTCCAGCAAAATCATAACACATTAAATTCCAAAATGAAAGGTATTGATTCATGGCTTTCACGTGTAAGATACTGACATTTTCCGATCCTGCTGGAGCAGCGATAGATAAACTAAACTGAGCAGGTAATTTCTTACGTAAACAACAAAGCAAATCGACATACTTCTCAGCATGTGCTTGAGTTTTCGGATACTCCCAATCTAAATCAATCCCATCAAATCCATACTCTTGCACAAACTCAATACATGAATCAACAAACGTATTAAATTTATTGCTGTCGTTCACTACCGCCTCAAATAAATGACATGTTCCCCAACCACCAATTGACATGACAACTTTTAAATGACGATTCGCAAGTTTCATCAGGAATAATTGTTGAAGATTCCCAGTTACTGATTTACCCTCGGGTGATTGAAGTGGTAATTGTAAATCACACCATTCATCGGAGAATTTTAATGTCCCAGTTTCAGGATTTATAAGAATAAAGGCATAGAATATGTGTGTATAATAGGAAGCAGGGATGTCGATTGCGAAATGTTTGCGTTGATAAACTGACCAATTGGAAAAGTATACTCCTGTTTTGAATGACATAGCAAATATAACGAGGTTGGTGATTGGGTGTGGAAGGATGTTTGAAATGGTTGTTAATTGATCTGGTAGGCCCCAGCATATCTTTTTTTTCGTGTAAAACTGTAACTAGGAATTAACAATTGTTTTACTTAGATTTATTTTGTTAGATATGTAAGATATATGTTCTTTATAGAATCTTGGATGAGTTACATGTATCTTTATATTACTTTAGAAAGTTTTCAAGTTTGTTCTCCGTTGAAGATCAATTATGTACAAAATTCTACAAATTTTATACAAAAATAGTTAGCAATTGCAACACAATTATTTTCTTAATTGATGTATCCTAATCACACTACAAGCCTATTCTGTGAACCCTTACAATGTTGTAACATCCAATTACATTTCATTACATTAACAAAACCACCCTTCCCATGCGGCTGAAACTTTTCCTCGAAAAAAGCAAACAAACAATTTTTTTTTCACTCCACGAAAACTCCGTTGAACGTGTTTACCTCCCCCCACAAGACAATGCTAAGTTCAATTACGTTCAGATGGATAATCCAATTGATCCTAGTTGCATTGAATATAGTGGGTATCCTCTTCTTTTTTCGAGGATTCTTTCCTTCGAAAGTTGTGCTTCCAGGACATAGTCAATTCAGTGATACTTCTCCATTCTTAATCCAGGGACAACCACAATTCTCGAAATTTATCTTGATGGTTGTTGATGCAATGAGATCGGATTTTTGTTATAGTGATACTCATTCACACTTTTATTTCTTGCATGAGTTAATTAATCAAGGTCATGCTATTCCATTTACGGCATTCTCGAATCCTCCAACTGTGACATTACCTCGACTTAAAGGGATAACTACTGGTGGAACTCCTAATTTCTTGGATGCCATAATCAATGTGAATGATGATAAATCGGATACGTCTCAGGGTTTAAATAATCAAGATTCTTGGGTATATCAGTTTTTAAACTCAAATAAAAAAATTAATTTCTTTGGTGATGATACTTGGTTAAGATTATTTCCTGGGGAGTTCCAGGAGTTTGAAGGAACAAATTCTTTCTTTGTTAGTGATTTTACTGAGGTTGATAATAATGTGACGAGACATTTGGATACACAGTTGACAAGTTCCTGGGATGGATTAATTTTACATTATTTAGGGTTAGATCATATTGGTCATAAAGGAGGACCGGAATCAATATATATGAAATCAAAGCAAAAAGAAATGGATGGGGTTTTAAAGAGATTATATGAGTATGTTGAGACCCAACAAGACACAGTTATTATACTTATGGGAGATCATGGAATGAATGAAATTGGGAATCATGGAGGTAGTTCAATTGGAGAAACTTCAGCAGCATTGAGTTTTATATCTCCTAAATTTAACCAAGTAGGATTAAAAGCACCTGTTACTGATGTTAGTGATTTTTCGTATTTTAACAAGATTAGTCAGATTGATTTAGTTCCTTCACTATCCATACTTTTAAACTTGCCCATACCAAAGAATTCTCTTGGTATAATTGCAAAATCAATACTTGACTTATGGCCGGAAGAGTTACAGATGGCTGTCTTGTTTGAAAATTGTAAACAAATTATGCAATTGTATTTAGCAAAATATGATGATTCGTCTGAAGATCGGGAGATTATTGACAAATGGAACAAGGTTCAACTGGTAGATGTGACAATCGACGAAGTATATACCTTTCTTAGGGATATACAAGCTGAAATGGCAGCTTCTGCAACAAACTACGATTATTCCGATTTGTTTTCTGGAATTGGTATTGTGTTTGGTGTAGCTATCGTAGCCATCATTTTGTTTAACGTGTACTTTTCCAAATCAGGTAAGAATGATATTAGATTGACAACATTCTTTCAGGTGTTTGTTATTATTTACTCATTACACTTCCATGGATCGTCACTTATCGAAGAAGAACATCAGCTTTGGTATTTCTTCACCACACTCTCCCTTGGATTCATTGGCATCCTTTTCTTCAAACCAAAAAACTTACCCTATTTAACATTAATGTTTGTTGGTATACGTATACTTCGATCCTGGAATAATAGTGGACAAAAATATTCCTCAAAAGTTAACATTGCTTATTATTTATTAAATGAAAATAACCCTTTACTTTGGACATTAATTATATTTACATATTTTGCAATCACATTATCAACGTATGCACAAGGAGGATTTGTACCAACTTTTACATTATCAGATCTGAATGCTGGTGTACAAGATGTGGGTAATCTCGTGGCATTCACAACATTATTCGTTTCTGCATCAATGTCATTCCTGTTTAAGATGGTACAGTTTTATTTAGATGGGAATAAATTACCTTGGGGAGTAAACTCTATCTTCAACTGGGCTGTTCAATCATATGGTGTAAACTTGGCTGAACTCAATGAACATGATACCAAGATTAAATTATCCGAGATTTGTATAAGTTTATCAAGATTGACATTGGGAAGTCTTGGTGGTATAGCTGTACTTCGATTGTTAGTGGGAAGAATTCGTAGTGTTAAATGGGGGACAATTACTGATATAACCAACCTCCTTACAATCTACCTCATTCATCAATCTCGTTGGGAAAACATCCCTATGTTTATTGTGTTATTGTTGATTAAGTTTGCTTGGGGGAGATTCACTTGTAATATCCTTCACAATAATAAATTATTGAACATTGATCAGGACATACTCATTACAACATTAATAACCATCTGTTTACAAAATTTAACATTTTTCAGTATGGGAAATACAAATCTGTTAGCAACTGTCGATTTATCCAATGCATATAATGGAATTAAAGCATATGATATGATCCCTGTGGGTGTACTTACATTTATTTCCAACTTTTCAGGTCCTGTATTTTGGTCATTGTCTTCATTACAATTGTTATTTGAGCCAAGTAAAGTCACTTGGGATATAACTAAACCGGAAAAGAAGCAAGACGTGGTTGATTTAATCTTCTTTCCCAAATTAAAGAAAATGGTTTTGTGGGTCAAGACATTAATTACATTGTTGTTTTATTCTGTTGCTGGAGTTAATTTACTTGGATCTTGTTTGAATTTACGATTTCATTTATTTATTTGGAGTGTATTTTCGCCGAAATTATTATATTTTGGAAGTTGGGTTGTATTTGTTAATTTCTTGATTGATTTGATAGTGGCAGGTATAGTATTAATTATGGTATAACACATATATATATAATCTATCTATGAGTAAAACTATTGTAATAATTGATCTCTATAATGAGGTTGATTATTAATAAACTTGGCAGCACGACGGTCATTGACATCGTCCCTCTTCTTTTCTTTAGCCCAAGCACGTTTCTTTGTCGCAAGTTCTTGTCGGTCTTTAACAGACAACATATGTCTTGTTTCTGCCGCAATTACTGTTCCTTGCCCCTCAGAGAGAATACGTTCTGGGGCCAAGTTTTGTCTATAATATCTCATCATGGAACGATGTCCAATTACGGCTCCTGAAGGGAGTATTAATTCATGTCCGTGTTGGTACAAGGCGTCTTGTTCAACAGGAGGAAGGTCGTTCTCGTCGTCACTCTCACTCTCTCCCTCTCCCTCACCTTCATCGCTAACATCCTCCCAATCTTCATCACCTTCTTGCTCTTGAGTAACATCATCATAAGTTGAAGAGAAATCGTAAAATTTAGAAATCTCCAACTTTTCATCTTCACTTTCATAGGGAATTCTCATATGTCTCTTTTGCATCATATGTTCTCTAGCAGCTTCCGCAGTTTTCCCCTGGAAATTACAAGCAATACAAAATCCAAATCCAATTTTCTCACCAAGGTATTCAAGCAATCCTTCAGGGTCAACTAAATATTTCTGTTCAGGAATATATAATCCATGCTGTTTAAACATATGTTGTATGTTTTCGTCAATGGTGGAAAAGGTATGGTTATATTTTGGATGACTGAATAAACAGGTTGTTGGAGTGATTATTAATCTATTGGCGAGTTTCTCAGCAAGGAATTTTTCTTCCTGTTGTTCTGGAGTTAACTCTGGAGTTTCTTCTTTAGTTTCCTCTTGCTTTACTTCTTCCTGTTTAGGTTCTGATTCTTGTTCTGGTTTAACCTCGGGAATCTCACCATTTTGGATCTTTTCCAACATGGCAGCCTTCGCCATTTGTAAAATCTGTCTTTTCTTTTCTAAAATCGCTTCTTTTTCTCTTCGTCTTTGTTCTTTCTTTGTGACTTGTTTCTCTTTCTTATTTTCTTCTTCTTCTTCAGTTAAATTAACAACTTTTGATTGAAATAATTCTTCAGAAATCGGAGGTAATTGGGCAACTCGTCTTTTTAAATTATATCTATGCCAATCCCCTTTCATGTGAGATCTTTGGTCTTCAGCAGTAGGGAACTGCAAACTACATGTATTACAAGTGAACATTATCCTATTGATTCTATGCTTATTAATCTTAGATATTCATACAAATTATAAGTGCAAATCAAACAAAAAAAAAATTACTGCGATGAGGATATCGTCACGTGAACACATTTCCTTCACTTTTTAGAAAAAGAATTTTCTAAATAAATTAAATAGTTAGTTAATAGAAGCATTTAAGGTAAAGGTAGACATGTCGGAAGATCCTGAAAGTATATTCAAACAGGTGTTACCACAGTTAGTCCTGACTATTAGAGCATCAACTTCACTTGCTGCTCAAGATATCAACTTTTATAAATCCATTGATGATTCACTTAGTCAAGAAATAAATTCAAGTTCTAAACGTCTACTTGATATTTCCAATGATTTATTACGAGCTGTGACAGAAGATGATGAAGTTAAGATTGAATTTGGTCAAGAGAACGTTGAAGGAGATCATAATTGGAATCCAATTTCCCGAGTTTTTGATTCTATTTTTGAAAAAATTGATTATTCATTTGATCAAATTGGGAAGAATCCTGATTCACAACAACTGAAATTACAGTATTTAGATAATGGAGAACAAACAACTTCCGAACCAAGTAAAAGAATCAGCAAACCACAATTGAAGTTTAGAATTCCTGTTGATAACTCTGAATCACACCCATTTACACCAAAGTTGATCGAGAAACCTCACGCTTTGAAACTGTTTGAAGAATCAGTTAAATTGTTTAATCCTGAACCGAAATATGAAGATGAGTTGGAGATTATTGATCCTGCTTACTATCCACAACCTTATGAATATGAAATTGACAATCAACCATACCCTGAAACTATCTTACAAATACAAGAACCTATTCCCCTGCAAGATTGGTCATCCACGGAAGCTATATATGTAGACACTATAGAAAAATTGAATGAAATGATTGAAGCTTTAAAACAACTGACTGAGATTGCTGTTGATTTAGAACATCACGATTATAGATCGTATTATGGAATAGTATGTCTTATGCAAGTTTCCAATCGAGAACAAGATTGGATAATTGATACATTAACATTACGTCATGATTTACTTCCCTTGAATGATGTATTCACCAACCCAAACATAGTTAAAGTATTTCATGGTGCATTCATGGATATAATTTGGTTACAACGAGATTTAGGTTTATACATTGTTTCCTTATTTGATACATTTTGTGCTTCGAAACAATTAGGATTTCCTAAACATTCCCTAGCATATTTATTAGAAACGTTTGCTCATTTTAAAACTTCCAAGAAATATCAATTAGCTGATTGGAGAATACGTCCTTTGTCACATCCAATGTTATCATATGCTCGATCAGATACTCATTTCTTATTAAACATATTCGATCAATTAAGAAATAAGCTTATTGAACAAGAAAAGTTATCGCAAGTTTTATATGATTCAAGACAAGTTGCCAAGCGAAGATTTGAATATACAAAATATCGTCCAGTTTCCCCTAATGGTAAAGTCTCATGTCCAGTAATGTCATCAAACCCCAGAGAACCCTATTCATCAATAATGTATCAATATAACATTCCAGCTTTCAAGAAACCGGTTGTGGAAGTATTATATAATTGGAGAGATCTACTTGCGAAATCCGAAGATGAGTCAGTAAGATATATCATGCCTAATCAACTACTCGTTACTTTATCGTTATTGGAAAGCCCTGTTGATGCTCAAAAAGTATTGAATAGTCAAAGTTATGTTTCGGAACATGTTAGATTACATGCTAAGGAAATTGCGGAATTGATTGAAAAGACATTAGTACAAAATGAAGCTAAGGATTGGGAATTAGTTGATAAATGGCATAATCAAGAAACGGTTGATGTTCATGATAAACAAAACTTGGAGAATATAAATGGATTGTTTGAAGCTCTTGTTGATTCAAGTAAAGTGTTGTTTACTTCAACAGGGTTGATTCAAGATAAATCAGACAAGGAGAAGAGGTTTACATTTGAATATGGTACTACTGTAATTAAACATGATTTTGAAGAAGTTAGTCAAGAGAGATGGGAACGTGCTTGGAAGGGACTAGTTGAAATGGATTCTCTGAAAGAGGTACCAATTGAAGAAGTAGAGGAAGAAGAACAAATTGAAGAACAGGATCAACCTCAAGTTAGATCAACTAGACCAGATGCAGTATTGTTTAGTAAAGATAAACAAATCGATCCTAATCAATTAATAACCCTTAGACAACGGAAAGTTAATATACCAAAGAAACCATCCCAACAAGTACCACAAGAACAATCTAGTGTTGATTATTCGAATGCTGATAAGATTATGATACCTAGTGGGAATAACAGGAAAAACAAAGACAAGAAAAGAAAGAGTTTTGATCCGTATTCTCGAGAAAGTGAAGGTCCTAAACCTGCTAAACGAGCAAAGATCACTACCACGGGTAAAACATCAACATTTAAGAATAAAAGAAAATAGTAGTAGCAAATATTTACATAGTTAAGTATTTTAATTTTCGCAGTTTTTCTGGTGTAGTTTACGCGTTTAAATAAATCGAAAAATTTCAACTCTACAGCTTCACAGTAGCACCACATCAATGGTCCTTCCTACAAACCTACAGGGCAATCTTATGCCTTCTGAGATAAACTTCCTAGCTGAAAATGAACTAGTGACAATATTACCCAGATATTCCATGAAGAAAATCGAATTAATAGGAGTAAGTATCAACCATTTACCATACACATTCAAACACCTGACTAACAAATTTAGACACAAATACCGGCATTACGAGCTATGAGAAGAGAAAAGGTGCCATTATGGATTGCCCTCCTACTTAAATCTCAAGATAAATGTAATATAGTCCCACCCACTTGGTTAAACTTGACATATCTCAAAGAAAAACACGAAGAAGAGATTCGTAAACCAAATCAATTCAGTGATTTGCCTTGGCATTGGTTAGAGATATCCAAAATGTTATTAAGTCGAGCTCAAGATGATTTAAGTGATCCTGTACATCAATTACGTTCTGTGATTCAAGATTTACGGGAAATTCGTTTGATTAAACTGAAAAAAGGGTTAAAAGAATTGAATGAATCAAATATTCTGTTGAATGGATTGTCCTTAATGGAAATTAATGAGTTAAGACTGTTTGTTCTTGGAGTTATGAATAAATTAAGACAACTTCATGATACCACAGAGAGTAAGGGTGACGAAGATATGGTTGATGTATCTGATGATGAATAATGTGTAATAGAATAGAACTTTAATCTAGTAACAGATGTAGCATTCTATTGGCCAATTCTTTGTCTCGTATTACGTTGTTGACAAAAATAAGTAAATCCCCACTGAACCAAATTTTCACACTCTTGACTCATTACTTCTTTGATTCGCACAACTTGAACATCTCTTTTCTACATCAACAAAAGCTTACTCTCTTCCCTTCTTAGTACTTCATCAATGAATAAAATTCAATTTATTTCAAATTTAGAAAAACAAATTGAAATTACAAACACCAAAAGAAATTTAATTCTTTCAATATTAAAATCAACAACCACGAAGCGAGAAGCAAAGAATTATCTTGTTAAATATGAAAATCAATTTGATTTTACAACAAATTTAAATTTTAATAAGAATATAAAACTTATAAATGATGAACAATCATTAACTAAACGTGACATACAACGAGAATTATTCATTACTCGATATTTAAATAATCAAAATCCGTTTATTAATATATATAATCAAAATACTAAATTAAAGAAAGTACCTTTAAGGATTGCTGTTTTTAAGATTAAATTCCCTGATGTAACTATATCACAATGGAAGGGAATTAGTGAAACATTTAAACGATTACTTACATTTGGTATATCCCCAATTATTATGTTGGATTATGATACTCGGATAACTGAATCGTTTAAACATAATGAAATATATATGATTGATGCCGCCAACAAGTTGTTGAATTATTTCGGAAGACCCGAAGAAGAATCTGAACTTAAAGCGACAGTTATTCGTACATTATTCACCAAGAATAACACTACACTCTCAATTGATAGGCTCGAGCTGGTGCTTATGCCCATGTATCAAGGATTAATCCCTATAATCCAACCAATTGTATATGATACTACAAGTGCACGACAAGAGTTTTTAAATACCGATGATTTACTATATACCCTTGCATCGACATTAGTTGAGAAGACCACATCTGACATTTTAACGATTGAGAAGATAATTATGATTGATCCTATTGGAGGTATACCTTCAGTAGAACGAAATCAAACCAGTCATGTATTTATAAATTTATTTCAAGAGTATAGTGATATCTTACTGGAATTATATATTGGATATATTGACCCGAGAGTTCGAGATTTACATGTATCCAATCTTAATTCTATGAATCGAGTGCTTAGTTTTATAAATGAACATACAGGGAATGACGAGACAACAGGAATAGTTACAACTCCTGAAATAATGTCAATCAATCATGATCAATTGAATCCAATTATATACAACGTATTAACTGATCGTCCTATAATATCTTCGTCACTCCCTACAACAACAAGAGTTCCTCAATTATCAACATCAATAATTAAAAAGGGTGTACAAGTAGAAATCTACGATCAAGATAATTATCCTGGGAAGTTTACCCTTCACAGTTTATTTCAAGATAAATTAGTTGATAAATATCGCTTAATAGAACTATTGAATGATTCATTTGGTAAACCACTTGATCTGGAAACTTACATCTCCAGAATAAATAACAATCTCGCAACATTAGTCATTGTTGGTGATTATGATGGTGCAGCAATAATCACATGGGAGTATTCTGGTACTGAGAAAATCGCCTATTTAGATAAATTCGCCATAGCTAAGAAGAATCAAGGATTACCAGGATTAGCTGATATTATATTCAAAATAATCTTACAATCTCATCCTCAAGAATTGATTTGGCGATCAAGAAAAGTGAATCCAGTAAATAAATGGTATTTTGAACGATGTACTGGGTGTATGAGTGCACCACAATCACAATGGAAGATTTTTTATACAGGAGAGATTTTCAATAAGAAAATCAACAAGCTTAAACGAAGAAGTGAACAATTGGATATTACTAAAAAGTTAGCAGAGTATTCTGAGATTTGTGAAGGTATTCCTCCTTCATTTTTAAAGTAAGATCCGGATGCAAGGAACGGAGTTTATGTACCGCGGTTGAAAAAACTGTTGAAGTAGGAACTTCTTTTTTGGGCTGGAAATTTTACCCAACGGAGTTAAAAGTTGGGATTTACTTTGTAAAAAAGTTTATACTTAAATACACATATTTCTTGTAAACCCTTTTCATTTGATATTTGATAACTAGATTACCATGACAGACAATACACTCAGACAGAGACAGACAGTGACAGTGGAGGAACGGTCGGACACACAATCAATGATTCCCGAATATGTCCAAGAAGACAACTCTCTTGCAACACAAGTATTACGAAAACTTCACTTTTATCATGAATTAGATGATTGGCAACAAGATAATCATTATATTCGATCAGGATATGTCAAAGAAACCAGTTCATATCGAGAATGTTTTAAATCATTGACTTATTTACATAATGAATCTATGAATATTTATACTCATTTAATTCCTTCAAGTATTGTATTTTGGGCTGTGTTTTATTATATAAATTATTCCCTAACCATGTATGATAATTATCTTGGAATTTGGGAAAAATTGAATTTCTTACAATTCGCTTCAGCTTGTACATTTTGTTTATTTATGTCGTCAGCATTTCACACAATCAAAGCACATTCACATAAAGTATGTAAATTTGGTAATCAATTAGATTATTTTGGAATTGTGATATTGATTAGTTGTTCATTGATTTCAATATTGTTATTTGCCTTTTATGATTATACAATTTTAAAATATTCCTTTGTTTTGTTAACTACTATATTTGGTACAATATGTACTGTTCTTACATTAGATCCACATTTTGCTAGTACTGAATACAGAAAATTTCGAGCTACAATGTTTGTATTGTTTGGATTATCTGGAGTACTTCCGGTGTTTGTGGGATTCTATATCTGGGGATTTCAAGGAACTGCCGAACGAGCAGGAGTATTTTGGTTGATATTAGAAGGTGTTTTCTATATAGGTGGTGCAGTGTTATATGCTGGAAGAATACCCGAACGATTCACTCACGTTCACGATGATGAATGGATAAAGGATCCCAAACCAGGTAAGTTTGATATTTTTGGTCATTCTCATCAATTATTTCATGTTTTAGTTGTTGTTGCTGCGTTTTGTCATTGGAAAGCCCTTGTGCAGTGTTATCACTTTATGCATCAACATATTTTGTAAGGGTATACAATTCAGTTTATTGCTATCAATCTCTTTTTCTGTATATTCGGTGTGATCGACTAGATCCCTTCAAATTATAAGTCAACTTGTGAATCAGTTATTCAGGTAAATAATATCAAGCATTTTGTTTTTGCTGTTTTGGAAAACTGATGCACAGGCTGCTTTATATGTGGAAGGTTCAGTTGATACATAAATAATATATATTATATAGCTTTAGTTGATACTTTTGTGTTGCTGGAAAAATTGTTGTAAATCTTCAGACAAAAGAAATTTATTTCAAAAACAAACTACAGATCTCGATCCGACATGGCTCATTTAATATTGCTCCCCTGTCACGCTATTTGGAAAGGAGGTGCTACTAGTGGAATATCCCGAGATGAATGGTATTTAGCTGATTTTCAAATATTAGGTAACGATCATTTAATATTTCGTGATCAAATCTTACAAAGTTTGAAACTACTACAACAAGATCCTCAAGCATATTTAATTATATCAGGAGGAGAGACCAAGAAACAAGCAGGTCCCATCTCGGAATCACTTTCCTATTATTTGTTAGCTCAGGAGTTGAGCAAGTCATACAAGTTTGAACTGGTGTTGACTCGAGTTCATACAGAAGTGTTTGCACGAGATTCATTTGAGAATGTCATTTATCTGATTTGTCGATTTTACGAGGTATTCCGTAGATATCCTGAAAAGATTACAATTATTGGATTTGAATTTAAACGAACACGATTCTTAACACATCATTTACAACAAGCGTTAAATTATCCTTTAAAACAAGTGGAATATGTGGGACATTCACCAAAACCTGAAGGATTGACCGAGGAGGAACTTACTCAGTATTTTAAAGATTTAGAAAATAGTGAATATAAATTTGCTGTGAAACATTTTCAACAGGATTGGTATGGATTGAATGAATCGTTACTTAACAAGAAAATATCAAGAAATCCATTTAATCGATATCATGGATATATTTATAGTAATCCAGAATTATCACAATTCTTACATGCTATTCAAGATACAACATCAAAACAAACAAACGAAACAATTAGACAACTTATAGATCATACACTTTGGGTAAACAATTAATATATTCTTTTTTACTTTATACACTTTTTTACTTCTTATTTAATACTCTTCTTGCTTGAACAGCTTTACTTAACTTGGTCAACATATCAACGGTAGTTTCCCAACCAACACATCCATCAGTGATGGAAACACCATATTTCAAACTTTCTTTACCGCATCCTGGTGCAGGCATACTTTGTTTACCTTCATTAATATGAGATTCAATCATAACCCCAATAATTGAATTTTCCCCTTGAGTAATTTGTTCAACAACAGAGTCCAATACTTTAGGTTGATTTCTATAATCCTTTTGAGAATTATCATGAGAACAATCAATCATTAATTTAATATTAGGGTTGGTGGATTTACTAATAGCTTCCTTGGCCGCTTTGACTGATTCAGCATCATAATTGGTGATTTTCTTACCCCCACGTAAAATAATAAAACAATTATCATTACCCTTGGTAGTAGTAATAGCAGCCATACCATTTTTAGTAACCCCCATAAAATGATGACCTTTAGATGAGGCTTGTACTGCATCTAAAGCAACAGTTAATCCACCATCAGTACCATTCTTGAATCCAATAGGGAATGATAATCCCGAAGCTAATTCACGATGTAACTGAGATTCAGTAGTTCTAGCACCAATAGCACCAAAACTTAATAAATCTGAGAAATATTGGGGAGAAATAGTATCCAACATTTCAGACCCAATTGGTAATTCCGCTTTGCTAGTTAAATCAGCATATAATTGACGAGATATTCTTAACCCAGTATTAATATCAAAGGAATTATCAACATTTGGATCATTAATTAACCCCTTCCAACCAACGGTAGTTCTTGGTTTTTCTAAATAAGCTCTCATAATAATTAATAAATCATCCTTTAATTCTTCAGACAATGCTTTTAATCGTTTAGCATAATCCAAAGCAGCATCAGTATCGTGAATAGAACAAGGTCCTACAATAACAAGTGCTCTATCGTCAGCGCCACTAAGAATTTGACCGGATTCGTAACGACCTCTAATGACAACTTCCAAGGATTTTCCCAGGGCTTTAATTTCATGTTGTAACAATGCAGGAGGAATCAAGGGGTTGTAACCCAAGATTCTTGTATCATCGTATTCATCGGGGATTGGAGTGTTACTCATGTTGTTTACAAAGAGTGTTGGTTGTTAAAAATTGTGAAAAATCTCAATCTCTGCGGGAAAACTTGAAGCTTTAAAAAAAATTTTTTGTTCTCCGCCGGTGCGGTGGGAGTGAAAGTTTTTGCGGTATTTGGGAAGTAAAAGTGAAGAAACAACAAGAGAAAAAAAAACTCCGTTCGGAAGAATAATGACTAATTGGTGATGGCTTTTGTGTTATTGGACCTGAAGAAGGAAAAAATACAATGACGTTTACAGTGGACATATACTGAAGAGATTGGTACAGTGTGTTCCCTATGTCCAGTGATATGTTTACATTTCGTCTAAAATTATAAATATCTTTCAATAACACACACATTCAAATGTGGATAACTTTTATTTTAAGCGAATAGATAAGGCAAAGTTTACACCCACCGAGATCCACCACCAACAGAAACAATGAAAGGTTTTTGTGCCAGAAAAAAAAACTTACCACGTGATCGGGTATATGTATTTTTTGTAATTTGATTTGTGTAATATGCTTACCAATAACAACAAAGTTCTAGATTAAAGGTATGACGTTATCACAATCACAGATAATATTCATATCATTCTTTATATTTGGATTGTTAAATAATATCTTATATGTGATTATTTTATCTGCGGCTATAGATCTTGTGGGATCTGCATCTCCCAAAGCCATTGTATTGTTAGCCGATATCTTACCTTCATTTACATTTAAACTTGTATCACCATTTTTCATCCACTTGTTGTCATACAAGTTTCGAATAGGATTATTAGTGGGGTTATCCGCTTCAGGAATGTTGATCATTTCCTTGAGTTCATCTACTTCAATTGCAGCTAAAATCTTTGGAATTACATTAGCGAGTTTATCTTCAGGATTAGGGGAAGTTAGTTTTCTACAGTTGACACATTATTACGATGAGAAACTGTCAATTGGGGGTTTTTCCAGTGGGACAGGTGGTGCGGGGCTTTTCGGGAGTTTCTTGTTTATGTTGTTTACCAATATTATGGGAATACCTGTTTCAATCACTCTTTTCATATTTTCAATTGTTCCCTTGGGATTTTTATTAACTTATAATTATTTATTACCTGAACAACAACTAGAATATGAACAATTACCTCAAGAAGTCGAGTCTGAATTACCATTACAATATAACTTTGATATTAAATATATGATAAACCATATGAGCGAAACGATAACCGAGATTAAACCTTTGGTTATACCATATATGATCCCATTAACTACAGTATACATCAGTGAATATGTAATTAATCAAGGAATTTCTCCGACATTGTTATTTGCCTTGGAAGAGTTACCCCATTGGTTGTTCTCAAGTTATCGAGATATTTATGTTGTATATGGATTCTTGTATCAATTAGGAGTATTTATATCTCGATCCTCGATTTCATTTGGTATTAGAATTAAACAATTGTACTTGTTATCAATATTACAATTCTTGAATGTGGTGATTACGCTATTACAATCGATATATGATTTTCCATTTGACACAGTATGGTTGTTGTGTTTGTTGATTCTTTATGAAGGATTATTAGGTGGGTTCTCTTATGTAAACACCTACATCTCCGTAAGTGAACAAACTCCAAAACTGAAACGAGAATTTAGTATGGGTTGTGTTAGTATGAGTGATTCACTCGGGATTGTAATTGCTGGATGTATTAATTATTGGTTAGAAGTGAAATTGTGTGGATTACAAGTGGCAAGAGGAAGAGATTGGTGTAGGAGTGGGTAGTTTATAGAGTGTATAAAATAAAAGGTTATTCTGAAAAATATTTTGCAACTTTTGTAAGTAGTCCTGAAACAATGTCTGAAATTACTCTAACCTTTGCTAATTGGGATAATTGTTTAATGTAAAAAAATATTAGAAACGCAATTTCCTTTAAAAATATACATGCCTTGATAATCGCCTCTGTTTTAATTACATCATGGTTTATCTCCGAAAGATAAACACGTGCGGGGAACTTTCAATCAAAGACATATAAACAGACACCAGTTTTTATACTAAATCAACAAGACCTAACAGTGTAGTTCCGAAGTCCTTGCACCAATTACACATATGGGGAAAGATAGAGATATCTGTCAAATGTGATAATTGAGGAAATGCCGATCGGGTATTTGTTTTTGTTTTTTCTGTAACCTCGGAGTTTTACTTGCGAGATTATGTCTTTTTTTTCTGACTCTCTCTTGCCCCGGAACGAGGGGGAGGAAAACAAGAACGACTCACAAAGGAATTTCACAATATTTACACTTTCGTCGAAGAATCCACTAAATCTAATTCAACAGTTTATAGATCCTCAATGATACTTAACAAACTTAGACTACCAACCCTACTTGGTCAATCTCAATTGAGGTTTGTTCGTAATTATTCTCGAAAAGATTTTGCCTTTGTTTTTGATATTGATGGAGTTCTTATTAGAGGTAAACATCCAATTGAATCAGCTACTCCTGCACTTCAACTTTTGAATGAACATAAAGTACCTTACATTTTAATGACTAATGGTGGTGGTGTTCTGGAAAAGTCAAAAGCTGATGCTATATCTCAATTAATTAATGTTCCTATTTCCCCCTGGCAAATTGTTCAAAGTCATACTCCTTTAAGAACTCTTGCCAATGATAGAAAACATAATCGAGTCTTATGTATTGGAGGAGTAGGTGATTCTGTAAGACATGTTGCTAGAAGTTATGGATTTGAAGATGTGGTATTACCCATTGATATTGTCAAGGCCATCCCTTCGATTTCTCCTCACCATATGTTTAAACAAGAAGATTTTGATAAATATGCCATTGACATTGACACCAGTGTCCCTTTTAGAGCTATTCTTGTGTTTAATGACCCTCGTGATATGTCCACAGATGTTCAAATTGTGCAAGATTTATTAAATTCTCAAGATGGTGTCCTTGGAACTAAAAGAAAAAGAAAAAGATTAGAAGATCCTGCTATTCCCATCGTATTCAGTAATAGTGATGTTTATTATTCCAATGAATATAAATTACCTAGATTTGGTCAGGGAGCATTTAGAATCATTACTGAAGAATTGTATAGTCATATCAATCAATTAAGACCTCATGAAGCTATGAGTTCTTTATTGTGTGGTAAACCTTTTAAATTACAATACGATTTTGCACATCATGTTCTTATTGATTGGCGTAAAATGTTAATTGCCAATAAATTTGATCAACCAGAATATCCACTTCTAGGAACTGCACCCACAGATACACCATTTAAAAAAATATATATGGTAGGAGATAATCCTGCATCCGATATTAAGGGAGCCAATGAACATGGATGGGAATCAGTATTGTTACGTACTGGTGTTTACGCTGATGAAGATTTGGGTTCAGTAGTTGCAAAACCAACTGCGGGAGTTTTCAATGATGTTTATGATGCTGTTCTTGAAATCTTACGAGTTAATCATGTAAATGCGTGAATCATATAGCTAAGGCGTTGAGTCCTTTCTCTCCCCCTTTCCGCTCTCTTCCGCCTTCTAAACAATACTATTTACTTTTATTGTGAATTTTGTAGCATTTTACAAAATGTATTCCATAGTACAAAGTTGATTCGATTCTATGGTTCTAGAAGCAAGTTAAAGGGAGCACGATTTCTATTATTTAATGCAGACTTTTTTTTTCAGCCTCCAAAATTTTGCAATCCTACTTCAGACACTTTTTCCTTTTTTTTGATGTTTTATTTATTTCCACTTTACAACCTCCTATCCCGGATTTAGGCACACTAATGTAGGAAATCATATGTTAACCGAATTACAACAGATCTTGAGCTATTTAAATTGAGAATGTTTATTTTTGTCCCAGATAAGCACGTTGATACGACGTACATGGAGTCATCAGATCCGATCGTACAGTTTCTTGCATGAGGAAACGTTGTCAAACATCAGGGTTTTTTGTGTTGTTTTGTGTTGTTGCTAGGGGACGGGGACGGCAGGGTTGTTTTGTTGTTCCTAAAAATGGGGTAGAATGGGCGGGCTATTGTGCTAAGTTGTAAATTTTTGTTGAATTTCAAACCAATAAAACAAAAATGACAATTGTGGCTAATACTAAAAAACAAGAAAAAAAATATAGATGAAACAATTCCTGGCAAAAAAATTATTTTTCCTTTTTCTTTTTTTTTCTTGGGTTTTGACGGGGAGAATGCCCATGATAATACACGAGTGAAGCCCAAGAAATTTCTTTGATCAAGCATTGGCATGATCCCAATGACAACACTGATAACAATGTAATTAGCCGGTTATTGATTGTTTTGATTGTTTGTGTCATAAGACAACGTTCGCTTCTTTTTGACATGTGCAAAGTTGGTTTAAAAAATTTACTCACTGTGAACAAAACTGTTGGGGAGGTTAAAAAAATGACAAGAAAACAAATTAAACAAAAAAATAAAAAATAAAAAAAAAGCGCAACCCATTGAGCGATTTTTGGGGTTATGTTCTAACAAGTCTCCCAAAGAAATAAATTCTTGGAATATGCCATTGTTCAGATATGCGTCCTCGCCTTTCTGTGCATTTACTATCGTATCATTTCTTGATCTAGAAATTTATGAGAACAAAGATCTTCTGGTTCCAAGAAAATGTCAAACAATGGCACATCCTAAAAAATAAAATATTTTTTGGAGGAAAACCCGGATATTACAGTTGCAAGATATTTGAGCAATAAAAAATCTGTTTTGTGGAGATCAATCTTTGATAGCATTTCTAAAAAAAGTTTTTTACGAAATGGGTTACATTTATCTAAAAAAAACCTGACGATTTTGTATTTTAATGTTTTATGTTTGAATTGGATAAATAAATTTCCGACTTAACCCTAACGTCACTCACACGATTCGGCAAATGGTTTAATTTTTTTTAGCTTAGGTTCAAACAGGAAGGTTAGAAATCCTGAAGTATTAGAGTTTATGCAGTTATCCGGAGCACGTTGGAAAAAGTGGGGGGAGTTTATCAGGTTTTTTTTTCTGTCTTGTCTTGTTTTTGCTTGCACGTCAGAATTTTATATTATTTTTTTTTTAATTTGCTATATTATGATAGGCGAACAAAGTGCAACAAAATATATTTTAGTTCTGAAATAGAACAAAGTGCTTGCTTTGCCGTTTGTACTGGGAGATTCAAACAAAAAAATCCCTCCACCAAACGTTGGTGCACTTGTGCTAGTGTAGATATAATCCTATACCGAGTTTCACGTTAGAGTTTTGAATTCCTTTATTTTAAAAAAGGGGACCCTTTTACATGATACTGCGCCTCTAATTTAGAGGTTTCTTGGTAAAAAAAAAAGAATTTACAATCTTGACAATCGAAGATATTTTGTCACACGGATCGGTAAAGACAAAAGACTAATCTCCCGAACAACTTCCGTGAATCTAGAGTATATGTGCCAAGGGTAATATTTTTAAAGTTTTCCTAGAACTAACCGGATTAAATAAACATCTGATGTCAAATAGTACGATTTTAATCTCGAGAAAACCCAATGCTGTTTTTTTCCCTTTTTGTGTGCGCCTTGTGATTTTTTTTTCTTATTCGCTGTAATAAAAATACCTTCACAAGACATTACCGAATTGTGGAGCAGCATGGAAATTTAGTGTCTTTTTTCATCTTGATTTGGCTATTGTACCCGTGGCTAATTGAATTCTACACCTTCTAGATATTACGTGTATTAAAAGAAAACAACCTTAGAAGAACAATCTAAAAACTAAATAAAATCGAAGTTGGGTTGTGTGTATATATTGTATAATGTAGGAACTAATAAAAAAACCAGTAGTTATTAGACCTGGTGGTATCTAGCAAGGGTAATAATGGGTATTGAGTGAACCTTGTGGAGGTGGTAATGCAATTCTTTGTTGATCAACAGGAATATTACCCACCATCATTGGCATGGATTGTGGAGGTATATTACCCAATACCAAAGAGGGGGGAGACAATGGTTTAGCACCATATACATTGTCATTACCCTTCAATCTTGAATTCTTTTGACTTTCATTCATAAGATATTTCTTTATACTTATTCTTCTTCCATTCTTACCTCTCCACACTTTATTATTCAATACTTCTTCTGCAGCCAAAGCAGCACCCTTCTTCTTGACCAATTTTGTATGAACCAATCCACAAGCATTACAAAGAGTTCTTGCTCCCTTAGGACCTCTTCTCCATTCAGGAGTTTCTGTGGTTCCACATCTGTGACATCTGTGAACGGGCTTAGTAATTACTTCAGGTAAGGTGTAGAAATGGGGGTTAGGGGGAAGTGGGGTAGGTTGTGCCGATGGAGGATAATAATAATAAACCAATTGCTGTGGTTGTTGTTGTGGGGGTGCAACTTGTTGTTGAATATGAGGATGTGATAATGGTGATTGTGGGTAATAATGAGTCAATTGTTGTTGTTGTGGACTGGTATTATATGACAGAGAACCAAAATGAGGCATTGGTTGACTATTCCAGGTTGGAGATGTATTTGTGTTTTGAGAAGTTCCTACAGAATTGGTATTAGAAGAAGTATAATTAGCAGTAGTAGTGGTTGTGGTGGTATACATTGCAGCCTCGGACCCTATAGTTGGTGGTGACATCACCAAGTTCTTGTTTGAATTCAATGGTGATGGTAATGGAAAACTACCTATGTTTACCGAATCAGTCAACTCTTTAAGAGATGGTAATCTTATTGCACTTGAATTAGGAACTGTAGTTGTCATTATGAATATCTAGCAACAATTATGTAATATGACGTCGTTTTATCAATGAATATCTAAAGTGGGTTGTCAATTGAATGGTTAGTTATAGTAGTAAATGAACAAAATCGTTATGATAATTCTTGTATAAAAACTAAAGTAAATTTAAATAGAAATGGGAAAAAAAAAGATAGGAGGGAATCTTACGGCAATTTATATATCAATGGTTACAAACTGTTAGGTTATTACTTCCCGGCTGTATCACTGATAAATCTTAGTGACATGTAAAATGAAACTTAAATTAGTTTTTACCGATTCTGCGTATGCACAGTGTCTAAACTATTATTGTTTAAAATATTTTCTTGCCAATTTTTCTTGATAATTATTTACTGCGAAATTAGCACATTTTCTTTGCCGTTTCTTTTTCGTTTCCTTATTTTTTTGTTGTTGTTTTTTTTTTTTGCTGCCTTTCAAAAAAAAAAAACAGACAGACATTTTTTTTATAGTACAAATCTTCCGGAAAAAAAATCGATTGATTTCAAGCAACCTGTCCTATCTGGAACATTCCCTCTACCTCGTCTTTTGCTTTCTTGCATTAACGAGTAACAGTTATCACAACAATTACCTGTGATATCCAATTCTACCACATTTTTTTACCTAATGCCAAGTCAACCTAATGATCAATGGAATCTAATTACAGATACTAAAAAGAAAGAATCACACACACACAAGGGTGGCTGTCAATCGCCGTAGCAAGAAATACTTGCCAAGGTGAAAGCTATCCTTTTTTACGAATGTTCCATGTGTCCCATCCCCCAGGGACATCATCAGTTAGCATCTAATACTACCTAATTTGCTCTTTTTCTTGGAACAAAATGAAAGTCTTGTGAAATTTGAAAAAGTCTATTAGATTTACAATACGGCGTTAATGAGTGGGGAAGTTCCATTCAATACAAAGAAGTACAAGGTTATGATTTGGATCATTGAATGGATAATCTAGGATTAGAGTGGATTATTAATCCAGTAATTTAAGGTTGTTCATCCTCAAAGATAAGTTCCGGAATAATTTTTTCCGGATACAGAGTAATGCTTTTTTTTTTCTCTTTTTTTGCGACCAGGGTATATCCTTTTTTTGCAATCGCATCAAGTACAAGCCATGTGGTTTAAGGCGATGGAAATGCGTCAATGCATATTTCGTTAATCTATAAATACAATGTTGTTACAGTGTTTCGGGGAAGTGCCGAGTCACGCGGAGTCACGCGGAATCTCTCCCATTTATTTCTTGGTATAGTTGTATTTCTTGGCCACGAGTGTCAATCCATCACTTCTACATAATCAAGCAAAATAACCATGTTTCCACAGGGATTATAATAGGACAAAAAGAAAAGAAATTAAAAAAAGAAATTTCCGGGTATTATTATGGGATCTGGGTGGAGAAACTGGAGTCACTATTTTTTTCCGATCCTCTTTTGAGTTAAGCTTTTGGTTTTACGGGATTTGGGAATCTACTGATGGTATTACCATGGCATGACTTCCCGGAAAAGAAATAAATAAGCTTCTTAAATCTAGAGCTATTGGTAAATGTAATCTGGGGGTATTCGGCGAAAGGATAAATTAAAGATTATAACTGTTTTAGAAGTAACCTGTGGAGCAAGGCGATTGAAGAATGGAAACATCATTCGTTTCGGGGCTGCTTCTGCTATGAAGAATGCTACATGTACATGGACAAATTGTGGCTTTTGTTCTTCACTTATTTATTGTGTCTTTGTTCATTAATTGGACTTCTTGGAATATTAAGTTGCTTTGGGGGATCGACAATTCCATCTAAAACTTTTTTGTACTAAATTATCGAATTATTTTGGAACAATCTTACAAAAAAATATTCGAAATTTAAAAATGCAGTATCGGAGAAATAATTACAGAATTTCAAGTAATTTTCTAGTATCTACCTTAATGTGATACTCCTTTGAAAAGGAAATCCGACAACTTTCAGATGGAAATAAACTGATTTCAATCAGATCTTGTTTATTTATCGGGTCACCTGAAAACTATGTTCTCCGACAAAAATTACTAAAACAGACGATAAAACACCGATATTTACTTCCTAATCTGATAGTAAACTTGTCGGATCCGGAAGACCACTAAAATTTTTCGAAAAATTGAATTGGCCGGTCTAGTATAGTGGTTAGTACGATTCGTTGTGGCCGAATAAACCCAGGTTCGATTCCTGGGACCGGCATAAGCTTTTTTAGTTTGAAAAATTTTTTGACTAACCAAAATTGATTTTTTTTGATGTCAAAAGTCAAAACTTTTTTTATGACGAAGGGTATTTCTTTAAACTTGAAATAGATACTTACAGTTTTTTTTGTTATTTCATAACTTGCATTCTTCAATAAACATACAGATACTTTCATAATGACAGAAACAGGAAAATACACTTACCCACCAATGCGTATGTATATATCCAAAGTTGATCCCCTTGAAATTGAAACCTCCTGACAATACTAACTCTTTTTATAGCATCTGAAGCAGAATTAGATGAACAAGATGTTCCATTTATTCACAGAGATAGATGTGCTGCTCATTTAATCAATTATTATAAATGTCTTGATAAAGGTACTTCATTTTGTTATGCTACCAAGGATGAATTTTACAAGTGTCAATATATTGCATTAAAGGAAAGACTTGCCAATCATACCAAACAAACACAATAAGTTAGGGGAATTATAAGAGAGGAAATACAAACTTTTGAGAGGTGTGAATTTGAAAGATATTTATTTAATGAGAGTTTAATTGAAAACACAACATAAAAATAAAGGATTTTAGTTTTTTTGTTAAAGTTAATGTACTTCATGTGTATAGATATGATTTGAAGGAATAAACGTACTTTATTAACTTAGAGCTGTGTTGATTACTGTTGGAGTTTTTACTATTAAAGAAAACAGAGCAGAGAGTTTTCCACAAATTGCAGAATATTAAGTTTTGGATCAAAGAAAGGCTCATGTAGATTCTCTTCCAACCTATTCTACTAACTCCTCGAAGGTGTTTAAAGTGCAATTGTTAATTGCTTTACATACCCACATCTATACTCTCCTGCATGCAAGCCATATTACGGGACTTTGTTTGCCTGGAATTTTATTGGTTATTTTTTTTTCTACTTCTGGTGTGAGGTGAAAAAAAAACCTGAAAAGAGTCCCCTTATAGATCGTATACACTTGAAAACACTAACCTTTATACTCAATAATGGCTCTTACTGAATTCCCACCCCTTCGTATGTTTAGAATGAGATAGCAAATATAAATCTGATATTGTATGAATAAATACTGACTACCTTTTTTAGTTTCGCAAGATGATATGCAAAAATATAGTGTTCCATTAAAGTGGAGAGATAGATGTGCTGCTTATTATGCTCTTTATAATACATGTCTTATTAGAAGACAGGCCAATTCTAGTGTTGATTGTAAACACGATAAACATGTTTGGGAAGAATGTGAATATTTGGATTTACAAAGAAGAAAGAATGAATTAGAAGAAGCCAAGGACAAGAGAAGAGCAGAATTAAAAGCACAAGCTAATTAATGAACGATCCATGTTCTTTTTTTATTTATATGTTTTAATGTTTTCATTGAATTGCATTTTTCTACGATTTTGTTCTGTTATTATGAATTTGAATAGTAACCTTTTTAAAAAAACATTGTGGTTTTTTATTGAATGCATTTGATGTGATGCACAATTGACTTTGCATTGCATTCACGGGGAAAGTTTAGTTTTTGGTGATTTCCACGTCTATTTTTGTTTAAGGGAGAGAGAGAAAGAGTTGACAATATCTGACGAGAGTTTGTTTGAGTTTTGTAACATAGATTAGCTTAAAATGAAATATCATTTTCAAAAAGAAGACTGTATAAACTCTGCGAGATGTAGTACTGTAGTTATATAGCTCAACTTACATTCTGTGCAACTTATGACTTGTATATTTGAAACTTGTAAAGTATCAAACACATGTTTTAAATTAGAAACATCATAAATTACTTTAAATATTTCACTTTATCTCCGCTGTCCACACTCTATATCGACTGAGTATACGAATATAAAGCTCTATCTATTGTCGGAGGTTTTATAAATTTACTATCTAAAGAAGAAGAAGTAAAAAAAAAATCATTGATATTGAAAGATTTTTTTCTTTAAACTGAAAATGTATGTCCGGGTAATATTTTGGATATCGAGGAGGTGGCGGAGGAAAGCTCCGTGATAAAAAAAATGTACCACATAAACCTAATCTTTTAATCAACTCTGTAATACATCAATCATGAGTAAGAAAGACCAACAATTAAACGTAGTTTCATCAGAACCAGTGGAATCAATTGAAGAAACACCTTCCAAGCCTTCTCCAAAGAAAGAATCTCCTACACCAAAGACAGACTTATCCAAAGAGCAACATGACAGCACTGAAGAAGTTCCCATCAATGAAGAAGATGCTCCTCCTCAACCTCCAAGACCAGTTGATCCAATTGAACAAATCACTCAAGATTTAAAGGATGCATTTCCTAATATTGAAGATAAAATCATTACTGCTTGTTTGATTGCTTCTCAAGGTAATCCTGATCCTGCATTCAATGCACTTTTATATATTTCTGATCCTTCATTTAAACCAGAAATCCCTCCACCTCAAACTACCTCTATCAAATCATCACAAATTCCTAGTAACACTTTAACTGATGATGAATTATTAGCTAGAAAATTACAAAAGGAATTTGAATTGGAAGATGATAGAAGAAGACGTCATCAACAACGTAGGAGACAAAGTGGTGAAGGTAAACCTAAGCAAAATAGAAGACATTCAGAAGATTTTGATGATAGTCCTGATGAATTTGAACAAATTAAAGAAACTTTTTCACAAGGATTAGAAGATGCCAGAACTACTCTTAATGGATGGGTAAGTGGACTTGCAAAGAAAATTGATAATGTAACTGGAAATAATCCTCCACCGAAGGTTCCTGCCAAGGATAATCCTAAATTATTTGGGGCATTAGGTGGATCTTCATTTGAAAATAGAAGAAGAACAACCAAATTTGATGAAGATCCTGAAATTATTACAAATGATTTCCATGATAAGATTCAATTGACTAACAATGACGATGTTAATGCCGAAAACGCACCAGCTAAACCAACCAGGCCCAAGACTGAAGGACAAGTTGAACAACCAGATAAGAAGTGGCAACCATTGGATTCAGAAGTTCCCCCAAGTTCCGATGCTTTCTTAGTTACTGATAGTGAAGAAGAAGGTGAAGAAGCTAGCGGAAAAGCCCCAGTTCCTCCTTCAAAGACGTAAAGTATATAGTTTATGATTTTAACTTCTTTTTTGTTTATATTCAATACTACGAGTGCTTCCTTTTTATACAAGATAAACTACTATACATTAAAATTCTATATAGAAGAAAAAGAAACTATTTAAATCTTTTTAAAACATCATAAACTAAAAACACAACCACGAAAATAAGCATAAACATACATATCAAAAGCAAAAGAAAGCAAAAGAAAACAAATAAACAACAAAATAAAACCACCAACTCAATTACCCAATAAATCAAACAAAAAAACAATAGAATATAACAAGGAAAAGAAATAAGAACAAAAACTCGTGAATATAGTGTGTGGTGCGCGTGTGTGACAAATTCGTAGAACAGTTTGGTGATGCTTTTTTAAAACCCCCTCTTTTTTTGATCAATTTCTCTATAACTAGCCAAAATGAAGAAGATAAAAAGGAAAGAACCAGAACAACAACTCTACTTGTTAAACATTTGGAGTGATTTGTATAGTTGGTCATCCATTTCCTTCTTTTTAAATTGATCAAACTTTTCAAACTCTTTAGATACATTAATTAATGCTGGATGATATTTCGTCCAATTTATTATAGGACATTTTATAATTTTATTTGGTTTTGGTAAATTCAAGTCATTATTCATTAATTTAAGAAAAAATTCAATTGTTTCTTCTTTATTTTCGGTTTGGGAATGATATTGTTGTAATTGCGATAATTGTACAATTTCTCGAGATATTTTATTGTGATTATTTGTAGCTAATCTTAAACAAGATGTTAAGGCAATATAATCAGAA
Organism: Spathaspora sp. UFMG-CM-Y285; assembly: GCA_002911495.2. NCBI lineage: Eukaryota > Fungi > Ascomycota > Pichiomycetes > Serinales > Debaryomycetaceae > Spathaspora > Spathaspora sp. UFMG-CM-Y285. Next base: position 53,189 of record PPUV02000017.1, read on the forward strand.
TTTTTATTTAAATCATAGTGTAATGTTTCTTGATAAGTAGACTTGATATCATGTTCATCTTCTGTGATTGTTGAAGCTGGAGGTGTTGCTGGAGTTGAAGGTACTGAAGATGTAACTCCTTGATCACTATATACTTCTTCACTATCGTTATATTCTTCTTCATCATCATCTTTTGGAGTTAACAAGGGAGAATTATTACGCAAGTCAAAACTAACTGATTTCGAACGTGCCAATTCTGTTGAAGGTGGCGAACATCCTTCACTAGGAGAAGGTGATCTTTGCTGTTGAGGAAGTAGGGATATATGTTGTTGTTGATGTTGATGTTTATGTTGTTTGCGTTGGTATTGCTTCTCTTGATGCTGCTGCTGTTGCTGCTGTCTGAGACTATTCCTTGTGAGTGGTTTATCAATGTTGTTCTCCAGTTTAAATGAAACTCGTTGTTTCTTGGGATTATTTTTCACTTGTTTAGGGGTAGTGTGAATATTAGAAATATCTTCCAACTCATTTAACTTCCTTTTCACAGAATGAAGCTTCACTTCCCTTAAGCTTGCTGCCATGGCTGTGATGTATGAATATGTAGTCTGTATATATATAGCAAGAACTGCTACTCCGATTGACAAACTATGATTCTCAATGCTTTTAAAAAAAGCCTTCCTTTAAAAAACGTATGGAGATTTTACCAAAAAAAAAAAAACGGGAGGGCAAAAAGGGCGGAAAAAAAGGATGATGTAACCTCTCGTCTCACCCAGGTATTTTTCTTTTTTTTTAGAAACTGGGATTAAATTCTAGGTTTGATGGGTGGCGTTGATTTGAAACACTTTTAATTTATATCAGAAAAGTGTTGTAACTCTAGATAATAGGGTATATTAGTTAAAACTCCCCCACTAGATACTTTTGTCGATAAAAAAAGGAAGTAATAAAAAAATAAATTTTATCTTTTTTTTTCTGAATGGCGAATAAATAAAAAAAAACATGAAATGGAAAATTCCAACGAAAAAAAAAATAAAAATAAAAAAATCGGATAATAATAATAAAAAAGAATTTAAAATCCAAAGTCTACGGATGTTTGGATGTATTCAAGGAGGGGAGGGAACAATATTGAATATATAGTTGCTTTGCTTCGTTTTTAAGGTTTATTTTCTAACCTTAACCCAGAAAAAGTGTCAAGTCAAGTCAAGTGCTAGTATGTATGCACAAAACATTCTCAAGTAAAATTTAGATTATCAAAATTGACGAGCGCGTGGGCAAGTTTGTGGTTGAAGCCTTATCCTATAGTTGAGATTATTATTTAATGTATGGAAATAGAATCGTTTCCAAGGTGATTTTCATTATTATTTTTTTTATTTTATTTTCTTTTCTTAGTTTTTTAATTTTGTGATAGTTTTACAATTCAAGTTGATACAAATGAGCAAAAAACGCGAGCAAGATTTCACCTTCCAACTGAAAGTGAAAGGTAAAAGAGTATACATGGATGTGAATAATTACTAGATTATGAGCCATTGAGCAATAATTTACATTCAAAACCAGGTATATTCAAAACTCTGGTAAACTTTTATTTTCTCACGTAAGAAAAATCTAGTTATATTTTATTTCTCGGTGCTCACATGTATATTTGGAATTACTTAATTTAGCAATGTTTACATTGAAAACTTACACTACTTTTTTGCAGCTACAATTATCTGGACGACATCTGTACTTTATTATATTGCTTAAAATAGTAATTAACTATTATCTTCTAATTTTGGTCTGTCTAACCTCCTATATACAAAATCTATTTACAAGTTTACTTCCTTCCCTTTGGCAATGACTTATTGTTTGGCTTTTTCAAAGTGGCAACATAACTCCCTGCTTTATTTAAATCCTTACTAGCATCTTGTGACATCATTTTCCATTTCCAAAACATACCATGTTCTTGTCTCAATTTCTTCTTTTTATTTTTAACTTCACGATTAATTATTCCAAATTGTTCATCATAAGAAATCCCAGCTTCAGCTTCAGCAATAGTTTCTTTACCAAATAAATAATCAAATACTCTACCATCACTCCAAAAAAATGCCTTTCTATCAACAATCCAATTCTTGGATTTCCCAGTAGCTAATTTTTCCTTTAAGACGAAAAAGAATAACCCCTTGTCCGCAGTTCCATAAAACCCTTTACCTGTCCATACTTTGGCAGTATGTCTTCTAGTTAAATTGGTCAAGGGAACAGTATATACTGGAGTTGCTCTTCCTGGTAACAACGGATATGAAGTAAATTGAATATGAGGATTTGATCCTGGTAAATACCACATTCTTCGAACTAATCTTGTAGGAAACAATCCAATAAAATAAGCAGCTCCGAACATTAATGATGCCGGGATCAGATATTTCAATAATGAGAATACCCATTGACGTTTACGAAGTTGTTCATTAACAATTAATTCTTCATTTTCTTCATATTCGGTTCTCGCCATATAGAATGCCCATTCTAACAAGACACAAGCATATACTGTGAAAACAATAGCACAAGCTAAACAAGTTAAGAAATATAATCTATGAGGTTCACTTTCATAAATTAATTCAGGTTTTGTTTTCTTTTCCAATATATTTATAACTTGAGTGAATGAATATTGTGATCCCACTTGAGGAACTCCTGGTCTAGGCAATAATGTGGGAACATTTTCTTTACCCAAAGGGAATTTAGGAATCCTATCTTTTAAGGTATTTGTTTGTACCGATTCACCAGGAATATGTTGTTTCAAATAATTCCATTCTCCAGATGTAGGTAATTGTTGTTTAGGTTTATAAGGGGAGGGAACTTCTGATTTGAATCTAATCAAGTATTTCGATATACAAGCAGTTGTCCTAAGTGGGATCAACGTGTTTGTCCTTAACTGCAATCCAATTCGTACTAGCATTGACTTGAAGAAAGACTAGCTTTTGATTGTAAACGAAGGAAAAAAAAATTTCAAATATCATTTCTGGTAAACTTCAATCACGTGATCAAATCTATTTCTTGGGTTTCTTCTTAATACCAACAGTTGATTCTGCTCGTTTCAAATGTACGGGATGTTGACCAATATATTTTCCATTCATATCTTTAAACGCTTGTAAATAGTCATTGGAATCAGCAAATGCAACGAACCCATATCCTTTGTTTTTTCCTGTTTTCTTATCAACAGGAACATGAACTTTACTCATGGATGTATAATGTTTGAATGCATTATCTAATAATGTATCATTTGCATCGTCTCCCAAGTTTCCCACAAATAATCGAAAATGTTTTGGATCCCAATTTGATGTAGATGGCTGTTTGTTTATAGTTGTTACTTTGGAATTGGCAATTGAAGAATGTAAATAGCTCGCAGCTTTAGATGCACTAGCGAGTCTTCTATCCGAAGTTGTTGATGATGCCTTTACAGGTGGTTTCTTTATTCCTGATGTACGTTTCATTTGTTTTGTAAAAGTGTATTGTAAAAGTGTATTGTAAAAATTATTGTTGTGGTATAAACGCATCGAAAATTGTCAAAAAAAAAATTGTATCCAAAAGATCTAACAAGCTTCATTCTCCATTCACATGTTCATTCTTACAGAAATTACAGACTTGGTTAGGATTCCTCCTCATACATTCAATATACCGATCCAGCATTCAATAACGGATGAACTTCACAAGAAACTTTCCAATAAAGTAATTGCCAATCTAGGATTAGTCATAGCAATATGGGACCTACTTGATATAAAAGATGGTTTGTTAAAACCAGGTGATGGAGGGTCCTATGTCGAAGTCCAGTTTAGATGTGTTGTCTGGAAACCATTTGTTGGTGAAGTATTAACTGGTTGGGTTAGTGATTGTACTGCCCAAGGTATTAAAATTAGATTAGAATTCTTTGATGAAATATTTATACCTCAAACATATCTATTTGAAGGGTGTACATTTAAACCTGTGGAAAAAGCTTGGGTTTGGAAACCTGATGAAGAAACGGAATTATTTATTGATATAAATGAAAAAATTAGATTTAGAGTTGAACAAGAAATATTTGTAAATATTAAACCAAAATCTTCCAATGAAGCTGTTGGATTAGAAGAACCTACAAATAAAGCACCTCCCTATGCTATAATGGCTTCATGTCAAACTGAAGGTATGGGATGTGTCTCTTGGTGGGATTAGGTATTATATATATACTTCTATCACAACTAATTATATTGCATATATTCACTTGTAGAACTAAATTTCAAGTTACCTTTAATTACCTTGTCAACTGCTTTCAAGAAATCTTTTTCATTGGCAACTTTTCTTCTCGCTCTAATGGCAAACATACCTGCTTCAGTACAAACAGATCTTAATTCTGCCCCTGTGGCATTAGGACATAATCTGGAAATTAATTCCCATCTAATATCTTTTTCACAACTCATAGTTTTGGAATGAATTCTAAAAATATTGGCTCTACCATCTAAATCAGGTAATGAAAATTCAACTTTACGGTCAATTCTTCCTGGTCTTAATAATGCTGGATCTAAAGTATTTGGTCTATTTGTGGCAAACATAACTTTAATATTACCTCTTGGATCAAACCCATCTAATTGAGTAATTAATTCCAACATAGTTCTTTGAACTTCATTATCACCACCTGCACCATCATCAAATCTTACTCCACCAATAGCATCGATTTCATCAAAGAAAATAATACATGCCTTTTTAGTTCTCGCCATTTCAAATAATTCTCGAACCATTCTTGCCCCTTCTCCAACATATTTTTGTACCAATTCTGACCCAATTACTCGAATAAATGTAGCATCAGTTCTATTAGCCACAGCTCTGGCACACAAAGTTTTACCAGTACCTGGAGGACCATATAATAAGATCCCCTTTGGGGGATCAATTCCTAATTTAACAAAACGTTCAGGACTTAACAAAGGTAATTCAACAACTTCTCTTAATTTTTCAATTTGATCTTTACAACCTCCAACATCACTATATGTGACATCGGGTTTTTCTTCCACCGTCATCATTGTCACAGTGGGATCAATTCTTGGAGGTAATGGTAATTGAATTTCATATTTTTGTCGATCTACACCAACTCTCATACCTTCTTCAATATCAGTAGGTGATACACGTTCACCTAAACCAACAACAAATTTAGCAATTTGTTTTATATTAATGACATATTTAGATTTGGTGTCAGCATTTTGTAAACCTGGATTTGTTGTTGAAGCACTTGATTGGGTAGCTTCAATGATTTTAGTACATCTTGCAACTTGTAAAGATTGTTCATCATGCATTCTTTGTTTATCACCAACAACATCCCATAAATGAGGAGGGGCCAAACCAGTATCACTTTCTTTAACTCCTATGTTTTCCTTTATCCTATCTTCGATATCTTTTAAATCTTTTTCAATTTCCTTTAAAGCTGTGGCATATGGTGCAGCACCATATGTTTTCAATACTTGGATATCGCCTTCTGACAAGGGGACAATCTTTTCTTGATTCTTTTCATCATCTTCAGTAGGAGCTATATACTTGTCCCAATCAGCTTTTGGTGGCATTGTGTTATTGTTGTGTGTAATCAAAGTGGCAACTTCAACTTAGTTTTGCCTCTCACTGGATTTTTTCTCGGTGTTTCTTGGAGAAAAAAAAAAGTTGCAAAAATACACGACCTGTGGTAGTTACTCTATTTACTGTATAATTTCTATTTAATAAGCTCTAACTGTTGGAGGTACAGCTTTACACTCTTCTTCATTCAATGTGGTTTTGATGACATCTCGGTAGTCTAGCTTGACTTTATCTCCAACTTGTGGTTGATACGATAATGTATGTTTCCACCAGTTGATATCATCTCGATCAGGGAAATCTTCTCTCGCATGAGCTCCTCGAGATTCCTTTCTAGTTGCTGCAGAAACTACAGTTTGACTAGCACAAGTTAACAAGTTTTGTAATTCCAAAGTTTCCACTAAATCTGAATTCCAAATCATTGATCTATCAGTAGTTTTAATTTGATTGGTAAATGTCGTGTTTATTTCCGAGATATGGTCAACACATTGATCTAATGTAGATTGAGTTCTAAACACAGCACATCCCTTTTGCATTGTCTTTTGCATTTCCAATCTAATTTCAGCTGTAGATTTGTTTCCATCTGCAGTTCGTAACATGTGTAAGTTCTCAATTGATTCTTTACCCATACTACTAGGTAATTGTTTGAATGAGGTTCCTGGAGTTAAACTATCTCTAATAGTATGAGAAACAGCACGACCAAAAACAACTAAATCTAACAAGGAATTAGCTCCCAATCTATTAGCACCATGAACTGAAGCACATGCAACTTCACCACAAGCCAATAATCCTGGAACAATTTCATCCTTACCATCTTTACCTTGTTTAAGAACTTCACCTTTCCAATTTGTAGGAATGCCGCCCATATTATAATGAACAGTTGGTAAAATGGGAATTGGTTCCTTGGTAACATCAACTCCTGCAAATATTTGTGCTGTTTCAGAAATACCAGGTAATCTTTCCTTTAATACCGAAGGATCTAAATGATTCAATTGTAAATACATATGATCCTTATCCTTACCTACACCTCTTCCTTCATTAATTTCAATAGTAATAGCTCTTGAAACAACATCTCTACATGCCAAATCCTTGGCACTTGGGGCATATCTTTCCATAAATCTTTCTCCTTCAGAATTAACTAAAAATCCACCTTCACCTCTGGCCCCTTCAGTGATAAGACATCCTGATCCATAAATCCCCGAGGGATGAAATTGAATAAATTCCATATCTTGTAATGGTAATCCTGCTCTAGCAACCATAGCATATCCATCTCCAGTACATGTATGAGCTGAAGTACATGAAAAATATGCACGACCATACCCACCAGTGGCAATAATTGTTTTATGAGCTCTAAATCTATGTATAGTTCCATCTTCTTGATTATAAGCAATAACACCTACACATTCACCTTCATGCATCAATAAATCCATAGCAAAGAATTCAATAAAGAAATGAGTATCATGTCTTAATGCTTGTCCATAAAGTGTATGTAACAATGCATGACCAGTACGATCAGCAACAGCGCATGTTCTATAAGCTTGTCCTCCTTTGCCATATTCCTTAGATTGACCACCAAATGCCCGTTGATAAATTCTACCTTGTTCATTTCTGGAAAATGGTACACCATAGTTTTCAAGTTCATAAATTGAATCGGCAGCTTCACGAGTCATATAATGAATTGCATCTTGATCTCCAAGCCAATCTGACCCCTTTACAGTATCATACATATGCCAATGCCAATCGTCACTATGCATATTCCCCAAGGCACCATTGATCCCACCTTGAGCAGCAACAGTGTGTGATCTTGTCGGGAACAATTTCGTGATACAAGCAGTGGAAAATCCTGATTCTGCTAATCCAAACGCGGCACGTAACCCAGCACCTCCTGCTCCTACAACAACACAATCATATTCATGATCAATAATAGGGTATCGAAGGGGGTTAATATTTGTTTTCCCTTTAATTGATCCAATTGTTTGTAAATGTGTAGAAGTACATGAGAAAAAACGTTTTGATAGTGTTGCATTGACTATTCGAAGTAGTACCATAGTTAACCAACTGAATATAAGGACTTTTCTTTAAATCATATATCCTGCATGTAAGGACACAGGGATTTTCTAACCAATTGTATCAACCAAAGTTTTGATCCGGTCACGTGGTGAATTATTTTTCGCAGCAAACGATGTTTACTTTGAAGATTTCATTTTAAATATTTGAAAGTATTAACTTGTACGAGTGTATTGTCACCTGCTTCAAAAAGTTTCCCGACAATTTTGTTAAAAAATTTGATAAAAAAAAAGAAAATTAGGGGAAATGGTAATTGTCGTTTACGAGAACCTAGGGTTAGGAGCGATTCCAGATGTGTGTTACATAAACGTACCCAAATAATATTCTAACCCACCTTCGAAAGGAGTTGCTATTTCAAATTCTAGACGATAGAGCAAAAAGTACAAGGCAATGTTTCAAAACAATGAAGCAAAAATAATTAAAAATAAAAATCTAGACCAAAACAATGAACGAATCGACTGATTCAGCTAAGCCCATGACAAATCCCTTAAAACTTGAGTTTCCTTGCATTCTCCAACTTTAGGCAAAAAGAAAAAATAATATAATAATTAAATCTACAAAAATTACCCCCCTTGACAAATACCCGAATGTGTGATTTCTCAAAGGGAATTGTACCGAACGAAACATACATTCCGTTTGTTGTTCCACCTTTTGAATAATCTTGGTATTTTTTGTTGTTGTTTTGGATGAAAAACATAGATCTCACAGAGAAGTACATTTTATGCATGATTCAACACCTGATGAGTTTATGCATAATTGTAATACCAGATTGTTTTTGAGGAAAGATTTTTTTTCTGGGAAGTTCTAAGCTTTTTTTCTGAATACGCGCCAAATATAGCAACTATTCCAATAAGAGGAAAAAAAAAAGAAAACCAAGATTTTTAATTGTAAAATGTTATTTGGGTGTTTTAAGAAAAAACGGGTTGATTGTATTTTGAGGAGAGGAATAAGCACAAAAACACTTGGGAACTTGTGAAACCGAGACAAACATTCATTGTTTTGGCAGCTTTTTTTGTGTGTGTGTGTAAGTGTTGCCTTTTTTTTCTTTTTCTTTTTCTTTTTTTTGTTTGCAAAGATATTTTTCAATAAATTTTTATTACAATGACATTTTACAATTTACTTTGTTTCATGGATATGTGACAACCTGGCATTTTCGGAAATCAAAAAATCTAAAAAAAATTTATTTTTGCAAATAGTTTATTCCACATGCCGTAATTTCTAACTGAGACAACCTAATGGTTTTTCTTTTTCGTATTGGCGGGACACACACACACACATACATTTCGCGGGTTATGATTGCTAATTTCTAAGTACGAACATATTAACGGAAAACCAAAAACTCAATGTGATGCAGAGGCGCTAACCCACAGACAGTTATGAAACAATAGTTCAAACTCCTTTATGGTTAGTAACTTGTCTCCCTGTTGCTGTAACTTGACGCGACTTCAACACAAAACAAAAGTAAAGGCGACAAACCATAAAAAAAGTGTAATAGATGAAACAAGGTCGTGGGATTGACTAAAATAACTTATCAATAGACAAAAAGGAAAAATCTTTTAAAACTCGATTGTTGTTAGTAATAATATTTTTCTAAGCAGGACAAAAAAAAGAGAAATAATTTACAAATAAAATAATAAAAAGAATGATCTATTGATTATTGCAAAAAAAAACAAAAAATTATTGTGGAAGGTTCGGAAACACTACGAAAAAACCAATCTCTTGTAGGCGTTTCTTAGGAATGTTCGTAAACGAGTATCATAAACAACCAAAGTCATCATGAAACTGATTTTGCCAACACGTTTTTTCCTTCTATTTTGTAATCTCAAAAGGCAATGATCATTCAAATTGGTGTTTCACTTTTGAACTATGTTACGTCCTTTTTTATGATAAGGTTAAAATCGGATATATCGTCTACAATATGAAATCACTAACATGTGATACTGCCCCTATTACATAAAACTAATTTTTTTACGTACTCGTGCAGAGCAAAAATATAACAAAAAAAAGGATCATGTCTTACATTCTCTCCACAAATTGTTTAGTTTAAAGTAAATGCATTGTTGATTATTTTTAATCAATAATCATGCGCCTTTTCTTTTTTTTTGGGTTTGCCATCACACAAAACGTAACCACAGCGATGAGTTTTCGGAGGGGGAACTTTTTTTTTTACAGGTTATTGCTTTTTATAGATTTTTAAGTTATTTTCTAAGCACAAGTGGGATTGATTAACCGGGTGCATTATACTTTTACACAAATAACTATACTAATCAAGGACATTTTCATTATCATTCGACTGGGAAAGTAAAGAGATAACGTAATAGGGGCAAGGTAAAAATAACATGAGATTTTTGTTTAATTTTTATTCCATGGGTAAATACAAGAAAGAAGAACCCGTTTGATAAGACCATTATTGGGATATGTAAATTATTTACTCAAATCAACTCTCCTCCTAGAAAAATGGATAACAATGACCTCACAGAAATTAATCGGAAATTGCCAAGCTTTAGTTTTTAGCACGTAATTTTTATTTTTTAATAAACGGTTTGGTATTTGTCTTGTCAAATGCATCTAATTTTTTTTGTGTTTTGGCTTGTTTTGCCCGAGAAAAACAAGAGTACTGCATGTAAGGCATTTTTTTTATTTTAAAATTTTTATGTACTGAAATAAAGAGATGATCAGGAACAAAAACCAGGCAATTTTTAGAAAAAATAAAATTGGGTTTAAACAAGCCAAAGTGAAATTCACTCGTAATAATATTAAAAAAAACCATCTTCAAAACAAGAACAAGATTATAACCAATGTTACAATTTCTAAATATCTAATTTTCTCTGATAAGATAATAAAAAAAGGAAAGACGAGAATATTCAAAACAAGACAGTTATGGGTTGCTTCAAGCTAGAATGCGAATAAGAAAATAAAACCAACATAGCCTTGGTTAAATGACGATCGGATTTACACTCCCAGACGAGAAGAGCAAAAGAGAGAAATCGGTAATGTAATTGAATTAAACCCGGTATTGTTTCCGAGAATCTTTTTTTTTTCTGTTTCTGTTTCTCTTGCCAAACGTTAACATATTTGAAATTAGTTTTGTTTACGAGGCGTGATGTGGGTTTTTTTGTTAAAAAACACACACCCCCTAAATTGTTTTTCGTTTGTTTCACACCCCCATATATGTTAATAATACGTGTATGGTGGAATGTGAGCAAGGTTACTTTATATTGTTAAAGTTGAAGAGGAATTGCCCTGAAATAGCAAAAATAACTTGAAATTTTTATATATTTTACTTTCCTTTTTTTTTAATCGATTTTGCAGATTGTAAGAATTTTAAAGCCCAACTGGAAATGAGTTAATTATTTTTAAAGTAAAACAAACTATTCAATCACTGTTTAACCCTCCTTGTTTTCTTTTATTATTTTAATTTTCTCGGAAATAGTTAAGAACTTTAAACATAAAAAGAAGAAAAAAAAAAGAAATTTTATTCCACTCTGTTTTGTGTTAGCATAAAAAAATAAATGTACCGAACCTGCATCACTACTTCTTACTCAATTATGTTGCGTATTACTTATTTTTATTTTAGCAGTTGGTTTATTTTTTTTTTTTTTTTTATTTTTATTATTATTCTTATTTTTTATTTATCTTTTTTTTTTTTAAAGCTGCATATTTTTAACAACCAAAATATTTTAAAGAAAATTGCAGTCAAAGGATATATAAAAGAATATCAAAATCATTCCAAATTTAAAACAAAGTTATTTAATTATATATAAACAAGACAAAACGTAATACTATTCCTTTTTTTAAGTCTACTTTCAAAATCCCTTACACAGCACACTCATTGCATTTTACCATGGATCAATTTTATATTAACAACTATATAAAATTTGTATGGATAATACTTTGTCATAGAAGGTCCACTGCCAACAGTGAATTCAATAGTTTTAAATCTTTTCAAGCTTTCAACAACAAATATGGAAAATTCATCCAACAGTTGATTATAAATTCACAATTAAGTTCAACTAATTTAATGATTAGTTTATACTATTTATACAAATACTACCACCATAATAGAATATTGGACTATAAATTTGATGAAGATGTCGAAGAATCAAGTATGGTTGTTTATTTAGTTTTAACATCACTCATATTATCCAACAAATCTTTTGATGACCAATCATACACGTTAAAGACTTGGTTGGTTATTATAAATAACACCAAGAATCATCCCGTCAAAGTTGATTTAAGATTGTTGAATTATTTAGAAGGATATTTCTTGTGTTGTTTGGATTTTAAATTATCATTTGTTGATATGCATAAGGATGACCAATTTTGGAAAGTTTTCACTTGCAATGCTACTATTTTCAAAGTTAACAAGACAATAATTGCAAAATTTAAATCTTTGGTTGAAGTTTCTACTATTGAACCAACTACATGTTATTCCAGTGACGAATCAATTATTAGTAGTACATTTTCTTCACCTTTATTGTCGTCAACTATTATGTCACCAGCAACAAGTACAAACTATTCTTCACCATTGTCTTATACACCAATGACACCATTAACACCATATGAATATACTGGCAAGAGAAGGAAATTATTACCAACAGTATATCAAAAACAACAATTACCAATAGTTACTCTTCCTTCATCAACTATGTTGCCAGTTGCTTCAACTCTACAATATTCTACTATGGTGATGCCATATAATGCAGGATATCTGCAACCATTGACAGCTTTGCCACCACCACCACCTCCTCCACAACCACAACCAATGATGATGTCAATGATTGTTCCTTCCTTACCTTCTCAAGCAATTCCAGTTGCATCACAAAACGCTCATCCTTCATATTTTACAGCATCTACGCCAATGTATTGGTAAGTTTGCATTTTTTTTCTTCTACATGTATTTAGTTTGGAAAAATGGGGTTCTATAAATTCAGGTTTTATATTTTATAACGGGTTTTTAATAAAGGTATTTTTTAGTTCTACAATATATCTGTAAATTTGTTATTGTGTAGTTACCAGGAAAATGTGTTAGACTAGGAAATGAACCAGGTTGATATGAGCGCATGTTCGTTACCCCTGTTGGGGAGTCAAAAGTATTTGCAATTGGAAACAAGACATTTCCCGAATAACCTGACTGGCGTTTCTGCCTCCAACAAATACTTAAATAGGGACAATACGAGCTTGAAAAAGGGGTAATGTCTACTAGTTTAACATACGGCATTCTAACGGGAATAACTGGTTCCTATTTCAGATAAAATACCTATTTTTTTTCTCATACCAGTGGAACTTTGTTTTACCTAACCATCTGTCTATGGTTGTTTATTTTATTTTTGCAATCACAATTTATATGCAGGTGTTTACACATGTTAAATCCGTTTTTACCGTGCAAAACCAATTTTCTTTTTTTTTTTTTTTTTTGCCTCGGAAGAGGGAATTTACATTTTTACATTTTTTTAAATGGACATTGTGCGTAACTTGATCCACTTTCGGAGGATGAATCGATTCTTTCTTTTTTATTCTCCTGTTTGAAGAAAGATGACCTAATTCTTGATCGTTGATTTATCCGACATGCATAACATTGCACATAACACAGGGAGTTTCAGTCCCGAATAAGAGATCTTGAAATAAAAAATGGTACGACACTGCCTCAAATGTTGTTAGGACAATAACCAAAAATATGTAAGCCCATGTTTCAGTAACAATTAAAACCCAAGAGAGATAAGGAAAAACAACAAATTAAAAGAAAAAAAATTCTTGTTTTGTTTTTTATTTAAAGGAACAATGACTGGTGTGTTGCGAAGAGGTAAGTATTGAAATTTATTTGCAGTCTATATTGTTGGATTTTTTTTTTCTTTTTTATTTTTTTTTGTTATTTTCGTTAAGAATCATCTTTTTTTAAGGTGTGTTGCTTTGTGTAATATTGTGTTAGTTTCTACCTAACCAGTAAACAACTACACAAAAAAAAATATAGTTGATGCAGAGAATCAAAACTTTTTTTTGCAAGTTAGCTCACACCCCCTTTCGCATTTTATTTTTGAAAGTAACAAAAAAAATACCATCCTTGGAATTGCCGCTAAAAAAATATTAGAACAATAGTGCTTATATAATTGATGTTGATTGTTTGATTATTTCCCAATTTTTGAGGACATCATAAATTGCTCCTCCTTGAACAATGAAGTAAAAATAAAACCACAAAACATTTACACACACAGACAAAACTTTTTTGTTGTGAGGGTCTTGTTTCATCATGTGAAACAGAGTAGGTACGTGCGTCGTAAAAAACAACCTCTTACACCCCTATAAGCTTTTGTTCTGTTATTTTTCTTGGAACAGTTATGTGTATGGGTTTATTTTAGGTTAATTTTTTTTCTTCAGTAAGTCGCCAATCTAGGCTTTTTTTCGCTCCCTCTATTCTCCCCATAGCCTCGTGTTTAACATTCGATTCCAAAACTTTAAAATTGCAAGGAACTTGTGTAGTTGATAGAAATAGGTGCTAGCATAGGGGGGGGGGGGATATGGAAATGGGTGGGACCAACTGGCACCAAAAATTTGGCTCAAACATCCATACATTCAAATAGCCCATCCACACATCTGTACATACAAAATATTTTTTTTTTGGAGCCAATTAGTGTTTCTTCACGGAATTGCAAAAAATCCAATTTCTCGTGATTTTGGCACTTACGTGTGAGAATCGACACGAGGTAATTTGAACTAGACATTGGTATTTTCCGTCTAACCACGACATTCTCATTATTATTATAATTTAAATATCTGCAAAATTGTGCTCACTTGTAAAATCCAAAATTCGATTCTCAAATTGTCCAATCTCAAATGATTGCCATCTGTTATACTTGTAGTTTTATAATTAAAAAACGGTATCATTTTGAAGATCAACAATATTTTTTTCGACAATACTATGAATTTAATTATATTGAATATAAAGATGAATTTTATTTCAAATCTAAAATAAATAAAGTTCTAAGATGACAACATTTTTTTAGAAATTTTAATGAACAATTTATAATCACTGAAAAAAAACTAACACCCAAATATTCAATTAATCCTATGGAAAAATCAAATATTATACATAGAGAAATAAGTAAACATATGGTTGATTTTTGTGATCATACTCAATGTTTAATTTAAACTATCGTATCTTGGGTTTTAATTTTTTTTTGCAATTATTATATAATTCTCATGTAAAATCGGCTGGTTGTGATGTTTTTGTTGATTTTATTCCGATCGGTCTTTGCTTTCTACAATCAACATCGGTTACATTTACTAATACAACAAATGTAGTGTTATTCGTACTAGTCCTGAAGTTTTTCGAGAATTAGGAAGATGATAATTTCCTTTTTTCATTTTTCATTTTTCATTTTTCATTTCCTGTGACAAATTTGAAAGAATCTGGTAGCACCATTTTTTCTGCCAATTTCCACGACTCTCAATTATCAGATGAGCTTAAACTCAATGTTCACTTGACAATGATTTGTGGAATTTGCCAGCAACAAGAATCAAAATATAAATGTCCTAAATGTAATATACCGTATTGTTCAATAGCATGCTATAAGAGTGAATCTCATAAACATAAGGAGGAGCAAGACAGTAAACCACATAAAGAGGATATTCCACCAGCACCCATTATAGATGATCAATACTCCAGTGTGATTAATGATCCTCAAATTAAATCCATGTTACGAGAACCTGCATTACAAATACACTTGTTAACTATTGTCAAATTGTTAAATGATGATTCCCTAATTCAAGGTAATGTAAACAACGATCAACGATTAGAAATTGTTCAATTAAAATTACAAGATTTAAGATCAGGTGGAATTGAAGAGAATGAATTGGTAGAAGAATTCATCCAGCGTGTATTACATTTACTAAATAATTGATGTGTATATATATTTCTATTAAGGAATTCACTATAAATCACCACCCCAAATATTCTTTTGTTGTCCATTCAAATTACGATCTAATTTCAAAGAAAACAAAAACCCACCTAAATCTCCATCCTTATCTTCAGCTCGAGAATCACAAGTTGATTTTTCTAACTCTAAATGTCCCGTAGTGACAAATAATTCATTTCCCTCTTTACCACCAATTGTAGCACAGGTAATTCTCTTGGCTGGAAGTTGAATCTTCTCCACAACTTCACCTTGTTTGTTAACATGTAACACTGTAGAAGTACTGAAAATTGTTGAATAAATATCCCCATCTTTAGTCATTACTAATCCATCAGGTTCGGGACTTTCAAAATCAGGATAAACCTTTTTAGTTTCAACAAATGGAGTCTTGTTAGATAAAGTATTTGTCTTGTAATCATAATCATATTTCCAAATTGTAAAAGTTAAAGAATCTGTCCAAAACAAATGTTTACCATCTTCACTGAATGCTAATCCATTAGCAATTAACGTATTATCAATCATAGTTTCAATTGTGAAATCAGTGGTGTTTATTCTATAAAGTTTTCCTTCAGGTTTAACCCCTTCAACAGTTGTAATATTAAAATCATTCATAACTCCAATCCAAAGATGACCCCAAGGATCAACGATACCATCATTAGATCTTAATCTAAGTTGTTGTTGTTCATTATGAGGATATTTAAAGAAATATTCAATTTCTCCAGTAGTAAAATCACCTTTAGCAAGACCATATTTACTACACAACACCAAAACATTTTCATTTTTCGTCAAGGCAATAGCACCAACCGTTTCTTTAGGATTTTTCCATTTTAAAAGATCATGTTGGGAAGTATTTTGTAAATTAATTCTATGAACTTCTCCAGCAATAATATCAATCCAAATTAAAGTATTATTTCTTGCATCATAAGTGATACCTTCAGTTAAACGTCCTCTATAAGAAGGAACAAGAATGTTTTCAACACCAAATGAGAAGGTCATGTTAGTTACACTGTGTGAATATATGATGCTGAAAAATTGGGGGAAGTATTGCGGGTTATTTATATCAATAGATCACACCGGCAGCATTTCCTAATTGGGACGATTTCGGTGAGAAAAGAAAAAAAAATTCAACCACCTTCCCCCACGCTCTCCCTCTCCCCACCTTAATACACACAAAACTTATACAAATCACAAATTGAATTAATTACTGGGATCAAAGTAATTTAAGGAAACTTATCCAGGCTTATTTTATTTATACACTCTATTTATTTTGTTCTTGTAATTGTAAATCTGACCATTGTCTTGCTAATTGAATCATAGCTTCAGTATCCATAGATGCACCAACTACATCTATAGGTACTTGAGATTCACTATATTCCTTTTTGGCAAAGGCACCTAAATTAGTTTCATTTATTATTCTAAATTCATATTCATCATCATGAATAGTTGATGTATCTATGGTTAATAATTCATTCCAGGTAAATAACAAAGAAGCGGACTTTCTCGAGAATGGATTAATATCAATAATGTAAATCTTGTTGAATGGTCGAGGAATATAAATGTCAAGAATGTATTTTTCAAGAGTAGTGTGACATCCTATAGTAGGTATTATTGTATCATATACAAATTTTGATATTTTCTCATTTAACTCCAATTTCATTCCTTGTAAATATTGGTAATGGTTTAAATCTCGTTGAGAGATACCCAAAATTTTATCATCCTTGATGTATATTCTAAATTCCAATGATGGATTAACATCTTGCCATTGTTTCAATACTAATTCATATTCTACAGGAAGTGTAGTGCTGTCTTCTACCGCCAGAAATGGAAAATCAAGATCATCAACTATATGATCAGAAGATTTCAAAAGTAAAAACACATCATCTATAGAAGAACATTTAGTGGTGTTGCCAGGTAATATCCATTTTGCATCTTTGGGGGAAGACCAATTTAATTTTGGTGTTATATGTCCTCCTAATTCATTTATGTGAGTAAATATTGCTTCTTGAAAATCAACTAAAGAAGTATCTTCTTCTGGCACCTCTTCTGTCTCTTCTGTCTCTTCCGTCTCTTCTGTCTCTTCATTCTCTTCATTCTCTTCCGCATCTTTCACTTTATCATCATCTTCCCAATCACTATATTCATTTTCACTATTTATCTCCAAAGGAACTTCTCTTCCTGGTAGTCTAATGCTATCACTTGCTAAATATTGTAAAAATGATTCTGGGATTGGCTTTACCACTTTAGAAGGGTATATATTTTGAGGGAAAAACTTGGACCAATTAGAATATGAACATTCTAATACTTCTTCTGAAGTGAGAAGTATCTCCTCAAATGTAGAATATGACCTTGTCATTAGAATATAATGACAAATAGACACTACAATATTGCAAAATCAAAAGTTAATTTTTGAGAAGGGCAAAAAAATTCCAGTCACGTGGACTCTCTCTTTTTCTTTTTTTCAGCAAAATTTTTTTTCTTCTTCCAAACGCGAGGTTGAAAAAAAAAGTAGAAGGCAATAGAAGGATCTCCAACACTTTGTATCAACGCAATTCCACCTTGAATAATGGCACAAGTAGCTAGACCAGCAGTAGCTCCTTCCAATGCTACATTCAAAGACAAAGAAAAACCCCAGGAAGTTCGTAGAGCTAATATCTTGGCTGCAAGAGCTGTTTCTGATGCCATAAGAACATCTTTGGGTCCTAAAGGGATGGATAAAATGATCAAGACAAAAACAGGAGATATTATTATATCTAATGATGGTGCTACTATCTTACAACACATGGCAGTTTTACATCCTGCTGCAAGAATGTTGGTTGATGTCAGTAGAGCTCAAGATGTTGAAGCTGGTGATGGTACTACCTCAGTAGCTATTTTAACTGGTGCTTTCTTGGGTGCTGCTGATAGATTATTAAACAAAGGAATCCATCCTACTTTAATTGCCGAATCGTTCCAAAGAGCTGCTAAGAGAGCTTGTGAGATTTTATTGGATATGTCATATGAAGTTAAATTAGATGATAGAGATCAATTAATTAGAGCTGCTTCAACTTCTTTAAGTTCAAAGATTGTTTCTCAACATTCTCAATTATTAGCCCCTTTATCGGTTGATTCAGTTTTAAAAGTTATAAACTCCGACAAGAATAATGTTGATTTAAATGATATAAGATTGATTAAAAAGGTAGGTGGTACCATTGATGATACCCAACTTGTGAATGGTGTGGTATTAACTCAAAATGTTGTTAAAAACGCCAATGGACCAATTAGAATGGAAAAGGCCAAGATTGGTTTAATTCAATTTCAATTATCTCCTCCAAAACCAGATATGGAAAACAATGTTGTGGTCAATGATTATAGACAAATGGATAAGATTTTAAAAGAAGAACGAGCATATTTATTAAACATTTGTAAGAAAATCAAGAAATCCAAATGTAATGTTTTATTAATTCAAAAATCAATCCTTAGAGATGCCGTTAATGACTTGGCTCTTCATTTCTTGGCTAAATTAAATATTATGGTTATAAAAGATATTGAAAGAGATGAAGTTGAATTCTTAAGTAAAGCTATTGGATGTAAACCAATTGCTGATATTGATAATTTCACGGAAGATAGATTAGGTTCGGCTGATTTGGTTGAAGAAATTGAAAGTTCTGGATCAAAAATTGTTGAAATTACTGGTATTACTTCAAAATTAACTAAACCAACAATCTCTGTAATTGTAAGAGGAGCTAATAATCTTGTATTGGATGAAACTGAAAGATCTATTCATGATGCATTATGTGTTATTAGATGTTTAGTTAAACAAAAGGCCTTGATTGCTGGTGGTGGTGCCCCAGAAATTGAAGTTTCTAGAAGCTTAATGAAAGAATCAAATAAATTATCGGGTGTTGAACAATTTGTATATCAAGAATTTGCTCAAGCTTTAGAAGTTATTCCAACTACCTTGGCAGAGAATGCTGGGTTAAATCCAATAAATGTTGTTACTGATTTAAGAAATAGGCATGAAAATGGGGAAAAAGATGCTGGTATTTCTGTAAGAAGATCTGGTACTTCAAATACTTATGATGAACATATTTTACAACCTGTTTTAGTAAGTACAAGTGCTATAAGTTTAGCATCTGAATGCGTCAAGTCAATTTTAAGAATTGATGATATTCAATTTAGTAGGTAATTTCTATAGATATAATATACACACGTTAAACCAATTTGATTGATCTTGATAAACCCTTTTTAATACCAGTCTTTTCACCTTCGTAAGGACCCTTGTTGGCATTGAAAACTTGTCTAACAGATTTAAGTTTCTTTTGTGCCTTTTCATATTGTTTTCTCTTTTTAACTCTGGAGTTTCTATATTCTTTCTTTCTATGAGGAGTAAGACCCTTATTCTTGAGAATTTGATAATTAATGGCTCGTTTACCATTTTCACCAACTTCTTCTTGTAATTCAGCCAATTTACCTTCTTTGGCAGCTTTAACAGCAGCTTCATGGGCCGATTTACGTGACACCTTTTTGTTTATTTTTGTTTGTTTAATAGAGTCGTAGTAATCATCTTCTTGTGGAAGAGATTCATCGCCAGAGTCCCCTTCATCTACATCTTCCGATTTGGATAATCCTCTCTTTCTTGCTTCTTCAATTAATCGTTGTTGTCTTTCAAATAATCGTTCTTTTTGAGGAATATCCATATCACCCGAGAATGTCTTGTTATTCTTGGCAGCAGCTTGATCAATTTTAGAAGTATAGAATCGTAATGTTTTCTTACGACGTTTCTTGTCTTCCAAATCAACATCTTCAATTTCAGCAGATTCAGCAAAGTCGTTAGCAGTGTATTTAGTAGAATGTTTGATATGTCTTTGTTTGGTAACATCGATACCGAAATCTTCTTCTTCTTCTTCTTCTTCTTTTTGACTTTCATCTTGCTCTTCTTCTTCTTCCGCATCTTGCTCTTCTTCTTCTTCCACATCTTCTTCCTCCTCCTCATCGGTGTAATTCTCCCTGGCATCAACAAATTGTTCTTCATCTGACTCATCACTTGAAACTGAACCAACCTCCTTCACATCTTCAGGTAATTCATTTGCTTGCCTCCATACTTCTCTTGAACTTAATATACTTTCCATAATCGGATCATCCTTCATTGAAGTAAATTGATCTCCATTTTTCAAATTATCAACAAATATCGCGAAATATGAACTTATGGCACCCAAATATGCTGATAATGCCACTGACTTTATTTCAATTAATGGGTTTTGTTCTCTTGACAAGAATGATTCTAGTTTGGGTTTTAATTGATTCAACTCTTTTAATAAAGGGGTGAATTCTGGGAATGAATGTTTAAGTAAATTTTCTTGTTCTGATTTATCCATTTTATCTATAGATGTATCAGTAGTAATATGTAAACGAGTACTTTCCTTTTCAGTTGTTTCCGAACTCTTTTGCCAATCTTGCATAATATCTTCATCGATATAATCATCCATGGCCAATTCATTCAAATGTTTCTTTTGTTGTCTCAAGGCTTCTTCAGTCATTTGTTTCATATCTTCATCATCGCTTACTTCATCACCACCATAATAAGCCTTTTTACCACCCCAACCTTTCTCTTCATTTTCTTCATCATCTTGAAGTTCATCATCCTCGTCATCCATTTCCTCATCATCTTGATCTTCCAGTTCATCTTCACTGTCTTCTTCTATGCCCATAACTTCTTCTTCAGAAGATTCATCAGAATATTCTTGGTTTGCATATTCGCCTGCTTCACTAAGCAAAATCTTTTCTCTATTGGCGTTGAATGAATCAACTTCGTCCAAGTCCAGGTCTTCTTCCACTCTTTGTCTAGCCATATTGAACTGTTGCTTTACTTTTTTGGATGTGAAAGATTGTGAAAAATCTCATCGCTAGTTTTTTTTTTTGGTTTGTTTGTCACAAAAATGATAAATCAAAATACATTGAAATTTTTTTCAAGTGCTTACACTGCTAGCTAGAGTTTCCTCACAACATGTCTAATCGTTTAGAGTCACTCAACTCAAAGAAACCAACTGGTTCTCCTGCACCTAAAAGTGGATTAAAATTCAAACCCAAAGTAGTTCAAAGAAAAACCAAAGAAGAAAGAGATAAAGATGCACCAGTCATAAAACAAGAACAAACTAGACAACCATCACTTAGAGGAAGAGGATCAACCAGAGGTGGACGAGGTCGAGGTGGGAGAAATGCATACGCGGGAACTCATTTGGTCACTTCTGGTCCTTTGTCTGCTGGTTCCGTTTCCATTGGTAATGTTAATGGTTCCAAAACTGGATTGACTAGTGATTCAATTTATAGTTCTACTTCAGTTACTCCTGAATTTTTACAAAATTTAAAATTAAAAGATCGTCCAAAATCAGTCACTCCTGGTGCTGAAGAGGATTCTGAAGAAGAAGATGATCCTACAAGAATCAATATGACACAACAGTATAGATTTGCCGACGAAGAAACTGTATTGTTCCCAGTAAGACCAGATAGAGCTGAAGTTTCCAATCCTGTTGAAATACTCAAATCGGAGGATCCTACTAGAGAAAGTACTCCTGGAGGTGTATCCGTGACACGAGAATCTACAGTCAAAAGTGAACCTATAGAAGACAAAATTGAACTGATTAAAATATCCAAGGCTAAATTACAAGAAAGAATGAATCAAACTGATGATCTTGCTCTTCATGAAGAAAATAAATTGATTACAGATCATCAACAAATATTAGATATTCTTACAAGTAAGTTCAATGAATTGACTACTGAAGAAGAACCAGAAGTAAAAGACGACAAATTCATATTATTTCAACTTCCAAACCATTTACCAGAGTACATAGATAAAGAAACCAAACCAGAAGAGTCTGAATCTCACGGGGAACCTTCATCTGAACCGTCAAAATTATCAGTCAATAAAACTAACTTACGTGGTCGTATTGGCAACATCAACATTCATCAATCGGGTAAAATAACTATAGATTTAGGAAATGGCAATAAATTGTCCATGGCCAAAGGGGCGCCTACAAATTTCTTACAAGAACTTGCATGTATTGAATTAGATAGTTCAATCGCTGAAAATGAAGATGTTGAAATGTTGGATGAGGAAGGAAGAAAAGTTACTGGGAAAGTTATTCGATTAGGTACTGTAAATGAAAAAATTATAGCTACTCCTTATATACATTAAATAGAATCTGAGTCATTGTGAAGTGTTATGTAACAAGTGTAATCTTTTTTTTTTGTCTTTTGCAACCAAACTATAAACATTTGTCAAAATATGGAAGAAACATATTCTGATCAACAGATTGTTGGTGGCATTGATATATCAAATGAAGTTATTCTATCAATCGATATCAAGGGTTCCACAATTGGTGCATCATGTCTTGATTTAGGTAACAAGAAACTCTTGATTTGGGAAGATTTTCAAATATTTAATCTATTAGATTATATTGATGCTATGATTGATGAAACCAACCCCAATTCAATATATGTTTGCTCAAGAGTTTCCCAAAATGTATTGATGCATTTGAAAGACGGGTATACTGAGTTTGGGGTTTCCATGAATATCAAAATTGTGGCAGATTATACAAAGTTTGATCGTGAATTATTAATCAATTCACTCAATACAAATAATTTGATCAATTTAGAAATCATGAGATCAGTAATTAAATCACCAACATTTAAGTTAACTTTAGGAAGTGTGAATGCAATTTGTCTAGGAGTTGAAAGTTATATTGATCCAGTTTCTGGGTTTACTTCGTTGGTTTCCACTTTAGAGTTTTGTAATTTTAAAAATCATATGTTTATTGATATTGACCTGTTGTATGCCCTTCAAATTTTACCTCCATTAAGAAAGAATTTGAAGATATTGGGTAAATCGCACAAGAGGTCCCTTTATGACCTTGTTAATTACACAGTTACTACAGAGGGTTCAAAAGTCTTAAAGGATTAGAAAACCATTAACTTCAATTGAGAAAATCAAACAACGTCAGATTATTGTAAATAAACTATCTAATCCTAATAGCGAAGAAATTAGAAAACAAATTCAAACCAGTATCAAGAAAATGAGTAATATTCCTGGCCATCTAAATGGAATCAAATCAGGTAAACTGAATTGGAAGAATTGGAAAGCCATTCTTGATTTTTTACAACATTCAATCACAGTTCAAAGATTAATGTGTAAATGTTTTGAAGATATTGAAAATATTCCAGATAGTATTCATCCTATTTTTCAAGATTACAGTCAAGAATTTATTAATCTTAAAAATTTCATTCTTCAATTTGTTGAAGTGATTACTTCGGAAGAAGATTGCAAAGTAAGAATAAACAATGGTATTGATGCAGAATTGGATAACTTACGTTTAATTTATAATGACCTAGATCAAATTCTTCAAGATACAGCAAAGTTGGTTGGTGAAAAATATCCCAATGAAGTAGTCAATGCAGTTTATATCTCTCAGCTAGGATTCCTTGTATCTAAAGACGAAGATACAGAATCGGTACTTGGAGCAATAGTTCCATCTGAATGGAAAGAAGTCTTTAGAACAACTACAAATTCATATTACAAAACTGAAGAAGTCATTACCTTGGATAATCAATATGGAAATATTTATGAATTAATCTGTGATCGAGAAATTAAAATTATTCATCAACTTCAAGAGCGATTGTTACAATATGAAGGACCAATAACAAGAATATCCTCTGCAGTTTTGACAATAGGCTGTTTATGTTCATTATCGGAACTATCCCAACTGAATAATTATGTTTGTCCAGAAGTCAGCGATTCAGATGTTTTGAAAATTGTCCAAGGAAGACATCCTTTAGTGGAAACATTTCTGGATATGTTTGTTGCCAATGATACGTTATTATCTGGAGAACAACGCTTACTCGTAGTTACGGGGGCGAATTTATCTGGGAAATCAGTGTACCTCAGTCAAACTGGACTTATTGTCGTACTAGCCCAAATTGGATGTTATGTACCTGCTCAATCTGCCATTATTGGAATCTTTGATAAAATCCTTACAAGAATAATGTCGAGGGAATCACTTGAAAAGCAACAGAGTACATTTGCTATTGATTTACATCAACTCTCAAGATGTATATCATTAGCTACCTCTCGATCATTACTTATTATCGATGAGTTTGGAAAGGGAAGTGATTCCATTGATTCATCAGCATTATTTGGAGGAGCATTAAAATATTTTGAAATCGTGAATAACTGTCCTCGATGTATATTCTCCACTTATTTCCAAGAATTATTCAAAGATAGTCAATTGAAATTAGAATTTGAATCATCCAGGTATATATTTGTATCTATAGAGATATCACTTCAACGGAAAAGTGAAGCTGAATATGATAATATTACTTATTTGTATAATGTCAAGCCAGGGATTGCAGAACGAAGTTTTGGAATATATTGTGTTAGAGAATGTGGTGTGAAATCGGAGATTATATCTTGAGCTGAAGAAATTGCTAAAATGTTAGATAATGGAGTTTATCTTACACTCGAATTAACCAAGTTAACTGAAAGAGAAGAACAGGAATTCTCCAAAGCCAAAGCAGTAGTTTCCAATTTCTTGGGAATTCAATTTGGTGATGGTGAACTGAGTGAACAAGAGTTGATTGATTATATTGCTAATTTTGAGCAATCATTTACTACATAAATTCTATATATAAATATCTATAAGATTAATTTCCCAATAATTTTGCAGTCAAAGATTCTAAATCTTCCAAAGTTGCTGGTTGTTCATATTCAACAAATTCATCCTTCTTGGATTGTTTATCATCTTCAAACCATTTAGGTTTCTTGGTAACTGGTTCTTCTTCAGAAGAGGATTGTTCCATATCACGGTCTAAATCTGCTTCCAAAGTAGCCACCATTGGTTCGTCATAATCACTTCCTTCTTCCTCTCTGGCTCTTCTTTCAATTTCCTTTCTCTTTCTCTTCTTCTCTTGTCTCTTTTGTCTTGCCACTTCTTTATCAACTTCATCTGTTTCCTTCATAGCTTCCCTTTCTCTTGAGACAAATTCTTCCTTTTGTACCTTGGCATCACCTGCTTTTATGAAGTCTTCTTCTTCTTCTAATTCATAAATTGCATGTGCTACACCTTCATCATCAAACACCAATTTTGTAGCATTACCCTTTGATGCAAGGGATGCCTTTTTCGACAATGCCTTTTTAGCTTGTCGTTTAGAATTAGGAAGGGTTAAATCAGGCAATTCATCTGCATTCAATTCATGATCTTTTCTTGTGACTTTCAAGAAATCTTCTTCATCACTATCTTCTTTAGTATCGGTCATTTTCAAATAATGATCAGATAAGATCGTTTGATTCTTTCTTTCAAACATACGATCATATTTCGTTCTCACCTTGTTTGAATCTTCTTTGGTTTCCCCTTCTTCATCGGCTTTAGCTAATTCCAATAATTTTCTTGATGCGTTCTTCTTTTCTTTATTATCAACACCTCCTTTCATTTTAATCTTGGGAGCACCAGGTAATCCCAATGCTTTGGCATATTTCTCAGCTGGTAATTCATCGAATTTAAAAACATCTTTATCCTTTTGAATGTAAACTGATCGGAAATACGATATAAATGCACGTTGACCCAAGTTCTTAATAATAGGATCTTTAAAACATAACAGTTGTAATTTATTACTAATAGATTTCTTTGATTTTTGTTTGATATTCATAAACCGTGGTTCAATCTTGTGAACTTTCAATCGTTTCAACATTCCTTCCTCTTCCGAAGGTAATAACATCATGAGAGATTTTCCCTGTCTTCCAAATCTTGCTGATCTACCAACCCTATGTACATAAGTTGCTGCGTCTTCAGGACAATCAACTTGTACAACCCAATCTATAGCGGGGAAATCTAATCCTCGAGCGACAATATCGGTAGCAAACAAACAGGCATATTGTGCTTGACTGAATTTCATGGTTGTTTCCAAACGGAAAGTTTGCTTGTGACGTCCATATAGTTTTAATAAAGAAATACCTGGTTGTAAAGTTCTGAATGTTTCATAAGTATATTGTACTTGTTTTGACGAGGAAAAGAATACCAAAATCTTGCTTTTCAAATGGGATTTAATGAATGACCATAATACATTGAGTTTTTCATCCAAAGGAATCTTTACATAATATTGTTCCAAGGATTCTGGAGTGGCTGAGATTTCTTGATCAGAAGAAACCCCAATTCTTTGAGGATTAGTCAAGGATAATCTTGCTAAATCTTTCACATTGTCTGATTGAGTAGCGGAAAACAATAATGTTTGTCTTGTAGGTGGTAAATGTCCTAAGATATTATCAATTTGTTTTCTAAATCCCATATCTAAACATCTATCAGCTTCATCTAACACCAATACTTGTAAATTTGAAGTTTCCATACCCACAGCTTCATTCAAATGTTGAGAGATTCTACCTGGAGTACCTACCAAGATATTCATTCGGGAAACTCTCTCCTTTTCATACTTTACATCCTTCCCACCCGTGACTAACCCAGCAGAAAATCCATTATATTTCCCAATCTTGGTCAATACTTCAAAGATTTGCACAGCTAATTCTCTTGTAGGTGATACAATCAATGCTGCTAATCCATCGAATTCGGTAATCTTGTTTCTAATTAATGATTCAATAGTGGGTATTAAAAATGCCAATGTTTTACCTGATCCCGTTCTTGCAGTCCCCATAACATCTTCTCCCTTTAAGGCAATAGGGATTGTTTTACGTTGAATATCAGTAAGTGATACAAAGTTTGCTTCTTTTAATCCTTGAAGGGTGTTTGAGGTTATTGGTAAATCACTAAATTGTGATATTGATTTTTCATCAAGTTTAGGATCATAGTTGTCGATTCTTTCTTGAAGTTTGTCCAACTCTTGTTGTTGTTTGTTACGTATCTCCTTTCTACTAGAAGTTTTCACAACCTTCTTCTTGTTTGATTTGGCCATTATCTTTGTATAGTTGTAGGTTTGAATAATTTTTTTTGGAACCTCATCTCCTTATATGAGTAGGTTGATGTATGCAGGAAAGAAATATAAAAGAATTTGCAACAGTAAACAATGAGGAAACGGGAAGTCTTAGGGGTAATATTGAGATCAGGTGAGAGAGATAACTAGTGGTAGACGTTGTTATTTCTATGTTTATTGATTTTAGTACTCAGAGCTACCAACTGGATCTAACTAAAAGTTCAATATCTTGGAGTATTGAAAGCAAAGATCGCCATACTTATCCAAACACTTTTCATCCAACACTTCACAACAAAGGTTTCCTGGAGGTATACCATATTTCTCACTTACTTTATCAAACACTTGTTTGAAAGATTCTGGTTTCTCTTTATCACATAAATGATCATCTAAATCAATTTGAATCAACAATCCTCGGAAATTACCATGTAAGAATACATTCGACGTCTTTATACAAAGATTTCCATTTTCTAATTCATATATTTGTCCTCCATCACCTTTAATCAATTGTCGTTGTGTCCATAAACTTTGTAATTTTTGACCCACAAATAAATCAAATCTATCGTTTAACCCTGTAGTAGCGCCTCGATGAAGATGTTCATTGGGTATAGTTAATTCTGTTGGGTGTCCCAATTCACTTGCTTCTTCTTCAATTAAATTTGTAAATACTCCCGCAGATTTGTTGTTTATTAGAGTGATGGTAGAGTCAGGAAGATATGATGGGGATAATGTAAAGAGGAATTTCGATTCAGGGGATGTTGTAGTTGGTGAATCGACTAATTCTGGTGGTATTGAATAAGGATTGTTTCTAAATATCTTGAAATTGAAATTCCATTTCCCCTTGGATGTCGGAAGTTCATTTGAAAGTTGATCATGGAATTGGGTTATAGTTTCGGGTGTTGCTTTCTGTACTAGAAGGACTCTTTAGATGCGTTAGTAGGGATGTGAGGTCCAATTGACTTGGTATACATACGCTGTTACCATAGTGTGTCTGTTTGGTGTAGACTGTTGATGTTTGTCGATTCTTGTTCAATTTAGAGCGAAAAAAAATTAATCTGAAGAGCATCGCAACTAAAGCTTTACTTACTGTAGAGAGAGACTGTTACGCACCTCAAAATGACCAGTTCACACTTAGGAATTGAGCAAGAAGCCATATTCATCGGGGCCAACAAGCAAAACTTTATTTCTGATTATAATCCTCAGGAAAAACTCGTGGCTTATGGTGCTGCAAATACCATTGCCCTTTGGAATCCTGTGGATAAATCACAACGAGGAGTTTATTCAACTTTGAAACAACATACTGGTGAAGTCACAGGTGTGAGATTCATTCCAAATTCTCCATATTTTATATCTATTGCTGAAGATCATAAAGTTGTAGTTTGGAAGAATAATGGTGTTCGATATGAATATTATCAAACCTTGGAAGGTCATGAACATTCAGTTACTTGTATATCTGTGATTAACGAACACTTATTTGTTACTGGTGGGGCTGATCGTAAGATTATAATTTGGGTATATGATCAAGACCAGTTTAAAAATGTACAAGAATTTCAAGTTAAATCAAATTTTTATCCTTTAACTTTAGCAATTCAAGATATTGATATTGACAATGGCGAATATCTTTTAGCTATTGGAGGTACAACATCTACATTATTTATTTATTCTTTCAAATTGACAGAATATACGATTTCAAACTTGGTGAAAGTGGCAGAATTATCTGGTCATGAAGATTGGATTAGATGTCTTCAATTTGTAACTGAACAAGCTAACCTGAACTATATATTAGCTAGTGGATCTCAAGATAGATATGTCAGATTATGGAGATTAAAATTAAACGATTTAATTGACGATTCTGATGAAGACGAATCTAAATTAACTTTGTTATCCAACAAACAATACAAGTTTAATTTTGGAACTTCCTCTCGTGCTGCATTCAGTTTTGAAGCATTGATCATGGGTCATGACGATTGGGTCACTGGATTACAATGGCATCCGTCATACAGATACAACCAACAAGAAAAGAAATTACAATTGTTAACTTCAAGTGCTGATACTGCATTAATGATTTGGGAAATGGATCAAGATTCTGGGATTTGGGTATGTGTTCATAGATTAGGGGAAATGTCAATTAAAGGTGCATCTACTGCTACAGGTGCCTCAGGTGGGTTTTGGTCGTGTTTATGGTTCTATGAAGGTGCTTCTCAATATGTATTGGCAAATGGAAAAACTGGTTCATTTAGAGTGTATCAAGAACAAGGGGAATCATTTGAATCTGTCTTGGGTGTTACTGGTGCAGTTAGAGATATCACAGATTTGAAATGGTCGTTAAATGGAGAATATTTTGTCGCAACTTCGTTAGATCAAACTACAAGATTATATGCTCCTTGGACCGTGAATCGTCCTTATCAAACTTGGCATGAATTTGCCAGACCCCAGATTCATGGGTATGATATGATTTGTTATGATAATATCACCGGATCAAGGTTTGTTTCAGGTGGGGATGAGAAAATCCTTCGTGCTTTTGAAATGACAAATTCCATAAATAAACTATTAACCAGATTATGTGGATTTGATGTTGTTGATGCAAATGTAGAATTACCGGAATCAGCTTCATTACCTGTGTTGGGATTATCTAATAAAGCTGCCAATGAACAACTTGAAGCGGGGGATTTGGCCCAACAGGAAGAACAAGAAGAACAAACACCACAACCAGAAGAAGATATCTTGTCTGCATTGACTACACCTCCATTGGAAGAATATTTGCAAAGATATACTCTTTTCCCTGAGATTGAGAAATTATATGGCCATGGGTATGAAATAAGTTGTTGTGCAACTTCGCCCAATGGATCGTTAATTGCTTCAGCGTGTAGGTCAAACACAGCTAAACATGCAGTAATCCGAGTATTCAATGCCAAACAAGATTTCCAACAATGTCAACAAATCTTACAAGGACATAATTTGACTATTTCTAGTATGGAATTCTCCCCCAATGGGAAATACTTGCTTGCAGTATCAAGAGATCGACAATTTAGTTTATGGACGGTGGAGAATGAACCTACAGGTGAATTTAAATTGTTTGAACTTAACTCTAAGCCACATTCAAGAATTATTTGGGATTGTTCATGGGTGGGTATTAACCAATATGGAGATTTCTTTATAACTGTATCTCGTGATAAACAAATGAAATTATGGAAAGTTGGTCAAGCTCAATCTGAATTGATTGCATCAACGAAATTGCCTCAACCAATAACATCAGTTTCCGTGTTTAAAAGTTTAATCAAAGACAAACAAGCAGTTGTTTCTGTAGGTTTAGAAGATGGTAACATCTCAATTCTACAAATTGATATTTCAAAGAGTGATTGTGAATTTACCAAGCTTATCGATTTGGATCATTTGATTGTTCCTGCAAATAGAATTGAAAAGTTAAGTTTCAGTCATAAATTACATTCAGATAAGTTATGGTTGTGTGTGGGAAGTAAAGATACTTCTGTAAGATTGTACAGCATAGACAAGACCTTGTTTATGTAAAATATATAGTAACATACATATCTTGTAAATTCTTGATACTCCGCGCTACCGAGAATCTTGGAATTGTTCTGGCCGAAAAGTGTGGGCAAGAAAAAAAACAACGAATCCGAAAATTCACTCAAACCACCACACAAAACAACACAGAGTAGAATATGGCAGATAAATTTCCTGAAATAGAAACAATTGGGGATGAATTACCTCAAGATGAACAATTTGAAGATTCTGATTTTTTATCTCGTGAGAGAGAATTAGTTGGTGATCAATTCACTACTGAACAAGATAGGGAATTATTTGTTGATGAAGATGATGATATAAATGAATTTAAAGAGCAATTCCCTGCTGTTGACGAAACTGAACCTCAAGTTCCCCAACCTGTGCAAGACGAAGATGATGAATTTGAAGCGTTTGGTAATACAGCTGTTGCTGATGACAAATTTTCTGGTGAATCGCAACCTTTAAAAGAATGGAAAGAACGCCGTGATTTGGAAATCTCAGAAAGAGAAAAGGCCAATGGTAAAAAGAAAGAAGATATTGTAGCCAAGGCTCAACAAACTATTGATGATTTTTATGAAAATTATAATTTGAAAAAGGAAGAACATTCTAAACAAGTAGTGAAAGAGCAAGAACAATTCTTGGAAAAGAGGGATGGATTCTTGAAAAGAGGTACTTTATGGGATAGAGTTAATGAATTAGTAGAAGATATCGGTGAATTACCTGAAAATGAAAATCGAGACAAGTCAAGATTTAAAGGATTGTTAACTAAATTAAAAGGTAAAGAATCTGCCCCAGGTGCTGGTGGTTATTAAATAAGTTAGATAGTTTTGTAAAATTTCACATGATATAATCTACCATTTTGATCATTGTATTGTCTTTGAGTCGTTTGTAGTTTTCAACATCTGTTTCCTTATTCTTTTTAATATAATCATTCAAATTCATTATTTTGAAAACACCAAAACACATCAAAAAAGTTTCTAATCTAATCCAATTTTTCAATTTCATAATCTTAAACATGGGATGGTTTTCTTTTGTTATTCTCCATTTAGACAATAAAATCAATCTGAATAAATATAAATTCAAATTATCTAACCAATCTTTACTAATTGTTCTAATGTTTTCATCTTCTTCTTGTTTATACCCTAAACTAGGAACAATACTAAGTGAATTAAAATAAATAGTGATAAATGCAGCAATAAATCCAATAATCTTGGTATAACTCTTGAAAAACACTTTGAAATTATTCTTGTAAAGCTTTTGTAAGAGATTTAATTCACCTCGTTTTGGTTTCAATATTCTAAATATAGGTGATGTTAAAGTAATCAACAAAATTGCAATCAAATTAGGAGCATACACAAAATTAACTATTGAATTTGCTCTATGAAAAACATATGTCAAATAATTTACCACGATCGACAAATGAGATTCATCCCGTTTCTGATACTTTACTTCATAAAGACGATCTAAAAGTTTCGTCTTGATAGAAAACACACCAAATAAACCAATCATAAAGTAATTCTGCAACAAATATCTTCGTAATAGACTTAACCAGTTCAAACGAGCATAATTAACCCCCAATGAAAAGTTTACCCATATTGGATTAAAGATTCTTGATTTTATACTGGGTGATAAATACTTTTGATTTAATTTGTATCTTGTTGGTGTTAAATAATTGCTTAGCAATTGAGCAAAAATCGCAGGAAATATCACAAATTCTTTATTTTGATAAAGTTTTACTAAAATTGGATGATTTTGGTAAGTTTCTAATTTCAAATACTTGGAATACTTGGGTGATATGTGAATATTGTTTGAAGGTGGGTTTAATTCTCCGTAATAATTGATGATAAAATATATCAAAGCATAATCTTTTGGAATGAACTTATTTGAAACAGTAGCCGTGTAAAGTAAACAACAAGATATAATATTGGCTAATTTATTTGACCTTCTTTCAACAGTAATTGAATCTGATTTACACCATTGACTTATCTTATATTTGTTCTCTAGGAAAAACTTCTTAAGAATTGGATTTAAACTGAGGAAAGCAATCCACCAAACTGGTTGAGGAAGACGATGAAAAAGTAATCTTGTAAGATAACTGAATCTATCATACTTTTTGACATGGTATGTTATATGTCCTTCAGTCATGTCTTGTGTTTGTTGTTTCCAAAGGAACAAAGTTGATTTCTGATTTGTGGAGTTAAATCTTTTTTCGGGTGATGCGCGTGAGATTCTTTTTTTTTTATTTTTTTATTTTTTTTTTTCTCGAGTCTTATTGTTTGCTAAATGTAGTAAGACTTCAACAGTTAACTATTCTTTGAAGCATTCGCAACAGGATAAGGAGATATACACATCATGACCACCCCTATAGACCTTTCCAATTTGAATATAGACTCGCAACAAACAACACCAAACTCCACACGCAAACCCATACAATCTGATTTCAAAATAAAGTCCACGTCTTCAACAAAACTATCCCGATCGGGATCACTAAGAACTAAAGGACTTAATATATACGCTGTATCGCCAGCAGCGACTCCAACTCCAACCAAAGATCCTCAACCAAGTAAACCTGATGCAACACCTGAACTCAAACCTGAACCAACTAATTCCACCAAACCAGATTTGAAATATGATGTGGCATTACCCCCGATTGAAAAATTGTCAACACTAAAGATAGATGAACAATTACGATTGTTGGCGTTGAAAGAAATGTCCATTGTTGAAATTAAAGATAATATAAAGACATTAACAAGTAAACTATCTGTTCATGAACAAGAATTACAAAGATTAAGACGAGTAATTCAAAGTTCTTTACATAAGGAGATAAGAACTGCAGCCAAGGAAACTAGCCAAACCAATGGAAATAGTCACACCAGTAAACCATATCCTTCTTCAAATCCTTCAAAAATCCTTCAGGATTCCAATGCAGCAAATATACTTTGGAATGGAATAGCAAAACCATTGAATATGCTAGATACATTACTTCAACAAGAATTTGAAAAATCGTTAATACCTGAACAAACAACGACTCGAAGACATAGAAGTCGTCTGTCTCAAGGTTCATTTTCAAGTATAGGATCAAATTCATCTCCTCTAAGAGGGAAATCAAAGAAAGTATCTGACCAACCAGTACATGAACGCAATTCAGTTGCTACCGATGATATGATACAAACTGTTTCTTCATCCATATGGTCGTTTGTTAATGATGTAAAGGAAAATGTATTGTCTTCGTTGGCAGATGATGATTATACAATTACTCAAAATAAAGAACATAGTTCGAGTGAGAATCAAACATTTACTCAGAATGAAATATTGACTGATTGTGAAGATGCATTTGATCTACTGGACCCGGAAGTTTCCGAAGACGAAGAAGACAAGTTAGACTTGTCAATGTATAGAAAATGAATATAATATTTATTTATCTATATTTATAGACCTTGTAACCCCTTGACTATTTCATTTTGTCTTAAATCTTCTAATTTCTTATCAGAAATATCTCCAATTGATCGTAAATCTTTCAACATTATATCTTTCAATTTATCAAAGTAAACTTCTTGTAATAAATTTCTAATATTATATTCCGATTTTTCAATCAAAGTACCTAAATTAATTAAATGGAAAGTTTCTAAATTAACTCCACCTTCCAATTCAACAACTTGAGAAGTTTCTAATTGTCTAGTTAAATTACCTGATAAACTTAATGAAGAACCTGGGGATTTTTGTAAATCAAGAATAACTGAAGTAGTCAATTTATACAATACACTAGTCCTGGATTGAGGAATAACTTCAAACACATGAATTGAATCCCATTTCCCTGATCCATCATCAGTTTCTTTCTTGAACAACACCACACCAGCAAACCCTTCGTCTAAACATGAACTTTCATCTTCAGCAGTATCCCACAAATATACAGAAGACACACCAGCGCCTTCATAGTATAAATCACGATAAACTTCAAAACTATCATTAGCTTTGATTTCCAATTGTCGTAACAAATCTGAAGGATAAGGAGGTAATTCGTCACCTACAACTTTAGGATAATAATTATTAGACCAAGGAGATCTATATGAATCCCCATCACGGTTATAATCACAACACAAGAAAACCTTGCCACTTTCAGCACATTGCGCTGTCTTTAATGGTGTATCGACTGATGATAAGAGATCTTGAACCAATTCCTCGTCACCAACGAGGGTACAGATACCATTGAGGTTGGTTTGGATTGAACGAGGGTCTAAACGTCTAAGAAGATCCAACGAAGCATCAAATTTATCTTCATATGACATTGTAAGTTGGTATGGGTGTATGCAATTGATAGAACTGTATAAAGTTGAAAGTGAACCACAAATTGGAATTCTTGTTGTGGTGAGGAAAAAAGTGCGTGTGTGAACCACTATCAAGAACAATCAAGTACAGGTAAAGGTTATGTGAGAGTTGTAATTTAAACATCTACTATAATTGTATACACATCCTCTGAATGTAATAATTACTATTTATCTCAATATCACTCAAACGCGATCATTTTAGCTTCACATTCCATAATAAACCTTTGCCTCTTCCGATTTGGATCTTGAAACACGATTGTTTCAATCCCATTATTGGACAAATTCAACTGTGCCACTTGTTTCAAACATTCAAGAACAACAAACAGTGGACCTAGTCTATTTCTAGAAAGGTCCAACTGTTGTAATCTGGGAGGGACATATTCTATTTCAATCTTCTCTATTTTGCAATGTTGTAGATTCAAATATCTAATACTTGATGGATAATTCCTATTAAATGGAGGATTCTCCCGGGAAATCTCTTTAATTTCATTAAATTTCAAATTTAGATGTGTAAGATTAGGAGGGATAGTCCAAGAATTCAAATTAATTATTCGATTATTTGAGAGATCTAATCGTGTTAAATGAACAAGTCTCTTCCAATGAGTTAACGATGGTATATCTTTAATAAAATTTCCCGATAAATCCAATATCTCAAGGGATTTCGGAAAATCAAAACAATTGGAATTACTTTCCCCACACTTGCTCAGTTTCATATATAATTCAGTCAAATTACAAGGAATCACAAATTCATCATGTCCATCCCATTTCCAATGATTGTCGGATATATCCAAGGATATCAAGCTCAGTGGTAAATTGGCTAAATTACGAGTCTGTTTAAGCCAATTGGACAGAATATCCAAATGGGTCAATCCCTGGGGCCACCCAAGAGTCTCGGCAATAAATTCCAATATATGGTCATCTAATGTATGATCACTCAAGTGTATTTCTTCAAGATCCCGGGGCCAAGTATTACCCTGTATATGAATTCTATTTCCTTTTATTGTTAAATCATGTAAACAAGCGGGTAAATCATTCAATATTAAGGTATCCAAATCGCAAGACTCTAAAGCGAACAGGGTCAA
The DNA here is from genome assembly GCA_002911495.2 of Spathaspora sp. UFMG-CM-Y285. Lineage (NCBI taxonomy): Eukaryota > Fungi > Ascomycota > Pichiomycetes > Serinales > Debaryomycetaceae > Spathaspora > Spathaspora sp. UFMG-CM-Y285. The sequence continues at coordinate 89,564 of PPUV02000017.1, forward strand.
AGTTTGAGGTATCTTTAACCCAGGAAACCCTTTGACATCGCACATTGTAAGTTTTTCGAGAGTTTCTGGAAATGTCATTAAAGACATATCTTTGATATGTATTTCCAGCAACTTAAGTTGCTTCAAATGTCTGGGAAATTTAACACTACGCCATATTGTGAGCTCATAATCAGCCAATTCAAATTGTCGAAGTTTGGGGTGCTGCATCAACTTGACATTATTAATCAACACCGTCTTCATCTTGAATTTTAAAAAGATTAACGTGTTTAAGTTTGGAAATGAAATCAAATATTTAACATTTGCAGCTGAAACTTGACAACCATCCATTACCAAGGCAAGTTCATATATTTTACAAATTTGATCATGATAGGTATTTAGCAATTCCTTTAACTGATCAAAATACACATCTGTAGTTGAAATCTCTAATCTTTTAGGAATAATTCCCGGGAAATCTTCCATGAATACAAAACAATCTGACCCATAGAAACGACAATGTTTACCAGGGTTGAATATATCTTTATATTTGCTCGTACCAAACTCCATTTTAACCCCTTGGGAGAAATAAATATGTATTGCATGACGGAGATTATTATTATCAAAATACATAAACACCAAACGTAAATAATCTTGAGGAAGTAATTCAAATATTTGAATTAAGCAATGGTCAGGTAAATTGGGGAAGAACTCGGCTAGAAAGACTATTAGTTCATCATCGTTCATCGTAATCTTCTAAGGGGAAACCTCTCCGCGTTGATTTAAGACTCGGGTTTGTTTGTCTAGAAAAAGCTAAACATTTATGACAACGTACAGGAAAATTCTTACAATATTTAGCTAGTATTTACATTAGTGCATACCCCTGAAATAGTTCACATATAACTACAAGTCTTTGATTTTAACACTACAATTACATTTAACAACCAGATTCAAATTAACTATAAAATATTAAAAAACACCTAAAATACAACCCAAAATTATCTATTCTTTTTTTTTCAACTCCTCTCTAACCCATGACGTAAGTAACACCTTTGGATGGAGCGTATAAGATAACCGCATTAATAATACCAGCAATCAAACCAGCAATTGGTAAAGTAAAAATCCACCCCAAGTAACACCAAGCGACCATTCTCCAGTTTACAGATTTCAATTCCTTGTTACATAAACCAACGAAAACAGTGGCACCAACAGCAGATTGAGTGGTGGAGACAGGGATCTTCAATTGAGTAGCCATAACAGTAGTAATAGCGGCACCTAATTCCAAGGAGAAACCTCTTGATGGAGATTGTAAAATCAACTTGTTACCCAAGTTAGACATAATTCTGTAACCAAAAGTCCATAAACCAATAACTAAAGCTGCTGCAGCATAACAAAGAATCCAAACTGGAACATCAGTCTTGGCAGCAGTGGTGTTTGTGTTCCAAGTCAAGTAAACAGTGGTTAATGGACCGGTAGCATTAGCAATATCGTTGGCACCGTGAGCAAAGGACATGGTACAAGCAGTAATACCTTGTAATAATGAGTACATGTATTCAATCTTGTTGTCGTAATATTTGGAAGAAGTGTGTAATCTTTTTAAATCACCAGCCAAGATATCCTTAGAGTTAGCTTGGTTATGAATAACATCTTGTCTAATACCGTTGGTGGCTAAAAGGAAAAGAAGGTATGGGTATTGGGTAGGATGTCTGAAAAGTTTCTTGTATTCTGCCCAAGTACGTGGATGCTTGTGTTTAGGAGAAGCTGGAGCAGCAGCCTTTGGAGTGGTAGCTTCCTTTTCAATGTCAACATGATCAGAATCACTTGATTCACCTTCTTTGTTAGTGATTGTTTCTTGTTCTTCAATTTGGTCAGGTTTTCTAATCAAGTTACCAGCTTCATCATATCTTCTACCTTCATAATAATCAATGGTTAATTCATGACCTTCTGGTCTAGGTGGAATATCATCAACTGACTTGAAGTACAACAAAGGACCCTTGAAAACATCGTACCATTTCAAAGTCCAATCTTCATGAATCAACTTTCTGTTAAAGTATGGGTAAAGGAAAAGCATGTACAAAGAGGCAGCAACACCACCAACACCAAAGATAGCACCAACGGTAGTACCAGTGGATAACTTGTTTAATTTCAAGTTTGGAGATCCCTTCCAAACAATCAACATGGTCAAAATGGAAAAGGTAATAAAGACTAAACAAGGAACCAACAACATGGCATTCTTTAATGATCTTCTTGGATCTTTAACCTCCAAAACAGCATACTTGGAAATTAAGAAAATAATGGATGCAAAACACCCGGCAATAGCTGGAGCAATAAACCAAGAAGCAATAATTTGGGAAACACCTCCCCAACCCCAAAGGATATTTTCAGCACCCTTAGCAGCAATAGATGAACCAATAACGGCACCAACAATAGAGTGGGTGGTGGAGACGGGCATACCAATAGAAGTAGCAATGGTTAACCAGACTGAAGAACCAATTAAAGCACAAGCCATGGTCAACATCAATACAGCAGGTTCCTTTTCATAAACAGCAACATCAACAATCTTGTTTCTAATAGTATCAGACACACGAGAACCAACAAGAACTGCACCTAAGAATTCCATCATGGCAGCCAAAATCATAGCTTGCCAGTATTGTAAGGAACGAGAGGAAACAGAGGAAGCAAAAGAATTTGCAACATCGTTAGCTCCAATATTCCAAGCATCAAGGAATGCAAAGATCATCGCAATAGCGAAGACATAATCAAATTGAGATAAAGCCATTTTAGTAAAGTGTTACTCTTTGTAAATTGCTTTTAAGAGAGAACTATTGGATGATACTGAAGAAAGAGAGATTTCGGAAATACCAAAAAAGATAATTTCTAACAGGGGATATTATAGTATTTATATAGATCTTGTGAAACCTGCATCAAGGTGAGATATACACTTGGGGCACGTTGTTGTAGTATATGATATTTGAAATGTAATACATGCAAAAAAAAACTATTGAAAAGGTCAAGAAAAAAAAGAAAGGATTTATGATGCAAGATTTTCTAACAAAAAAAAATAATCTGGAAATGCATAAAAGTAAAAAAAAACTAAAATAATGGGACGATACGTCCATGACATCACTTACATTACGGGTGGAGATCTCTTCTGATATATGGTGTGACTAGACGATATAGATCATCCTGTTACTCTCAATTCACGAAGTACTTCACTTCATCTGTTGTCTTTCTGCAAGAACCAACTCTCTGGAAAATGGCAATTTGGTTGTGAGATTTTGCCAAGGAAATGCCAAAAAAGAAACCAAGAAAAATTAAACTTTTATACTTTAAAAAAGCTCGGCATACATCTTTGAAAAAGTCCCGTTTGAAATATAAACCTAACCATAAGCAACGTGGGTTGTAGTGGTGTTTCTGAGTGAGATCGTGATATTCTGGTTTGAAACCCAGTCGATTTTTTTTAATATGTATTAACGTCATATAAACTTTTGTTACTGGTTTTACACCAATAGTCCCAGCCGCATCAGTTTTCATAACCTTTTTCTGTAATCTATGTTTTCGCTTGCGGTGTCTCTTTTGGAAACTAAAACTGATTAATTTCATCATAGGCTTATAGATGAAATAATGAGGCGGTATAGTGGCTTATGGAATTTTTCCGTGCGGCTATACTAAAAACAATTACACACGACCGAAAGTAAAATCAGTCAACTGAGTCACAACAAACGACGAAAAAATAATTCTTGCAGTTTTCCGTCGCGACACCAATTACGTCAAGAATATCAGGCAGGGCATATGATATCAGCAGGTTTTTTTTACACAATTATTTTTTGTTTTGTTTTGCCACGACAAACACGATATAGGTTTATAATCAGATCACGGAATTATTGAAAATTCTGGATTTCCAACAGATATCCGTGTAAAGGGAAGAAATGACTGTGTGAAAGGATAAAAAAAACTTGAAAAAAAAAAGAAACGTCAAAGCGAAGCACACGTGGGATCTTCTCTGATTTAAACTTTGCTTTTTTTCTTGACTTTATTCCTTGTCTGCATTTTTCTATACATTACTCCTCATTTGGCCAAGAAGCCGGAAGTATGTAAACCCTCTACTCCCATCAAAATTGGAAAGGGAGGGGCAGTTCAAAGAGATTAAATAACCGATGAATCATACATGATGAGTCCCTGTCAACAAGGTGGGACATGTTTAGTCACAAGCACTGAATTAATATTCAATTTCTTTTACGGAGTTGGTCATGTCAAAAAAACTTATAACCCCCTTGCATCTCCTGGTGAGGGTTATGAGCCAACCTAAGAACTAGAATCCCTCGGGAAATTCGCACCTGAAATTCCCCTACCAATCTCTATATTGTTTTAATAATTGTTTTAATCTTTTTTCTCGGAAACTATTTACTTAGGCTACTGTCGCTCCTAGTACCCGAAAAGGGTTAAAAGGCTAAATAATATAAGTTTATTGTGTTATTTTTCATTTGGGAACGAATTTGATTTCTAAAGGATGGGAGAATTAGTTGCATATTTCCAGGTAAAAATTTATTATTTTATGTAACCTAAGCCATTCGCTTATAGCTGAGCCATGCTGATCAAATTAGTTCGGGAAAAAGATTGCAAACTTCGTACGCACCCATTTCAACGGTAGTAGCCACTTATACTAAATCAATACAACTGTTCGTATTTTATTAAAGTTTAAACTGAGAGGGGGTGTGTTCTGATTGCGTGTGCCAAGTTATCTGAAATTTTGTTTGTCAGATCAAGAAATTTGTTTTAATCATTGTTTTACTTGGCATTCTAGATTTGTAGTAAATTTCATATTTGCGCCTTTTTGACAGTTTGGTTTGAAGAATTCAAGGAGGAATATTCTCGTAAAATTATGAGCCCCTGTATGCATTGTAAATTGGAACGGCATAAACAATTTTTATTGTTTCCCCACATGGTCGTTTATAAATGTGGTTTCATTTATGGTATGAGACGAGATAAGAAGTTGGTAATGAAGAAAATAAATTGACGAAAAAAAAATACAACCTCAAGAAGTGGTTTTATTTTTGCAACCGGTTATTTCTTGAACACGTTGACTAGCTGGTGGGTTGAAAATTGGATTTACGCAATAGGTGACTTGTTCATAGTTTCTGAGAGATAGTTTGGTGCAAGTTTATCGAGTTTAGAGTCGAGGTTAAGTTAAGTGCGATTTCTAATTGTCAATCTGTAACCTTTTTGGTTTATTTCTTTTACAATTGTTTATTACCAAATAGTGTTTAATTTATCAAGTAATTCATGCATGGCACCATTCTCAACGTGGGATAAATAGTAAGTTATCTCTCTTGGCACTGTATTCTATTTAGGTTGCAATGATCGTTTACGTACAATAAGATATTTTTCTGTAATTTCTCAATTGGAATGTTAGTTTTTCAACTTCCGAACCGAGTTTTCCAACAACTACAATCACTCTTACTTTCAAATCAATTGTCTGCGAGCCTGGATCATTTCCCTTGTATGTCATTGATATCTCTTTGTGTTAAAAAAAAAAAAATTCTCCACAATTTAATTCTGGTTTGACACAAATATTGTTGGTCCTGTATATAGCTCTTTCTGTCAGATCAAGACAAATTTCAAACACATAAAAAAGCCACCAAAAGCCCAAACACTGGACAACCACATTCGCTACTCTAGAGATGACAGACGAAAACCAATGGTTGCTTCAAAATCACAATCCTACTCCACCTATGGTACGATATGATTCGCCAAATAGTCCACGTCCCCGATTCAGTAATCGACCTCCTTTACTTTCTGTTCCTTCAACCCAATCACTTCGAAGTTCTTCAAGTTTCAATGATCCTATAGTAGAGAGTTATCGAAAACATAATCATGACAGTGATACCTTGTCGTTGCTAGATTACAAGATTCTCAATAAATTGGGTGATCAGGATTCTGAAAACAAAACAATGGATATGTACGCATATCTTGCTTATTATATTCCGATTCTTAATTGGTTACCGAAATATCAATTTCGAACGCATTTACTTGGTGATACTCTCTCTGGATTATCATTAGCTTCATTTCAAATTCCCTTGGTGATGTCTATTGCCACATCTTTGGCTCGATTACCTCCTATAAGTGGATTGTACGCTATGATTATTGGTTCTAGTGTTTATTCCGTTCTAGGATCAGTGCCTATTTTGATTGTAGGTCCATCACCATCAACTGCACTTATATATGGTCAAGCAATTGAAACAATAATGCATGAATCCAAGTTTCTGGACTTGACAAATATGGAAATATCTTCAATCCTAACATTTGGTCTAAGTGGTGTACTTCTTGCTTGTGGAATTATAAGATTGGGTTATTTGGATAATGTTCTCAGTCGGGCTTTACTTAAGGGGTTTATTGCGGCTATGGGTCTTATTATGATTATAAATCAGTTGACTACAGAATTGGGGTTAGAAGAATTGTCTATGACTCAACCTCATTTGACAACGATTGATAAATTTATGTTTATATTAAGGTTTTACGATCAAGCACATGTGTTGACAACAAAAATCTCAGTTTATATATTGTTAATGGTGTTATTTGTGAGGTTTGTCAAAGGAATATTAATTAACAAGTACAAACGGAAACTGGCAGTTTATTTCCCCGAACTATTGTTGATGGTAATAGTAGCAACTTTTGTATGTTTCAAGTATAATTGGTCTACTGAAGGAGGAGTCAAAATTGTAGGAGAAATTAAACATTCTGATTCTTCGTCATTTCATTTACAAAATCCGTTCCGATTACTCAGTGTTTACAAACATACTTTTTCAACAGCATTTCTTTGTACTATACTAGGATATTTTGATTCCACAACTGCTGTCAAAGCATTGGGTGCTAAATATAACTACAATGTTAGTTCAAATAGAGAATTGGTTGCCCTTGGTGTTACAAACTTCGTTATTGGTTTGTTTAGTGGATTACCTTCATTTGGTGCATTGGGTAGGTCGAAAATAAATATTCTTGCTGGTGCAAAAACTCCCATGGCGGGAATAATAATGAGTGTGGTTAGCATATTTGTGGCGATTTATTTATTACCATTTTTATATTACCTTCCTGAATGTGTTTTATCTTTGACAACAACAATTGTAGGGATAACTGTACTTCAAGAGATTCCAGAAGATTTGCAATTCTTGTGGAAGATTGCCGGATACAATGAAATCCTTACCTTTGCCATGGTTTGTGGGGTGACTATTGTTTGGAGTGCTGAAGCTGGTGTTAGTTTAGGTGTACTTGTAGCTGTGGTTAGAGTGATTAAACATAGTACTAGATCAAGAATTCTGATATTGGGAAGAATTCCCAATACTACTGTTTTCAGAGATGCAGATATGTTAATTGAAGAAAGTTTTGCCTCATTTGAAAGACAGCATGATGTGTATGAGGTGGAAGATGAAGAGGAAGTGTTTGATTCCAGAGATCGACTTTCAAGTTTAATTGCTGAGATTGAAGATATAGAAGGGGTATTAATTATCAAGATACCGGAACCATTAAACTTTGCCAATGTCGGGGATTTGAGAAATAAATTGGTGAGAATTGAAAGGTATGGATCTTTACTTGTTCATCCTTCACAACCTACAAGACGTAATCTTCAATCTATAAAATTTATTATATTTGATTGCAAAGGAATGAATGAAATCGATGCATCAGCTACTCAAGTGTTGTACGAAACCCTTCACAGATATATATGTGAAGAGAAAATAACAGTTTTGTTTGCCAGAATTCCCACAGGTAAACAATGTCGAGATATTCTAAACAAATCGGGCATTGTTAAACTTGTTAATAAATCTTATCAAAGATTTTCAAGAGGAAGTAGAAATGTTTCAAGTACAGATTTGACATTAACTTCTGTTGGATTAGGTGATGGTTTCTTCTTAAGTATAGACGAAGCGTTAAAGAAAGTAGGTATTCATAATGTATAGAAATGTAACCTTTCTGATCCGGGAATATTTTTGACAGATAAGAGTCTTGTGGGGTTCACGTTTCTTTTTTTTTCTTTTGCTGTGAGAACCAATGATTGAAATTTTGCTAATTGATGACCATTGTTTTCTTGTGAACAGACAACACATTTGTAGAACCTTGGCAAGAGAAATAGGTGGATTTTTGTTGTATCTTATTTCTTTCTAACAACATGAGTATTAGACCTACCAAAAAGGTCATCTCAGCGGTAATTCCGTCATTCAAAACTTCCAATCATAAGTATGCCTTTTACGACCTCATATTGCGTACCTCGTCTCATCCTACACATCCAATTGAAGCAAGTTTAATGACTGCTCAAGAGCTCGTCAAATTGAAAGCTCGGACAAAAACAACATTTGAAGGGAATTATTATATAGATCCTAAACTTACACCAGAGGAAAGAATTGCTATAGTTTTTGGTGGAAGAATTAAAGGTGATGCACGTGAATCTTCAAGTCGTATGTTACGAGGTGAACCCAAAGTGATTGCTGGAGTTACTGTCCCAGCCAAGCCTACAGAACCAGACAATTGTTGTATGAGTGGATGTATAAATTGTGTGTGGGAATTATTCGACGAAGATATTAAAGATTGGAATGATAAGAGGAAACGTGCAGCAAAAGTTTTGATTAAACAAGGTGGAAGATGGCCGGAAGATTTTCATGCACCAATCAAATATTTACCCAAAGAGAATTTACCTCTTTCATTACAAAACAAACCACACTTGACTGAAGAAAAACAAGAAGCTCTTGCCAGAAGTGATGAAGAAGAGAGTTGGGGAAATGTTCCTGTGGCAATGAGAGTATTTGCTGAAGTTGAAAAGAAACTCAAGGCAAAGAAATTGGCAAGAATAAGTCAAGCTGAACCTTCATTGCAACAACCTACTCTAAAACAAGCTCCAACTGCAACAGCATAAAAATAGATTAATAAGTGAACTACATGTTCATATTTTAGATTTTTACAACTTAAACCTTTTTCTGGTAATATACATTCATTATACAACTAATTCGTAACTAATCCAATTCAATTCCCTTGGACTTGTAAAATTTCTTAGCTTCATCGATTTGTTCTACCAATTCCTTATATTTATCTTCTTTATCCTTAAATGTATATATGCCCCAACCTAAAGTAGACAAAGCATAAGCACCAAATGTGACAAGTGCCCAAAATGGTAAGTAAGGAAGTATCTCATCATGAACTACTTGAGGAAGGGGGAAAATACCAACATAAAGTGAAAAGTAAATTGCTACTGCAGCATATACTGCCAATGCTGCATCTGTTGCTTTGGTCATGACTACAGTGGTGGATTAAAGCAAGTATGATTTTTTGCTCTACGTGTTTTGTTCTGTCAAAACGAAAAAAAAATGCGCACTTTAAATTGCTATAAAATTAATTTTCTATAGAATCCTGTTTAATGAATCCCACTAATTTGCTTAACTTACTTGATGCATCTTCAGTTAACTCGTCCAACTTGTTTAAAACACTCTGTTCATCGACAACAGTATCACCTTCACTAGTTTCTTCTTCCTCTTCTTCTTCTTCTTCTTCACCTTCCCCCTCCCCCTCCTCTTCTTCTTCTTCTTCAGCTCCAGGCTCTGCTGTTTCCTCCATTTCATCCTCAACTATATAATCAGTATTTATAATCTTATAAATCTTATTTTGATCAAGAGGTTCATCCTTGACCATTCTATTCAATTTATAACGAACAATTCTTCGAACAACTTCCATACTTTGGCGGTTTAGCCAACCATCTTGGAAATCACAAATTTCACGAAGAAAGTCATTTCCCATATGCTTGGAATGATCTTCAAGAATAGTCGTTATATCCAAATCTAAAATATCTCCAAGTTGAAACGTCACTGTAGAAGGTAAAGTAACTCCATTAAAGAATAAATGTTCACTAACTTCAATTTCATTAGCTTCATCTATATTGTCCGATATTTTGTTAGATTCAAGGATAGTTCGGGGTACTACTTTTTGTGTTCCAGTTTTATTAGCCATAAACGAAGTGAATTTTAATCCAGGAATTCTAAAATATTCACTTTGATATACCCAAAAACTAGGATCTTTCTTGGGATCAACTCCTAATTTAATATTGGAAAATCTCCATGGGCCACTTTTATAGATGTAAGATACATAAGGAAGAGCTTGTTTTAGAGCTCGTCTTAATTTTTCAGGTACAATATCTTCCAATTGTTTTCTCAACCAAATTGGTTTCACTTTAAATATTCTCTTGGCCCATTTAATACATTCCAATAATGCGGTGTCGGGACTATTTACTGGAAGTTTCTTTCCTGATAATTTTTTGAAATTCTCTTGTAATTCAACAGCAGGCTCCTTAGGAACTACCCCTGTATGGTAATCAAGCATAATTGTATATAATTTAAGACTATTCTTATTCGCCACCACTTTTATTTCCCCACTCTTAACATCCTTGATGGCTGTGGTCAAGGGATTCTTTTGATATTTATAATCAAAGGGAAATCGAATTGGAGAGAGAACTGGAGGTGGAATAAACCCATGTTCGGAATTCTCAAAATAATTCTCCTCTTTTAAATCATCAAGACCAACAAAGTTTTTATGATTTTGTAAATATGTGTCGATAGTGGTGAAATTCTTTGCATTAAGAATGGTTTTGTTGAATTCTTGAGCTGTGGGATTGTGTTTGGTAGATACTTGAAAATCAGCAATTGATTTAAACACATAATTCCGATCTATAATCGCCACTGGTTGAATCTGTGACTTTGGTGTATCCTTGTTTTGACAATTCATTTCAAGCAATTGTCTAATAGGATATTTTTCAGGATTCTCATGATAATCACTAGGTAGGCCGTTTTTAGGAATAGAAACTTTTAATAAAACTCGTTCTTGAGTACCAATCAGGGATTGAATTGGATGATGGAACGGATCATTCCTTAATCTCAACTCCAAGGTGCTCTCAAGAGCTAAATTCAATCGATTAGGGTTAGATTCAGCATTAATTGCTTGTGCAATTCGTTCTTTACCTCCAAGCATGGCAATTGCTTTGTCGGGATTTTTAACATTCAAAGGTAGTTCAACAGATGTGACATGGGGTATATCCATAGAATGTTTCTCTGCCAATTTCTTAGGGTCGGGCATGATGATCGCTTTATTGTGGAGATTAAAGTCTGTTTATGGTTTGTGTTTGGAGAAAAAAATAATTACTTCATCGCGGTGCTACCAGGTGATCCAGTTTGATGAGACATTCAGTTGTTTCTGAAAGTGACAAGAACTATTGTGAATGTAATCAACAGTTGAAAGAATGTGAGCTCTGAAAGGATGCCATTTTCAAATTAACAATTTTGTTGAAAAATTGTAGAATAATTGCAAAAATAGTTGCATACTCATGCTGTAGTTGGAATTTACAATTATTAAAGTTACCCAGAAATAACCAACCAATGTGCGGGGACTGAACCATCACAATAACCTAGTTTAAGTTAAATGGGGATTTGATATGAGCCATTTTCAAACCTTGTATTCGGGGTTTAAACCGATCGGTTAAACTCGATTTCGTTTACAAATGAGAACATGTCACGTGGCAAAATTGTTGAGTCAATCATTCAGGAACACCTACAAACAAACGGATGTTTCCGATTATATCAATGGAATTTACTCAATCAAACTGCTCAATTGAGGCCATAGATAAATACAACAGTAACAAATACTCCAAATCCACCAATTCACTTCTCCTCCAACGATACTGCGGGAATTAGTTTATGGAATTCCATTGGCGCGCGGATGGTGGAGGGAAATCCTGCGATTTGATTGGCCCAGGCTCGTAAGACCGAAAAATAAAATCCAGGGATGGCTCAAAGAACAAACCTGGAGAGAATGGAACGAACACTTGTGAAAAAAAATTCCTTCAACTCCGTATAAAGGAGAATTGAATCGACATTTCCTTTTTTTTTCTTCTCCTTTTGTAGAACTCAATTGTGTGTTTCAAAATCAACCCTCAATTATACGTATAGACTAAAAAATGCTTTCCAAGATTGCTTCTAGATCCTTTTCTTCTTCCGCTTCTGCTGCCTACAAGGTCGCTGTTTTAGGTGCTGGTGGTGGTATTGGTCAACCATTATCCTTATTAATGAAGTTGAACCACAAGGTTACTGAATTGGCTCTTTACGATATTAGAGGTGCTCCAGGTGTTGCTGCTGATGTTTCCCACGTTCCAACCAACTCCACTGTTAAAGGTTACAACCCAGATCAATTACAAGAAGCTTTAACTGGTGCTGATGTTATCATTGTCCCGGCTGGTGTTCCAAGAAAGCCAGGTATGACCAGAGATGATTTATTCAACACCAATGCCTCAATTGTTAGAGACTTGGCCAAGGCTGCTGCTGATTACGCTCCAAAGGCTGCTTTATGTATCATCTCTAACCCAGTCAACTCTACTGTTCCAATTGTTGCTGAAGTTTTCAAATCCAAGGGTGTTTATGATCCAAAGAAGTTATTCGGGGTCACCACTTTGGATGTTTTAAGAGCTTCTAGATTTGTTTCTGAAATTGCTGGTACTAACCCAGTTAATGAAAAGGTTACTGTTGTTGGTGGTCACTCTGGTATTACCATTATCCCATTGTTATCTCAAACCAACCACAAGGACTTGGATGCTGAAACTAGAGATGCTTTAGTTCACAGAATCCAATTTGGTGGTGATGAAGTTGTCCAAGCCAAAGATGGTGCTGGTTCTGCCACTTTATCTATGGCCCAAGCTGGTGCTAGATTTGCTGGTGCCGTTTTAGATGGTTTAGCTGGTGAAAAAGATGTCATTGAACCAACCTTTGTTGACTCTCCATTATTCAAGGATGAAGGTGTTGAATTTTTCTCTTCCAAAGTTACCTTGGGTGTTGAAGGTGTCAAGACCATTCACCCATTAGGTCAATTGTCTGAATACGAAGAAGAATTAGTCAAGACTGCTAAGGAAACCTTAATTGGTAACATCAAGAAGGGTGTTGACTTTGTTGCTCAAAACCCATAATGTATTTAGTGTTTATTACATAGCTATATATATTTGCTAATGAAAGAAAAATGAAAAAGTTGAAAAATTTGTAGATTGGGGTGTTTCACCGATAAGTCCGATAGAATCAAACCATTTTTCTGCGGAAGAAAGGATGCTTTCTGTAAAAGTAAAGAAATCCGACATGTGGACTTTTTTTTGGCGGGGCAAAAGAAACAAGGAACAAGCACTTCGAGATTGCTTCTGGCTTAGCGGTGATTGAGGGGATTCTATTTTACTAACAAAAAATACTTGATTGGTTGTTGCGAAGGGTAGCTGTCTACAATTTACTCTATATAAAGTAATCAATTGTTTTGCTAAGAAATGTATAATATGTTACCTCTACAATTGCGTGGGGTTGATTGAAGTTCCCGAGGATTTAATTGTATTTTTTTTTGTTTGTCTCGGTTTGCATCTGATTTAATTTCAAGATTAGACTTTTTTTGGGGTGCATCTGGATTTGTAATAGCCAATTGCACACAATTAATTAGTAAGGACAAAAGATTCTAGATTTCGTGACCCATGTTATCACTCGTTTGGCATGAGAACAATGGAAGTAAATGATGACCAGGTCATCGGAATCTACAGCAACGTGATGCTTTGTAAGTATCTTTGATATGATTGGAGGATTTATTTTTGACTGTGGCTGAACTGGAGGGAATGGATTACATAACAAATCCTGTGAAAAGTTTAGCCGTGGTTATGAAAGAAAAAAAATAGTTTTATTATTAGGGATAGCAAATGATACCAATTGATAGCAATAGATATGTAGAGGTAACATATAGAGAAATGTCGACAAACACATCATTCACCTTCTTGCAATTACCCTGAAATTTCAATTTTTTTTTAGTCTGGATCTGCTGGTGAATTGCTAATCATGTTTATTGTTCGTTATCCCCGCCCAAACCGGCTCACGGATCTTTTTTATTTTTATTTTTTTTTGGTAAACTGGGGATAAATTATTACCCTTTACGCTACTCCTGCCAAAAGAAGTTAAAATTTCATATAAATACAGGGAGAAATCCCCACCCAATTTCTAAATGTAATACATTCCTCTTTTTTTCTCACATTTTTCTCTTCACAAGTCTTTGACTTTTATTTTTACTATCAATTGATCTAAAACACAAACATATAAAATGGCTCCAACTTTCACTAACTCAAATGGTTGTCCAATTCCGGACCCATTCGCTACTCAAAGAGTCGGAAAACATGGTCCTCTTTTATTACAAGATTTCAACTTGATTGACTCTCTTGCTCATTTTGATAGAGAAAGAATTCCAGAAAGAGTTGTCCACGCTAAAGGTTCTGGTGCTTATGGTGTTTTTGAATGTACTGACGATATCACCGATATTTGTGGTTCTGCCTTTTTAGACACTGTAGGTAAAAAGACGAAGATTTTCACTAGATTCTCCACTGTCGGTGGTGAAGCTGGTTCTGCTGATTCTGCTAGAGATCCAAGAGGTTTTGCTACTAAGTTATATACTGAAGAAGGTAACTTGGATTTGGTTTACAACAATACTCCAGTTTTCTTTATTAGAGACCCATCTAAGTTCCCTCACTTTATTCACACCCAAAAGAGAAACCCCGAAACTCATTTGAAAGATGCTGATATGTTCTGGGATTACTTGACTTCTAATGAAGAATCCATTCATCAAGTTATGGTTTTGTTTAGTGACAGAGGTACCCCAGCTTCTTTCCGTGAAATGAATGGTTATTCTGGTCACACTTATAAGTGGGCTAACAAGAAGGGTGAATGGCACTATGTTCAAGTTCATATTATTAGTGATCAAGGTATTAGAAACTTGACTGTTGAAGAATCTGATCGTTTAGCTGGTTCCAATCCAGACTTTGCTCAAGAAGATTTGTACAAGAACATTGCTGCTGGTAACAATCCATCATGGACCTTGTACATTCAAACCATGACTCAAGAACAAGCCAAGAATGCTCCATTCTCTGTGTTTGACTTGACCAAGGTTTGGCCACATGCTGATTACCCATTGAGAAGATTTGGTAAGATGACTCTTAACGAAAACCCAAAGAATTATTTTGCTGAAGTTGAACAAGCTGCTTTCTCACCAGCCCATACTGTTCCATACATGGAAGCTTCTGCTGATCCAGTCTTGCAATCTCGTTTGTTCTCCTACAATGATACTCACAGACACAGATTGGGTACTAATTTCTCACAAATCCCCGTCAATTGTCCAGTTACTGGTGCTGTTTTCAACCCACACATGCGTGATGGTAACATGACTGTTAACGGTAACCTTGGAGCTCATCCAAACTACTTGGCTTCTGACAAACCACTTGAATTCAAGCAATTTTCTATACAAGAAGAACAAGAAGTTTGGGAAGGTGCTGCTTGTCCATTCCATTGGAAGGCTACTGATGCTGAATTCAAACAAGCTACTGCTTTGTGGCATGTCTTGAAGAGATATCCAGACCAACAAGAACATTTGGCCCACAATGTTTCTGTTCATGCTTGTAAAGCTAGACCTGAAATTCAAGATAGAGTTATCGCATATTTCACAAAGGTTTCTCCAGACTTGGGTGATAGAATCAAGAAGGAAATGTTGGAATTGAGTCCAAGAAAGTAAAACTAGTATGAAGCACAGTTTATATGTTTGTTCTCTATTGTTTTATTGTTATGATTTTTTTTATATAGCTTTTATCCATGGATTATTTATTGGGTTTTGTAGATGTGCGATTTACCGAGGTAAATGTGGGGAAGCATCTTTTTTTGTTCTGTGTTGCAGGTGGGTAACAAATGGAGTTGGCGCTAACAGGGGTTAGCTTAATTACAATCATTTACAATGATTACTATTTAAAATTTAAAAATTTATTTAAACGCCATAAATAGAATATATATTAATAATTAAACCGAAATCACCAGCAACACCATCGAAGTTTTTATAGTAAACCATCATCAGCCAAAAAACCCTTTTAAAAACCCAATAACCTTATTATTCTTATAATTTGGTAGTATTACATGAACAACAAGTACATGCAGATCCACACTTGCATGAACTTCCACAACAGTTTCCCTTTTTGGTTGAGGAACTAAGATTAACTGAAGAAGTAGTTGTAGCGGTTGTAGTTGATCCACAGTTGTTGCCTCCACACATTGTTAATAATTTATTTCTTGATATGTAGTTTGATTGATTAGAGTGAAGACTAAAAAGTTTGTGGTTGTGAAAGAAAAGTGATACAAATTAATTGATTTAAATATTGTTGTAAAAAAATTAGTATGCTTGTAGATAAGCGGATTTACTTACCTATTTGGGAAGGTGGAGACGCGCGTAAACAATATAGCGGAAACCATTTTCAAAAAGAGGAAGACCTGGACAATGTATAATTTGCTCGTAAAGTATGAACAATGGTGTTTGCAAAATAAATGAACTGATATTCAAGTTAGGCAATTATCGTCAAGTGTTGAACGTGGTTACCAAGGGATAGTGAATTAGAGGAATGTAAGATTTTGGGATAGATTTCAATTAAGCATTCTTGTAAAGATTTGGAATGACAAAACTGTAATTTCCAGAACTACAAACTGGTCATTAATGATTCTTCAGATATATACTTCAGACCTTGATCTGAAGAATGTATTTTCTACTGGGCAAGTGGTTAGTTAATTATTGACAGATCTGAGATATTTTTAGAACGATATGGTTACACAAAATGAATTACGGTTTTCATGATGACGGCATTTCATAGCAAATACATCAGAGACGATTCTAGAATGTCGGTTACCATGTAGCAATCATATTTGACAATATGAAAGTGCTCAACAATGAAGGTGGTCATGGTGATATTCAAATTTCCGACAATTTCCCAAATAGACAATATTTCGGGTGAACTCTGAATTCATCGGCAAGAAAACTATACCATTTCATTCGGTCATTACTTCGATTTCAAGACAATATCCATGTACTCCAGAACAACAGGCGAAGTTGAAACAAGATAATGCATATATTTGCATGGTGTAGCAGATTATGCCGGTTCCTGGAGGACATTCTCTCCTATTACATTCTCCCTTTTGGCGGCAAAAAAAGAGACTACAATGGGCGAAATAAAATAATATCGTGGCGGTGCACAGTAAGCTGACCTTTATGTTTCATGACGGTCACTACTTTTCTATTTTTAGTGTAATAACCAAAGCCACATTGTTAACTATAAATGAGACATTGTACTGGACAAAGCGGCCCGATCGACGTTTCATCAGAGAACTTTTCGATTATGTGTTTCTGACAAGTTCCCCTTTTCGGAAATAAACTTTTCAGGTACATATCCCATTCTCGTGTCATGAATTTCAATCCACATTGCCTCGTCATTATGATATTATAAATATCTAACCTGTTCTCTTGAGATTAAGATGTACTTTTTTTCTGAAAGGTATTTAAAAATACAACCATAAAAAATGCCAGGACCAGTCGTCAATCAACAACTTGCTGCAAGAGATTTAGGAGAATTAGTATCCAAAGCTACAGAAGGTATCGCTTCAGGGGTAGGTGCTGCTACATCTGCTGCTCCTGGTATCCTCCACACTGTTACTTCTGGAGCCGTTGGTGCATTTGGTACCGTTACTTCTGGAGCCGCTGGTGCGTTTGATACCGTTACTTCTGGAGCCGCTGGTGCATTTACTACAGCTACATCAGGTGCTGCTTCTGGATTTGAGAAAGTTACTTCTAAAGCTGCTTCTGAACTTGAAAAAGCTACTTCTAATGCTGCATCTGCTGTATCTTCATTTAAATCAGATGCCGATGCCCATGGTTCACATTCAATGACTGATGTTGCTGAAACTGCGAAAGCTTCTCCTGGAACTGGCAGTATTACTACCGGTGCTACTGCTTCTAAAACTGGTGCTACTACTTCTAAAACTGGTGCTACTTCTAAAACTGGTGCTACTACTTCTAAAACTGGTGCTGCTGAAACAACCGATGCTGGTAAAACCACTTCTGCCAATGCAGCTCCAGGAAATTGGAAAAAGTCAGCTGGTGTGGTTTCTATTGTGGGAGTTTCTTTTATTTTAAGTTTATTCTAAGGTATATAGATAAAAGGTTCAGTAGAATGTTCAATATATGGTATTTGTTTTAGTACTGCCAAACTCTTATAGAAGAAAAAAATTGTAAATGCTAAAAATTCTTTTAATTTATTTAATCAACCATGTCTGACAAATCAAATGCCATTACCAAAGCTGATCCAATTTCGAAACCTGCTCGAGTTCAAGTAGACCCAACCACCATTTCTGATTCAGATAAACCACCTCAACTGGGAACCACTTTCAACATATGGTTTCTTAAATGGTCTGGTGGAGATTCAAGTACGCGATCATTTACCCATCTGAAATTCAAAGTTAATGTGAAACGAGATTCCGGATATACTAATGCAACAAAGCGATCTCCCATTTGTTTATTCTTTGCTCGTGGTTGTTGTTATCGTGGTAAATCATGTCCATATTTCCATCGATTGCCATTGCATACAGATTATTATCCAACTACCCAAGATTGCTTTGGCCGAGATAAGACAGCAGAATATCGAGATGATATGGATGGGGTAGGATCGTTTAATAAAGTTAATCGTACGTTGTATGTAGGTGGTCTACATGTGAAACCAGATATTGAAGCTGTGATTTCGAAATATTTTCTGGAATTTGGTGATGTAGAAAAGATCAAAGTAATACATAATAAGTCATGTGCATTTGTAACAATGAGGTATGAAAGTTCAGCCCAGTTTGCTAAAGAAGCAATGCAAAATCAATCAATGGGTGGTCAAGAGGTGTTATATGTACGATGGGCCAATGAAGATCCCAATCCAGAAGCACAAAAACGAGAAAAGAGAAGATTGGAAGAAATGGCATTAGAGACAGTCAAGAATTTGTTGCAGTCGACAGAGAATGTGGAGCAACCAATTAAAAGAAGCAAAAAGGTAACTGTGGAAGAGCCAGAGGAAAAGCAGGAGAAACCTACTGAAGTAAAGAAAATCAAAAATATGGAGGATTCTTCGGGTATACCAATTTTGAGTAATTCCACTTTAAAAAACTTGGCCAAGGTGCTGAACAAATTAGCTGTGAAGAAGGATATTAATTTATCCACAGTGTTGGGTAGTTATTCAAGTGAGGAAGATGACTAGGATGAGGTAGTGCAAGGTTACAAAAAACATATCGTGCGGCTCAAAGTTTGGGGAGAGAATAAAGAACTCTGATGGTATGATTAAATTATTTCTTTATATAAATTGTATTATTATTACAACAATGACAATAGTCAAACATATCACACCTTCTGACGAAGTAAAACCTTCAGATGTAGTTTCGTATTATACTCCACAACAACCCATTCCTGCAGGAACATTCATTGCTACAGATGATACTCCACCACCAGGCTTATTCAACCCACTTAAAATTGGAAACTTGACAATTCAAAATAGAATCGGGGTATCTCCAATGTGTATATTTTCTGCTGATTCCCAATTTCAAGCTACCCCATTACATTTAGTCCATTATGGTTCAATTGCTATGCGAGGACCAGGAATAATTATTATTGAGAGTACGTCCGTATCTCCAGAAGGGGCACTTTCTCCTCATGATCTCGGATTATGGAATGATAGCCAAGCTGAAAAATTACGTCCCATTGTTGATTTTATTCATTGTCAATCTCAAAAATGTGCAATACAATTGTGTCATGCTGGAAGAAAGGCAAGTGGACAACCTTTATTCTTTCATTTGGAGCAATTGGCTGATGCCTCGGTTGGAGGATGGCCTGATCAAGTAGTTGGTCCCTCACCAATTGAATTTAGACCCGGTGGGAATTTAGTGAGACCTCGAGAATTAACCAAAAGTGAAATAAAGCGAATTATTGGTGATTTTGGAAATGCTGCTAAACGAGCAGTTGATAGAGGGTTTGATGCTGTGGAAATACATGGAGCTCATGGATATTTAATCAATCAATTTTGTAGCGAACTTCTGAATCAACGTACAGATGAATATGGTGGAAGTTTTGAGAATAGAATTAGGTTTCTTCTTGAAGTGATTGATGAAGTCAAGAAACAGATTAACGACACTCCAATATTCTTAAGTGTATGTTCTTCAGACAACACCTTGGATACTAAAGGTTGGACTGTGAATGATACATTGAAATTAGTAGATATTGTCATTGAACATGGAGTTAAATTATTGGATGTTTCTTCAGGAGGCAATTGTTACAATCTGATATCTCGAGCTCGATTGAATGAAGATCATAGTTTACCTCCTCATTATGAAATTTCAAAAGCCATAAAAAAACAAGTAGGTGCAAAAGCGGTAGTTGCTTGTGTTGGAAAGTTAGAAAGGGATCCCGTGTTTACCAATAAGTGTATTGAGAATGGTGATTTTGATTTGGCCCTAATAGGAACACCATTCTTAAAGAATCCAGGAACTGTTTGGAGAATAGCTGATCAATTAGGTGTTCGAGTAAGTCAGTCAATACAATACGATTGGGGATTCCACCCTAATCTAGCACAACTTGAAGAGTTTACTAATCCCTAACTGTTTGTGACTTGTAGTTGTACAACCAATCTGGTAATCTCTTGCCCCGTTTAATCAAAAACTTTTTTAAAGGAATGAAAACATCTGAATCGTCTTCAGAAATAAATGTATGACTAAGACCAAAATTCCCCATTCTTCCTGTTCTACCAATTCTATGAATATATTCATCAAATTTCT
This sequence comes from Spathaspora sp. UFMG-CM-Y285, assembly GCA_002911495.2. Lineage (NCBI taxonomy): Eukaryota > Fungi > Ascomycota > Pichiomycetes > Serinales > Debaryomycetaceae > Spathaspora > Spathaspora sp. UFMG-CM-Y285. Next base: position 110,230 of record PPUV02000017.1, read on the forward strand.
TTGTCATTTGGAAGTTTACAACAAGGGTAACATTTGGAATATCAATCCCTCTAGCTGCAACGTCAGTAGCTATTAAAATGTTGACTTGTCCCTGTCGGAATTCTTCAATTGCTGATTCTCTCATAGCTTGTGATTTGGAACCATGTATAGTAACCGTATCTTTATATCCCCTATGAGATAATTCTTGCGCTAAAGTCTCACAAATATGTTTATAATTAGCAAATATAATGATTAATGGATTTGAAGTTGTTTTCATGTGTTTGTCAACCACTTGTATTAATTTACCAAATCTAACTTTATCAAATTGTTTGTCTTCAGCTTGGGTCAAGTACTCAAACTTTTGTTCAATAGTATCGGAAGCTTGATCATCCATGGCTCCACCAATGTAAATATAAGCAGGATCTTGTAGATATTCTCGAGTAATCTTTTCAATAGATGGAGAAATAGTAGCAGTAAACATCATAGTAGATCTCTTGTCAAGATTAAATATTTTGCCTGCAATTGTATCCCCCAACTGTTCATTCTTTGGCAAAGTCTTGATCACCGTATTCAATTCCTTTTCAAATCCCATATCGATCATTCGATCAGCTTCATCCATTATAAAACACCAACATTTTGAAAGTCCAATTATTTTCCTCTCAAGTGAATCAACTAACCTCCCTGGTGTAGCCACTATTATATGAACCAGACCTGAACCAGGTCCCGATTCTATATTATCAATTGTTTCTTGATATGTATGTCCACCAATGATACATACAACATTAAGACCCAACTTTTTAGAAAATTGCTGAGCCACGGTAGTAATTTGTTGAGCCAATTCACGGGTAGGTGCAAGAACTAATCCAATAGGTTGATTATAGTTGTTGGGTTGATGGTGTTCGTACATGAGATAGTTTTTGTCAATTTGAAGAATATAATTGAGTAATGGAAGAAGAAACGCCAATGTCTTACCACTTCCTGTTCCTGCAACTCCTACAACGTCCCTCTTTGATAACGAAACTGGAATTGCTGCCATTTGGATAGGTGTAGGTTGGGCAAAACCTAATTTATAAACCAAATCAATTAGCTTTGGATCAAGTGAACTTTCATCCCAATTACGAAGTGGATGTGGTACTAGTTTCCCCTTGGTTGTGATATTATTATCCTCATTGAATATTCTCCAGTCTCTTACTGTCATTCGCTCGAGAGATTTTACCCAAGGAGATTCATTGTTTGTAGTTTCTTGCGTTTTTATGTCTTCCTCTTCCTTTTCAACTTGTAACATAGGAGTAAATGTCGTGTCTTCATATCCATCCCAATCAAATTGAAATCGAGGTTTTCCTTTTCTGTTTATATTAGGATTTGGTTGAGTATGTTTGGATTCTTTGTCCTCTTCTTCGTATGTCATTTTTGTCTTCTTGACCTGTTGTATTGGTCCCTTTGAAACTTCGACATTCTGCTTGTTGGTTAATTCCTTTCGTTCCACTTTCGAGATAAACCTTGGAATTCTGAAATTATCATCTTTCAATAAGTCTTCAACCGATCTAGGTCGTTTTGACATGGCCAGTTAGTGAGATCAAGAATATATTTTGGTTTATTTGTATATTAGTCTCTGCCTACTGTTTCCTTTTGTTTTTTTTATTCTGTTCTACATCTTTTCGCCGCTACCAAGTACTGGTAAGTTTTTGTTGCAAAAACATAGAATGAAGAATTGTTTGGAAAGAGCAATATAATTACACCTGTAAAAGAGACGATCATATTAGAACTATGTAGTCACCCTTGTCACAAGGACAAACTCTAAACTTTTCTTTCACAAGTGTCTGTATCAGGACTAATTTATTGTTCAATAATTTGTAATTGAATTATAAGTTTTGAATTCGTACAAAGTGATAGTATAAAAAAAATCAGTATATATTTGCAACTATATATAAAAACTCAATAAATAAAATAATCTTTTAAAATAAGCCATAATAAAGGAGATATGTATGTATAACCAAAAACAAACAAATAATAATAATAAAAAAGTAACCAATAATACATATATTAGATTTTCTTTTCTCTTAAACAAAAAAAACAAAAGTCTATGCTTTTTCTCTGGAATATCTCCTTGTCAATAATAATATAATAATAATAATAAAACTGTCCATAATCCCTTTTATAATATCTATCAAAAATGGAAAGTAAATCTAGTTCTCACGCATCACCAAATGGATTGAATTTAGGTACGATTCTACTACGATCAGGTTCACTAGAATCAGCGGAAGCAGTAGCTTTCTGTTGCTGTTGCTGTTGCTGTTGCTGTGGTGGTGGTTTTTTGTCACTGTTGAATCCATAGAAATGTCCATCTAACTCATTGTTTAAATGAGTAATTAGATTCAATAAATTAATCAGATGGAAATAATTTGGACTAGCCAAATTATCAAATTCATTAATTGAGAAATTTAAAATTTGCTCATTTGATAATTCATATTCTCGAGGAATTATATTGTCTTCAGTAGATTTAACATTTGCTGACTCATTCTTCTTCATAGTAATATAAGTTTCTGGTTTATCAAACGGTAACACTGCACATAACCAAATTCTAGTTTTATAGATCTTAAATAATTCCTTAATTAACCCTCTAAAATCAATTCTTTTAAACGCAGCAAAATAATAGAAAATCAATTTCTTTAAATCACTTTGATACTCAACATTAATCAAGGTTAAATTGGTTTCTAAATTAAGCTCTTTAATCTTATTATAACAAGTAATAAATGCTTTCTTTTCTTCAAGGAATTTCCCACTAATCTTATGAACTTCAGCCGGAGTAGCAAATCGTAATACCTGTTTAGTAGGTAAAGTAATTATAAATTCATTATCTTCATTCATATGAGAAGTTATAATTGAAGAAGCATTTAAACTAGTTGAATGGGTACCACCATTGGATTTACCCGTTTGACCAGTACGAGCAGCTCCAGTCTTACCATTTGTATCTTGAATAGTTAAACTTTTCAAATGTTCAACTTTTTTCAAAAAGTTAAATAAGATGGCAAAATCTAAATTGACAAGAGGTTCCACAATCATTACTAAATCTCTACCTCGATCACCATCCAGAATAACCAAATCATTCTTTTGTAAAAGAATGTTGGAATTGTTGGGGTATGATAATAAATCAAATTTCCCATTTTTATTTATAACAAGACATAAAATTTTGTGGTTGAATGTAAGATTATTAAGATTCTTAATAAATGTCACCAATTTAATAATACTTGGATTCATCAACAATGTATTTAATTTAGTCAAGATATCTGAAGTTATATTGGGGTCTTGGAAATATTTAATAGTTTTAAGGTAAAGTCCTCGTAATCTATCTGAAGAAGCAATAATATACTTGTCCTTTAATATTAATCCATTTTCTAACCTAATGGGGAAATTTGTCGAGTTTGGAGAAAGATTTACTTTTTGAGTTCCCGGAGATTGTTGTTTTGGTTGTTGTGTTGGTGATGGTTGTGGTTGATCTTGTGGTGTTTGTGATTGTGGGGGAGCACCTTGTTGTCTTGGTATTTGTTGAGGTTGTTGAGATGTTTGTTGGGTATTTTCAGGAATAGGCATGAATCCAGAAGGTATACTCATAGGCAGTTGATGCAGTTGATGCAGTTGATGCTGCTGCTGCTGTTGTTGTTGCTGTTGTTGCTGTTGTTGCTGTTGTTGCTGTTGTTGCTGTTGTTGTTGTTGTTGCTGTTGCTGCTGCTGCTGCTGCTGCTGAGGAGGTGCATTCAAATAAGCTGTATTGTAAGAAAAATCCACCAATTGACTAGGTCTACTGGTTTGGAAATTATTAAAATTTGTATTGATATTCAAATTGGCAAAATTATCATTGAATTGATCATAGTGATATTGTGTGTTTGAAAATGTATTCATCATAGGAAGTTGACTTGGATATTGTACAGGTTTATTTGAATTGAAAAATTTCGAAGAAGTTGATTGTGGAGGTGGACGTTCACTTTCATCAGGGGATTCATGTAATGGTAAAGGAGTAGTAAATGTAGCAAACGTATTATTTCTCGTAAACGATTCAGCGGCATAACTTGGTCTTCTTGAAGATATGGTATTTACTCCACCTTGCAATTCTAGAGGTAAATTAAATGTATCTCTTTTTGGTTTGGGATTATTATCAAAATAATGATAATAACCTCGCGCAGCATTGGGAGTAGATAAGACATCGACAGCCTGTGTTTCGTCCAACAGTGATAATCCATTGAATAACATGTTGTTAAAACGTATAGGACCGCCATTTGCATTCACAGTTGAATTCCCAGTACTGGATTTCGGCATGTCTGACGTTGGAGTAGGAGGACTATCTTTTGATGGATCATGAGTAACATCTGAGTCTATACTCTTCTTGTTGCTGTCTGCATTTAAGAAATCTGGATAATTCATTTGCATGTTTTTTTATATCCTCTTTTTCTTTTCTATCAAAGTGTATAATATATTAAACGAATAAAACTTTATAAAATAACTTTCTTTGTTTTTTCTTTTTGTATATATCTGGTTTATAATTCTATAAGTTTGAAGTGGGTTTTAGTATTGGCCATGAAAATGATTTTGTTTTGATGGAATATAAAGTTGGTTTGAGAAAATAAACAAAACCTTAAATAAAAGTCTGGTAAAGTTCAGTGTGAAGGTATAGTTTGATGATGGTTTAATTAATTCAGAAAAACAAATTAAAAGCTGATCTATGTTCTGTTCTGTATGAATAAGCTGGAAACTGTTTGCTTTCGGGATTTCTGTCTTAGTTAAAAATATTTTTGTTATACAACAAAACAAACAAACAAAAAAAAAACAGTTTAATTTTTTGGGCAACAAGGTTTTGATGGCGGGGTGTGGAAAATAAGTGCTAGGAAAAGGTCGTTTAGGGGGAACTGAGTTGACTATAATTGACTTCTCAAGTTGATCGATAGAATAGTCCAGTGTGGGGTCAAGTACTTCTCCTTTCTGAAAATGTTTGTAATATGAACGTGTTTTTTTTTAAACAAGGAAAAAAAAAGAGAACGATTGTTAAAGTGAACTTGATTTAATTTTTTTTTTTGTATGATAAAAAATCTGTAAATTTTTTTAGGCTTTTTTTTTCTTTTGTTGTTCCTGTTTTAGCCTTTTTTGGGAGGGAGAATAATTAAGCTAAATCGACATTTTATTTTTATGGCTCTTTTTTTATTTTTCTTTTGCTTTGCAAATGTCATAATTCTTACAAGTGGAGAGAGTGTGTGTGTGCTGGAGGTGTCAACTCGAAGAGATACGTTACATACATAGAAGAAACTGTTTAATTATACTTTAACAAGAGAATAATTCAAAAACTCCTTAATGTATGTTGGGCAATATAATCAAGTCGCCTGAGTTTCTTTTCACCAAGGGTAAAAGATTTTACCAAACACAAGGGGAATAATTTAAATTCTTGATTCTAGTTTCAATGTTTATACGAAAGTAAATTGCTTACTTCGAAAGGGGGTTGGTCCATGTATACTAACCCTCTTTTACCTTTTAGTTCATTTCCGCGTTCTAGATTTACTTTGGGTATCTCTGGTTAAGTTAAAAAGTAGTAAGTAAGTTTGGATGTTTTGGCTAAACAAAAAGGAGGTTCTTGCTCAAAATCATCCTATTTTTTTTTATTTTGTGAGTGACCCTTTTTGTCTGGGAGTTTTATTTTTTTCGCTTAGATTTGTGGGGACGCGGCTAAAAATTCGAGTCGACTTTCGGTAACTACACTACTGCCTACAAAAGAAAAAAAAGAAAACCTCCCCTCTCTTCATATACACACATAATTCCTTACATTTAAAGATGAAACACAAATTATACTATAGAGATAACACAAAAATGTCGAGTGTCAAAAACTGTTATATGTTTCCCGCTAATTTTATTTTTTTACTATCAAATAGGAGTTATCTCTTTAATATCTCAACTTACTCTCTACAAGTAATTGATTATAAAAAAAGTATTTATTTGTATAATTACCTATACCACCTATATGCGAAAAAAAAAATACAAGTCAAGTCAAAGCCAAAACATCTAGTCTAACCAAGCTTAACCTCTAAGAAATCCCTTATGAAATCATTACCCGTCATAAACCATTAGTCATTATATTATATTAATGAGATTCGACTGTATAATCTCTCAAAATTGGGACGTATGTTGTACTACCTCTTCTGCATCCAGTAGTAGCTCTTGGTGGATAATTACCATGACCTTCAATGTATACTATTTGTGTATGATCGTTTGGTTCACATGTACACCATGATGTCTTGGGAGTACGGTCCATAATTTCAGGTATATGTTGTCCACATCCAGTCCAGGACTTTTTGTTACAAATTGCACAGATTGCAGCGTTACACATTATTGTTTAAGATTTAATATTATTGTTATAGTTTGTTTATTCTATGAAGAAACTAAATTGAAAATGAAAATATTATCCCATTGTAAATTCCAAAGGTGAATCTTAACTCAATTTATACTTCAAAATAATCATCGTAAACATAAGAAACATAAAGAAAGAAATTTTTTAAGGTGGTACTCGGTTGCTTTTTTTGTTTTGCATTTTAGATAACGGAATTCGATTCCGAAGGACATTAACCTCCGAAAGAGTGTAAAGAAAAAATGGAATGACTTTTTTTTTAAAGTTCTGTACATGAAAGAGCTCCTGCATTAGTTTTGAGTCAGGCAAATAACAAAAATTAAACCATTTAAGTTTTGATCATTTGATTATTTTTTAGTTTTTTTTCTTTGTGTGTGGGATTGCTACATTGGGAAATGTATCTTTTGTTTTTTTTCCTTTCATCCAGAGCGAAAACCTCCGTAGAACTTCATCCGTGATTTTCCCTGTAGTATTTCTTAACTGATTCCCGGGACACACGAGTGATAACAAGAGAGCAACGTCTTGAGAATAAAAGTGTGACCCTGATGTTGATTCGGAAGTTATACCGATCATGTCATTGTGTCTCAATCCGATGACAAAATTTAAAACTATCTGAAACAAGGATGTGTTTTTGGTTTCCCTGTGAAAATAGTCTTTTCGGGATGTCACGGAGTGGAATCAGAGGAAAAAATCTGGGCGGTCAATTCTTTTTTCTTTTCCTTCCGGTTGGTGCCTCATTGCAAGAGAATCATGTCATATTAAACTAAACCCCCATGGGGGACTGTTTGGGCTGAGCATGAATATTTCTCTCGCATGATATAATCAGCATCTTGATTTTTTTTTGAATTTCAAAAAATGTAAACAAGATTTTTGTTTTCATGACCCTGGTTTGAGTGAAAGGAGGTACTTTGTAAACAATGTTTATGGTTGTATCTCAAGTAAGCTTTTAACTCTCGAGAGTGGTCCGAAAAAAAAGCTGACATTGCAACTTAATTAATAATCTTGGATGCATAATCGAGATATACTGATTGAGTCATGTTGTTAAATATAGTATAAGTGAAGATTATTCCTGTGTTTGTCAGCAAGATCCTTAAATAAGTGATCGGTTATGCTGGATAACTTACATCACCATGGAAAACTCCCTTTTGATTTGTTAGATTGTCGAGATACGGCGATGTGATTTTCTTGATTCTTGGTCATATGTTTACCTAATTTTTTTAAAGATTATTCGCGAAATTGTTTCAAAATAATTGACATTCTTTTCTACATGATTCAATTTCTTGTTTGTATTTCTTTTAACCAGGGTCAGTTTGAATAGAGGATCACCAATCTACGGCGTTGTTTATTCCTTGCAGAACAATGGAGATAATTACAGAATTCAATCTTTATCAATAACATTTATTACTATTTAATATGTTTTATAGAAATACCTAAAAAATCTACTACGATTAAGAGATATTGATTTTTCACAGAGATTCCTATCCAGTTAACAGTCTTTGTGCATTTGTAATATAGGCAATTTCAACTAGTTTAAGCTTCCCCTCCTTTATAAACAACCACCAGTTTGTTCACGATGAGCTTCAATAGTATCCCCATCTTCCAACTCTAATTCATCTGGAGTATTATGAGGATAAACTCTAGTACCATCAATCAAAAACCGTAAACTATTAATATCCTTACCTTGTCTCTTACAAAATGCTTCCATTAATCTCTTCATTGGAGTTGATCTTTTAATCTTGAAAAAAATTTCAGCTGATCCATCAGAAACTTTCAAGTTAATGTGTGTAGTAGAATCTTGTTTTTCTTCCTTTGGTTGTTCAGTATCAGACATTTTAGTTGTTATTCCGAGTTGTCCTTTGGCTTTTGGTGTGTTTTTCCCTTTAAAAATCCTCACAAATTTGATCCGAATGGCGAATTTGGGTGGGTTTTGGTACACACACGACCCATATATTATTTTTTCCCCAATATTGGCTGCTAAAACATGAAACACATTTTCCGATAAAAAGAGTGATTGCAAGAACAGTCATGTGTATCTGTTTAGGTCATTAGATGAAACATGTGTTTGAATAACTATTCTTATTATGAAACATTTATTACATAAGTTTGTTACACGTGAAACTGGCAAAACTAAATAAAAGTATTCAGTGTTTCAAAATTGCGCCAAACTTAAGGTTTGTAAAACATCTTGACACAACATCTGTCAGATATATCTTTACATTTACCTCAAGTTTGTCACTTACCATGTTAATTATCATCTCTAAACTACAATGTCAACAACAAACAACATGAATTCTATTAAACGAAACTATCTAAATCTACCGGAAATATTATCCCAACTGTACCTCAACAAATATACAATCTTATTTGTTCTTATCTTAGTGAAACTATTAATCCTTCGTAATTCATTAGTGAGACAATTAAGTGAAACCATATTTAGTGAAGATGTATGTAATAAAGATCAAATTGTATCAATTCTATTATCAATACATAATGTAATTCTCGATGGATTAACCAAGATACAATATGCCAGTATTGGATTCATTATTATAATCATTAGTGTGATTAAAAATATAATCTTGTTCGTTATTGAGATATTGATCGGAACTTTCTTGTGCCTTTTGAACGCCTTGATTAAAGGAACTACAGAACTAGCTCTTGATTCGAGTGAAACCATAATCCGGGCAGTCAATACCACAGTAGTGGAAATGACAAACCAAGTAGAAGAAGGATTACAAGGATTAAGTGGATTGCTTAATGATTTTTCCAAGGGGACTGTGGGGTTTAAGTCGATATTCACTGGGAAACCCAGTAATCCTAGTGAGTTTGAAGATAAGATTCATTTATCTTTGGGAGAACTCAAGAACAAGATTGCTATACCTGGAGATGTAATTGATAAGATTCATTCTGTTAGAGATTCTGATCTTTCCAAAGTTACTCAGTTAGCAAATGCTACACAAGTAGTTTTAGAAATGCCATTTGATATATTTACCAAACAATTAAAAGAGTTGAAAGATCAGAAGAACTTCACTGGGAATATTCAACCAATTGATGGAGAAAAGATTGAACAATTATGTAATACTCATGTTAAAAATATACAAGATATGCAATTGGGATTGATTGAAGTTGTCGAAAAATTATCTAAATGGTTAATGATATTACTTATATTAGCTATGATTGGATCAACTTGTTATGTGGCATTTATGGAATGGAGGAAATGGCATAGAATGCAAAGATTTGTTAACGAAGATATATCCAATTTTGTTAAATTAAAGAATCAATATAACATCTATCATAGTTTCCTGTTATATATGATCACTAAAAGGTTTAATATACCTATTAGTGATCGAATGATTTGGTGGTGGAGTTATTTAGCTAGCGAATTTGCCGGGTATGTTTTGCTTTTTGCCGTGATGGGATTAATTGCTGTGATACTTCAATATATTTTAATCCTGAAATTAAGAAATGCTATAGGTGAACGAGTCACTTCATTTGCTCAAGATGAAGAATTTCGAAATATAATCCAAAGTTATATTAAAGATATGAAACAATATATCAATGATACGGAACATAGTATTAATCAAGAATTATTTGGAAACTTCCACAAGGCAAGTGGTTCCGTTCATAAAGAATTGAGGGGATTTATTGATACGATGAATACCACTATGACGGAAGTATTTGGCAACACACCATTTGCCAAACCTATCAACGCAGTTATGTATTGTGTGATTGGGAGAAAACTAATCAGGTTAGAAAAGGGAATAGAATGGTTACATAATAATGTCAAGATTACCCTTCCTCGATTATCCAAGGATTTAGAAAACAATATAACTGAGTTGAAATTTGTTAAAACCGATTCAATTTTAAACAAGTTAAACTCGATGGTTGATATTTACGAAAAATCTCTAAGTTTGGAATTATACATTAGTTGTATACTTCTTGCCCTTTGGGGATTACAAATTATAATCGGGTCAATATGGGTTTATCTTCAAGATCGGGAAATTCCACAAGAACAATTAATAATTAGTCAACCTAAACTATTAACTAAGTTAGAAAAGGAAGAATATGGATATCCACTAGATAGTTCTGAATGTATAGTTTTCCCGATGTCATTTATAAACCCTCGAAGTTCCCTGTATGGTAAAGAACCTCCACAATATCATAAATCTTAGAACTTCATTTTTCAACTAATATACATAATTAATATACAAAAAAAAAGAGAGCTTATTTCTTAATTGGAGCAGGTTTCTTCCAGTAGTATTGCTTGTGAGTTCTTCTACAAGCTCTTAACCCACCATGACCTTTCACATTAGCCACCATATCTTTTCTTGCTTGATCATCATCATTTTCGGAAATATAGTAATATTCTTCTTCTAATGGTTTACCAGCAGCATCTTTCCCCTGACGATAAATCACACCAATACATGGAATATCGTGAAGGATTTGACGAATTTGTGAAAGAGATAATTTTGAAGTTATAACACTGAAACTGTTTAAGAAAGAAGCCGGCGTTGAATTTAATCTTGAAAATGCTAAATGATTGATCAAGATGTTGTTTATTTCTGCCAAGTTTTCCGGAAGAACTGGTGTGAATTCTTGTTGTGGTTGAAGTGGGGCAGGTGAAGGTGTACGTAACTTCTTTTTCTTTTTCAATTTAGTTTCTGGTTCTTCAGATTTAGTCTTTCTTTTGATGTTGGTGGTTTCTGCAAGAATTATCTTTGGAGAAGTTGTGGATATTCTTGGAGTAGGAGAAACTGTTTCTGGTTGCTTGTCTTCGAGAATTGTGAATGGGGTTGTTTGTCTTGCTGGGATTGGATGTTGAATTTGAACCACTGGCTTAACTTCTGATTCAACTTGCTCCGGTTCCTTACTTGGAGTATCTTCATCTACTGGACTAGGTTCAGCAGAAGGTCTTTGCTTTAATGGAGTATTTGGAATAATCACTTCTGTTTGTTTCAACGGAGTAGACAACAACACGGGAACTTCATCATCAGTCAATTCTTCATCAATATCATTTGGGTTTAACAACACCAATTGCTTTGAAATTTGTAACATTACGTTATTAAATCTAGGCATAGTTATAGTTTCATTTTTTCTAATATAAAATTCAGTATGATTGAAATCCAACTTTATGGTTCTATTTTTAGCAGGAACCAAATCTTGTTTCAATAATTTGCCTGATTTATTTTCCAGAACAATAAAATTATTTTGGGAATTTGTAGCATAAACTAAACATGAATGAGGTATAACTATTCCAACACCATTACTACCTTTACAAGTCAAGATGATTTCATGGGTGTTGTGACTAATGGTTAAATGTGTTCTTGAAATACGAGCATCATGACAATTAAGGGAAAAATCGCAACTACGTGAAGATCTTCCGATGTTGAAATGGGATTTATCAGATAGTAAAGGTATACGCGTAACTGAAGCATCTGGATTAAGGATATTGAAGTTGGAATTGATAGACACAGATTTGCCTTTTTGAGGTTTCATGTGGTTTTCTTCTTCTTCCTCTTCAGGTTGTTCTCTTGTTGGTGAAGATGATCTGAAAAGAGCCGAAGAAGGATTTGGGGTTGGATAATTATCCTGTCTTGAAGTTCTTGACCAAATTGGAATTGCCTTTGTGAGTTGTTCACCCTTCAATGAGAAGGGGTCGAAATGAACCACTTTCTCATCATCACTTGCTGCATCAAGCAAAGGCGACGAAGGTGGGAATTGATAATTTGTATTTGACATAACTAACTTCTAGTTAAACCAACTTGTGAAGTAATTAAATGTTGTTTACAACAGTTCTGGAGATGCTGAAAAAATTACACACACACACAGAAGAAAATTCTAGTTTTGTTTATCTGGAGTTGTTTTGCAACAGAGTTTGGTGTTTGTGCTTCTTTTTTATTTAAAAAAAGGAAAAGCGTGTCTTGTTTGTTTACATTTGCAGCCGAAAAATAATTAGCGTGTCTGGAATTATAGGGTTGAGCCCTAAATCTTGAAAGCAACACGTGATGTGTTGTATTTTTCAGCGATCCTGCATTTAATTTTCTTGAATTTCACACGACCCTTTTTTCGGTAGCTTTTTTTGTTTAACTATGTGTGCAAACATTACACAAACCCACACTAACAGTTCACTACCAACAAACTCTGTCATAGTAACTTTCTTGCACTGTGAAAATTTTCTAACAAACAGAAAAAAAAATTTGAAAAAGAAAATCTTTCTTGCTTACTACTATTTACTATATAGATAATCAATAAGCAAAAATGGGTAGTATGTAAAAGATCCCACTAGAAGATATATCATAGGATATGATTTATCTAAAGCTTAGAAGAATGGTGTTTTACAATGTTTATCAGATGTGACGGGAGAGTTTGTGAATTGTTGAAGTGAAAGGTAATGAGCCAGTTGTGGAACAAAATTTGTCCAACAGCCACCATGAAATACTCAAAGTATTACAAGATAATAATCATTACCATATTTATCTGGAAAGTAGCCAATACAACAACACACATTAAACATTAAACGCTTCTAAGAAATCTCGAAAAGAACAATTACTAACACCTTTCAATAGAAGGTACTCCATCTTTAGGTAAACGTCACAACAAGTCCCACACTTTATGTAACAGATGTGGTCGTCGTTCATTCCACGTTCAAAAGAAGACCTGTTCTTCTTGTGGTTACCCAGCTGCTAAGATGAGATCTCACAACTGGGCTTTAAAGGCTAAGAGAAGAAGAACTACTGGTACCGGTAGAATGGCTTACTTGAAACATGTCTCCAGAAGATTCAAGAACGGTTTCCAAACTGGTGTTGCCAAGCCTCAAACTGCTTAAATTAGATCGAAAATTTTAATATAATTGCATTGGAAGAGAAAAGTATGACTTTTCAGGTTTATATGTATTCATTTGATGGTTTAATTTTTTTTAGTTTAAAGCTTTACAACAAAAAATATAATTTGTATCATAAGGAACTATTTACTTTTGTAGGTTATTCACTCAACTAATTCCATTTCATCGAACATCCCTTGATGGTCGTCTTCACAATTCATATTGAAATATAAATTATCTGCTTCTTCATGAGTGACGAATTTATTCAATATTTCTCGAGCACATTCAATTGCATCGGATTCATAAGGGAATTCTAACCCATTGGCAAATTCAGTTTGTAATTCTCCAAGAAATTTCCCATTGGCAGTAGTAGTATCTGACAAATGATTCAATTCTCTTGCTTTAGATTCACATGTCTCATTGAAAATTACTTCATTGTAGTATCCTTTCTCTCGTACCTTGATTAGTAAACGTTGTGCTTGTGATGTGGTTAAAGAATCTGAACTAAAGGCAATTCTCAGTAATACTACAAATAATTCATGCATGGTTTCTGGAAAGATTAGTTCTGTCATATCTTTACCTTCTTGCTGAGTTAGATAGTTAATTATCTTAACTAAATTAGATATGAGTTGTATTCGTAAGTAAATATATTTTGATCTTGGAGATCTCATGATGTAATCTTGTTCAAAGGCAATTATTCGAATCATAGATTTGAAATGTTCTCTATTATACAAGAAATCTACCGTTTCTTGAGTCACGATAAGTGAATGGAGCAATTCCGATACTTTAACTGACAAGGTTATCAAATGAAATTGATGATTTGACGCTAATTCAAATTGTACTTGTGAATCTGTCAGTGTTTGTAAAAGTTCATATGGAATTGGTTGTGGGATAACTATCAAGTAATTGTTCAAACAATCATGTTCCAAAGGTATCATAGAATCAATTTTCAATAAATCATGATTGTTTCCAATTATTCGATTTAATCCATAAACCATAAAATACTCTCGAATAGGCAATTCAATTAGACATACTTTCAATAAGGAACTTATAATGATACTATTTACTTCTTGATTATTAAATGCAAAAGTAGTTTCAGTTATCGACCCCATTAACATTTCCACCATATTGTATACAAGGTTTATTTGAGCTGTGTTTTTAAACCGTTCAGGGTTTTGGGGTAAACATAAATTGAATAATTCAAGAGGAAATAAATGCCAAATATTTCGTATAGTTTGCGAGTCATACATTGATGATAGTATTACCACCTTTTCAAGAGTATCCATACAACATATGAATATAAATTTTTGTAATATAATTATGTGAGTTGGTACACCATGATAGTTCATAAAATCGTCTTCAAGTTCTGTTCCTCCTTCACTTACCAAGTGAGATAAATCTTTTGCGATACTCGACAATCGGCTGACTATTTGTTCAATTAGTCTTGGAATAACGGCAACAGGCCGGAAAGTAATTGAACAATGTATTAATGATATAAGAAACGGCACAGCAAGACAACTCTTGCTTTTTTGTTTATCTAAAAGTTGTTCAATCAAGCCCAATAAGACAGTAACGAATTCTTCAATAAGTTGATCTAATCGTCGATTCTTTCTGGTGATTAAGAATTCCATAATCAAAGAAGATATAGCTGTTTGTTTCAATAATTTGAAATTGACTAGTTCAATATTGAAATCAGTACATATCTTACTTAGATAACCTAGTGATGTTCTTGTACTTCCAATTATACAATAATTCCATATTTGATCGGAAAATAACGCAGCATCATTTGAAGGTTTTAATAGTCTTGGTTTGGACAATGGTGCAACAGGAACATCCTTCACTGGTTCAACAATTGTCTTTTCTATGCCCGATGATGGAGTATCAAATTGGGCAAGTTTTCGTTTTTTATTAGAAGAGGCAATAACTAACTCATTATTCAAGAACTTCTTTTCATCTTCTAGTTTCGAAACTGCTTGTTTTAAAGCAATTATTTGTTCTTCATTATTTCGTTTTAATGAACTATATGAATCATTTAATTTGGTAATTTCTTGTTGTTTTTGTTGTTGTAATTGTTGCAATTGCATTCGAAGAATAGAAATTTCTCCATCAGCACGATACAATTTGGCTTGTATTCCCTCGTTTACTTCTGAAGTAACTTTTGGTGCAATTGTAGTTGAATCACGTAATACTTGTTGAGTATGTGTGGGGACATTTGCTTGGGTCGGTATCACTTGATGGTCTTGAATTTCAGCACGTCCCTGTATTAAAGCTTGTAGAAGTTCATCATCATCGTCACTATCACCGAAATCTGAACTGGACATGTTGTATGCTTCATAAAGTACATCATAGTAAACTATAATTTTGATATTCTTATAATTCCGAGGATAGGTCCAACGCGCCAGTCACATGACTCAAGTCGAAATTCTTTTTTTCCTATACAGAGATGCCGATGAAAAATTATTCTTTTTTAAAAAAAATATTTGATAACGAGTTTAGATAAACCAATAGAAACACTATACAACAACATGTCCACTCCAAAAGAGAATAACCAAGAAACTAAAACTGCTACAGATGCTCCACCAGCTTCATTTGTTCCCGTTCAGCCTACTCCTCTTAGTTCTCGTGACAAGACCACAAAAAGATTAATAGTGGTATTAGCACAAGCATGTTTAGAAACCCATAAAATGAGTACTGATAGAAATGGAGGAGGTGACAGGTTTGCTCTTTTGAATTGTGACGACCATCAAGGATTATTAAGGAAAATGGGGAGAGATATTGCTGAAGCAAGACCTGATATTACACATCAATGTTTATTAACATTATTGGATTCTCCAATTAATAAAGCTGGGAAATTACAAGTATATATTCAAACGGCGAGAGGAGTATTGATAGAAGTTAACCCTAGTGTTAGAATCCCTAGAACTTTTAAAAGATTCTCTGGGTTGATGGTTCAATTATTACATAAATTAAGTATTCGTTCAGAAAACTCAAAGGAAGTGTTGTTGAAAGTTATAAAGAATCCCATTACTGATCATTTACCTACAAAATGTCGTAAGATTACTTTATCCTTTGATGCTGAGATTAAACGTGTACAAGATTATGTAAGCACCTTGGATGAAGATGAAAGCATATGTGTTTTTGTTGGAGCTATGGCCAGAGGTAAAGATAATTTTGCTGATGAATTTGTTGATGAAAAAATTGGTCTTTCAGATTATCCATTATCTGCTTCTGTTGCATGTTCTAAATTTTGCCATGGATGTGAAGATGTTTGGGGTATTTTTTAAGTGTATGCTGAAATGCTTTGTGCGTGTAACTGAATGTAAACTTTTTTACTTCTTGGTAGTAGTCTACCATATCTATTTCTTTGAATAAAATAACGTTAGATTCTGCATTTCATAAATTTGTAGCATATATAACTTGGCTGAGAAAAGTATATTTGCAGTCATTTCAAAAAAAAAAAGAAGAAAAATAAAAAAAACACACTTCACCAACACTCCTTAATTCTTTTAATTTGCTCACTACTTCCTAGCTAACTATGTCAAATCTCATCCAAGCAGGTTGTGTTGTGGGATTAACCAAATCTATTTCCGCCTCCAACTTTATCTTGGAACTGGTCCATTTACAGGATTTTCTTGATATTAATTGGTCTTCAGCTTCAGTTGTGCAATTTACAAAGTATCCCACGCCATATTTCATTCGTCAAGATAGAAAGGATAAACTGAGAACAATTAAAGTGTTTAACGGTGATGGTGAACAAGTATACACTTTTGAAAGACATTCTTCTTTGAATCCTATTTGGAGAATGTTGACTTTTCCCAATAGACAAGAAGTTGCTACTGTTAAAGTAGGTGTTACTTCAAGATCAGTTGATTTCCATAATAAAGAAGGTATGGGTCATAGAGATATTTTCCTTGATTGGGGGTTAGGTGGAAGATTCCGTTCTTTTTATCTTAATGATGGGGTTAAATATTCTTGGAGTTCTACTTCAAGATTCTTGGAAAAAGTTATTAACCCTAATGGAAAGACTGAAGAGACTAGAATTAGAGTGGCTAAAGTTAAATTAATGAGACAATTTAAATTGGATTTTGAGGTTTTGGTTGATGAAACAAATGTTGATCCTGAAGTTGCCTTATCTACTGCTTTCATTTCCATGTTTACTCAATGGGGAATTGGTAATTATACCGATACAATTGGACCAACTTTTATCCCCCTTAAACCTATTGCAGAAGAAGAACTGGAAGGCAACGATAAGCCAATTACTTTAGTTATTGAAAACTCTGATGGTACAAATTTACAAATCTCTAGTGAATAGTTGAAACATAAAAATTTAATAATAATAATAAGAAAAAAAATATAACTGTTCTATATTATATACTTTACTTGGCAGTAACATCCAATGCATCTTCACTCTTTAATACTTGTTCAATTTCTCTAAATAACAAATCGGCAGTTTCTTGTGATCCCTTAATTTTAACACATACTAATTCAGATTTTTGATTTAAATCACGAGGATTAATCTTTATTCTAAATTTACAACTCTTGGCATGAGTCTTGGATACTGTTCCAGTTATATTATACCCAACTTGATCATTCTTTAATTTCTTGATTCCAAAATTAGTCCATGAATTTAACAAGGAAAACAAGGCAATTGACATTTCATGTTGAGGTAAAAGAGTTTGAATTTTCTTGACTTGAATATCAGAATGTGAGCTTGATGAAAACCATCTTAAGAATGAACTCTTGGGTTTGACATCATCATCATCCAAAGTTTTCTTTGTTCCCCAAGATATCTTTCTAAAAAAAGACGGTTTACGTTGATTGTCGTAATTGTTTGTTTTGTCTTCTAACGGTTTCTTAGTAGGTTTAAGTGGCGGTGAAAGTGGAGCTGAGGTATGCATCTTATCACCACGTACTTTAGGATTTTTAATTTCATCATCTGGAGGTAACATTGACTTTGTGGGTTTCCCATTTGGAATTTCATTGGCCAAGCCATCAATTGAAGATTTGGTTGTTCCATCAGGTAATTTGATCTTATCAAACACATCATCAGTTACATCTTCTTCAGACTCGACGGAAACCATAGATTTACGTTTCTTGTAAATATCATCACTTTGGGTGGCAAAAGTATCATCATATTCATTCTTGGGTAATGCCGGAATCTTGGAACTTGGACGAGTACCAGTTGGTGGATTATATTTTCTTGTAGTTGACATTCTCTTGCTTTCATGATAAGAATATCTCTTGTTTGCTAAATGATCATCAAAATCTAATACCGATTCATTATCTTCATATTGTTCTTCCTCTTCAGTGGATTCAACCAATCCTGTTTGGTTTAATCTATCAGCCAAACTGGTTCTAATTCGAGGAAGTTGTTCTTGAACTGCTCCTTCTTCATTAATAAAGGAATTTAAATCACGATAAGATTCTTTGGTGGAATACAAAGACAACACAGACAATCTTTTGTTTGAATTGGTAAAATTTCTTGATTTTCTAGTAACATTGGGAATCCTGACATCTCCAATTAATGTTTTCCTTTCGACGTCTTTAGATAATCGTTTACCTTCAATAATTGGGACATTTCCATTTGGTTTATTAATTGTGAAATCAAATGCATCTTCATCATCATCATTGAAAGAAACCATTGATTCTCGATTGATTTTCTTTTTCGAAGCCATGGAAACTCGTTTGGTAACTGCAGATTCTCGTTTAGCTTTACTAGATCTCTTTTGTATTAAATTACGTTCTCTCCATTCTTGTTCCAAGGCGTCTTTAGCTTCATCCAATTGTTGATTTTCATATGCTTGCCATAATGGATCTAATTTTGAAACTGGTCTTCTCGTCAAAACTGGAGTTCTCTTTCTGGTGGGATTTGGTTGAGTTACACTTCTATGTTTTAAACATTCAACCTCTTCACGAGTTAATTCATCCGAGTCAAGTATACCTTCAGACAGAGCTCTAGCACCATGTTTAGATTGTCGTTTAGGTTGATTGATAATTTCACGAGCATAAACATCTTGTTCACTATTATTAGCTTCATTATCATCTTTAATGGAAATTTTCAATTTTTGATTACCCGTCAAGAAAGATTTTCTGTTTTGTCGTCTTTTCCTCTTTTCTAATTCCTTACGGGCTTTAATTTCAGCTTCATGTTTTCTTCGTTCAATTTCCATCAATCTTTCATATTCCATAGCTTGTTTCTCTTCAGGATCATCCAATTTCTCATCTTCTTCATCATAAGCTTCATGATTAAAGATTTTATCACACAAACTAGCAAATGTAGCTGAAGTACGTTTGGCTTGTTTATCCATATATTCCCATTCATTATCACTAGAAAGCTTTGCATATGTAGATAATAATTTCATGGTGATTGAGTTTCGTTTTAATGTCATTGAAGCACGAATTGATTTCCGTTTAGATAATCTTTTATTACTTTTACTAGTTATCATGGAGCTACGTTTGTTGGGAGAAATCTTGGCTGAATCATCTAAAGCAGGGGCAATTTCAGGAACATATGCTAATTCATGTCTTTGATAATAAGATTCTTTTGAAGGTAATTCTGGAGGTATAGATTGTTTACTTTGAGCTGCCATTATTTCATTATAAAGATTTCTTGGAATTGAACTCATGATACTTGATTGAGCATCATATTTTCTGGGAGAGTATCTACCAGGAGATTTTCTTGGAGAATAGCGTCCAGGAGATTTTCTGGGAGAATAACGACCAGGAGATCTCAAAGGTGAATGTTGATGAGAATACCTCTTTGTTGGTGAAGTTTTGTAAGGAGACCCATGAGGTGAGGCTGTTGTACTAGTATGAGACGTATTCTTTACATGGGAATTCCTGGTATATTGGAATGAAGTTGGACGAGAAACACTGATTCTACTTGCTCGTTTATTCTTTTTAGGCGTTATTGCTGTTGTAGTAGTGGGTAACTTGTTATAACTGGTTGATCTTTTAGCTGGAGTGGATTCATTTGCTCCAAAATCTTCTTGAGTAGTATTTTGTCTATATCTCAATAACAATGCATAAAATGTCTTTTCTGGATTAGGGCCATTTTTCAATAAACATTCAATTATATCCTTTTGAGATCTATTTTGCCATAATATAGATAAATTAGCCAAGATTTGTTTATCGATGTTCTTAACTGAACCTAAAGATTTATAAGCAGTTTGAGGATGAGGTAAAGATTTTTCACTAATCAAATCTTCATTTGGAATGGGGTATTTCAATAACAATTTATGCTTTAAAATTAAATCAATTTTAATTCTTTTCTTGGGATCAGCATTTAACATTTTTCCAATTAAATCTTGAGCTTCATAACTTATATCATCAGGCATTTCAAAACTACCAGCTTGAACTTTTAATAATAAATTTCTAATATTTTCATCATCAAATGGTAATCTACCAGTTAATAATGCAAATAAAATCACCCCACATGACCAAATATCAGATGCAGCACCATGATACTTTAATCCACTGACAATTTCTGGAGCAGCATAGTGGGGGGACCCACAAGAAGTTTCCAACAATTTCCCATTACTTTCTAAAGCAGCCATACCAAAATCAGCCAATTTAACATTTAATTGATCGTCTAATAGTAAGTTTTCAGGTTTCAAGTCTCGGTGACAAATTCCAAGTGCATGACAATATGCTGTACCCAATATGATTTGTCGAAAATACTTTATAGCTTCTGCTTCTTGTAAAGGACCTCGTTCAACCAACAAGTCAAACAATTCACCTCCTTCGACATATTCCATAACGAGATATAATGCTTTTGAAGTTTCCCAAACGTCATATAATCGAAGAACATTGGGGTGATTTAATAATTTCATAATAATAATTTCTCGTTCTATACCATAAGGTAAACCAGGTTTATTAGTGTGTTTTTTTTCATCCACTTCTTCTTCACCATCTTGCAATTCTGATTTTGAAACCACTTTAACTGCAGCCTTTTGACCTGTTGTTTGATGGGTTGCTAGCAACACTCTTCCGGTGGCACCTCTTCCAAGAGTCTTTCCAAGTTTCCAAGGACCAATCTTTTGTGGATGGGAATGAGATACTTCTATAGACGAACTAATTGAAGGTTGTCTAGAATGTGGCATTGTATTAATTGTTTGTGTGTGTGTATTATGTGTTTGTCTATTTTCTTTTGTTTAACGAAGGGATAAAAGAAGGAATTAGTCGTTGGTTAGGAAAATCACGTTACGGGTGTTGTATTTAGTTTAATTCCACTTCTTCTAAGTTGTATCAATGGAAGAAAACAAGTATAAATAGAAATATAAAAACGGATTTGACCAACAAAGTTTTCTTTGTTGTTTTAAAATTTTTTTTTACTCGTTAAAAATTCTCTTTCTGTTTTCAGTTAAATTTTTGGTAATAAAGAAAAACGCGTAAACAAACGCGTGTCATTTTTTAGATCAACATCTCTCGCCCCCTTTCGCTTAGTACGCGATATATATCCGGGTCCAATTATCTTGCTAAATTAGGAATAATCATTGCTAAGTTAGGAGTTTTGGTTATGTGAGATGTCATGGGGATATGTTGGTATGTACAGGTATATTACAGCCATTTGTATTGTTTCAGAATTTTCATTGTTTTGTCTGTGTGTATAACTAACATCAAGAGAATAAAAAATATATAAATTCTGCAATTATCATAGGACAATATATTGAATAAACTTTGATCGTGTAACAAAGTTTGATTTTTATTAGAGAAGTGTTTAAGAGAAACAAGGAGAGCTCTACATGGTAGTTTTAACCATTGCATCGAGAGTGCACGTTTCAACTTTTTCTTCAGATGCCCACAGAATAAACTATTTGATTGTGTTTTTGTTGAAAATTTCTAAAATTTAGACCAATTTAATATAAAAATGCTACATTTGCGATTCCAGTTTACACAGTACTTAATACCACATGTAAAAAGATTTAGTAGCCTTCAAAAGACCCTATTGATTTATGTTGTCATTTTAAAGCATGTGATTGGTATCGGTTTTGGCAAAAGTACACGACCATACAATATACAATAACCATCCATCTTAATTATACTTGTACAACCACTAAATGAACTATATGCTGTGGTGGTGAGATTAAAAGGGGGTAGCACTTAAGATTTCACACTTCTATTAGTTTGCTGTATCCCCATTCAGATACATTTCCATTAACACTTGTCTAGCAGTCTCCACCAGCCGCAATTGATATTCAAAAAACCATAGATATATCATAAACCAACTCATCTCTGTTTAAGTGTGCAACATAATACCTCTCTACAACCCCATTTCAGTTAATAACTCCAACTGTTTATTCAAATCATTGTTGGTACTCTTTCTTGTTTGTTTCAACTGTTCATCATTTACGATATCTTGTTTTAATTGTTTAACATCTAATGCAGAAGTCTCTTTCTTTGCTTCTGTTGTTGTTGTTGTTGTTAATAAACTTGTTATTTCCGATATTGAAGATATATTTGAATTTAATTTTTCTATTTGTATTTTGGTTGACTTTGATGAAGGTTTATGTTTGGATTTCTTTTTATCTGTAGTTTTCGATATCTTACTAGTGTTTCTACTGGGTTTATTCTTTGTTTGTTTTGCCATGTTGCGTAGCTTGTTCACCTCTTCTCTACAGTAAAATACTTCAGTGTTAATTTTTTTTTCATATCACTAGAAAAGCACAGAAAAAAAAAATCAAGCTCATCGGATACATCTTCATACTTACCAAACATGCCCTCCACCCACAACCGTGATAAACCCTGGGATACTCCCGATATAGATAAATGGGCCCAAGATGAATTCAAACCAGAAGATAACGCACTGGGTCTTCACTTCACTGAAGAATCTTCATTTATGACGTTATTTCCTAAATATCGTGAAGAATATTTACGGAATATATGGAGCCAAGTAACTCAAGCACTTGATAAACATTTTATTAAATGTGAATTAAATTTAATAGAAGGGTCCATGACTGTTAAAACAACCACAAAGACTTTTGATCCTGCTATGATTTTGAAAGCTCGTGATTTGATTAAATTATTAGCAAGATCGGTCCCCTTAGGACAAGCAATCAAGATTCTACAAGATGATATTGCTTGTGATGTGATTAAAATTGGGAATTTCGTCAATAATAAAGATAGATTTATTAAAAGAAGACAAAGATTAGTTGGTCCTAATGGAAACACATTAAAGGCATTGGAATTATTAACTAAATGTTATATATTGGTTCAAGGTAATACTGTTAGTGCCATGGGTCCATTCAAGGGGTTAAAGGAGGTTAGAAGAGTTGTTGAAGATTGTATGAAGAATATTCATCCAATTTATTATATTAAAGAACTTATGATTAAACAAGAATTAAGTAAAAAGCCAGAATTGGCCAATGAAGATTGGTCAAGGTTTTTACCAAGTTTTAAAAAGAGAAATGTTGTTAGAAAGAAGAAGAAACAAGGGGTTAAGGAAAAGAAGGTTTATACTCCATTCCCACCTGCACAACAACCTAGAAAGATTGATTTACAAATTGAAAGCGGGGAATATTTCTTGGGTAAAAAGGAACGAGAATTAAAGAAATTACAAGAAAAGAGAGATAAACAAGCGGAAGTTAGTGAAGGTAGAAAACAAGAAAGAATGAAAGATTTTGAAGCACCAAAGGAAGAAAAGCATGAAAATAAGTTGGTAGAAAAGAAAGAGAAGAAGGAAAAGAAAGATAAAAAGGAAAAGAAGAGACGTTCTGAAGATGATGAAGGTTCTAAGCATAAGAAATCAAAACATTAAATTGGTAAGGGATATATAGTAACTGTACACGTAGTATTTCAATATAGAATTGATGTAGGAAATACGCCCTCTTTTGAATATTCTTGGTTTAAGTCGCGACAAAAGAATTGAAAAAAATTTCTTTTGTGTAAAAGTAAGATTATGAAAGTTTGAAATCTTTTCTTGCATTTTACTTGACACATTTTTGACAAGTTACTTGCTTGATGTTGCTAGGTATGTCACCCTCTTGCTCCAACACCTTGCAAGACCAAGAACTCAAGATCCAAATCACATTCTTGAGTCAATTCAAAGACTTTTTTTAGGTTTTGTCACTTTTCAAGTTTACGTGATTGTGCGTATTACGACACCATATGAAATTTTTTAAAACCATTGTTTATTTCATAACCTTATCTAAACACAAAGTCTTTGACTCACCTGTTTTATTGTCTTGTGAGTATTTAGCTAGTAAAGAAGAAGAACTTGGTTGCACCAGTCTTGATATTTCCTATGAGACCGTCAGATACAGAAACCTGGTTGATCAACAATCACTCCCTCTCTGTTACAATCTTCTCAACGGTCGCCTACTTCGTGTTTTTATTTTTCGCCGTAGTTTTTTTTGTTTACCCGTTGTCAATTGCAGTTCACATAATTTTTTTTTCTTGTGTTCCGAATTAGGAAAGGACAAAACAAACAAGGGAACAATTAGAATTTTTTTTCCTAATTGTATTGGGATTGCAATTAGACAATAGGAAAAGTTGGGGCGTATTTGGATATAAGCCCTAAACAAAAGTGTTTAGAGATTAGCATCAAACTTTTTTCTCTTTTAATTATACCTTAACCAAGATCAAAACAGGGAGTAGGAGAGAGTGTGTTGTGTGTCGTAGCGCCAAATGTCAAATCTAGATCATATTCTTTCCTTAGTGAATAATATTGAATCTAAAGCTAGTCATTTAATATCAAAATCAAAGGACTCATTAAATCTATTAAATCATGCTAATTTAATATACGATGATATAGGATCAATCGATGAAGAGATTGACGAAATCGACCAATTAATTGATCATAATTCAAGGTATGAACAACATTTCAAGACTTTAAATGAGAGATTGTTTTATTTAGAACAAAGTTTAAACTATAATGATGATTTGGTTAACCGAAATACATTTGAAGGATTAGTTGAGGAATATATGACTGTGGTTGACCAATTGAAAGTGAATGATGAATATACTTATTCTGCACGTGTGGAAGAAGAAGAAGAGGATCCAGGGGATGTTTCATGGACAAGTATAGACGATGTAGAAGACGAAGATGAAATATTTGAACAACCTCAAGATGTCCTTGAATCTCCTCCAGATATAAGAAAGATGATTTCAATCTCAAATTTAAAACTAAAACCAATTCATTGTTCTTCTCAAACTCGTACATTAATCCAGAAAAAGAAATCTCGATATAGATTATCTGGGATTTATAATATCAATCCAATAGCCTATGAAGAATCAACCAGCGGGTCATCTTCAGCAACCGATACCTCATTTTGCATACATTCAACACCTCCGCATACTTTAAATGAACCTCCAATTCCTCGCACTCCACCTTCAAGAATCGTAAGTAGTGAATCTACTGATACTTATGAATCTTCAAATTTAATGCAAGTAGATAATGCAAGTCACAACACTACAACATCCTCCATATCTCTGCCATCACCAATTTCCAAACTTAGAAGAGTGAAATCTATGGATGAGATTGATTCCGAGAATATTTTTAAAGAATTTAGTTGTGAGCAAGATTTACTTCAATTTAATAGTTTGAAACATTTTATCAGTTTAAATCATATTCCACTGGGAGTTGCCCCTGATGATCTGCTTGATAGTAATTATGATATGGTTTCTGTATGTTCAGATATGTCATATTGTTCACCTGATGAAGAGGAAGAAGAAGACAAGAAATTACAATTTGATGATTTTAGTAAATTCCTACGTAGTTCTCGGGTTGAATTGAATAAAGATATAAGAGAAGCATTCCCACATTTGGTCCCTGATCCCCAACACAAGTTTCATAATCCTAGTGAAAATATTAATCGAAGTGGACCTACATTGAGTACTATATCGAAAGATGAAGTAAAGACGAAATATCATCACAAACAAGATCCCAAGGAGTTTTTAACTCGAGTTATATCATGCTCATCATTGCCTGGTACTTCAACAACTCCACCAACTTATCGTCGATTTGTACAATCACCTTCAACCAGACGGAAATCTCATGTTTATTCTTCACCTACACGATTTCAACCACCACGACGAAAACCAAAGTCTAATCATTATTCATCGCCTACAAGATTTCCCTTACATTCATCAACCAGTTCTTGCGACGATAAATCAATAACAACAAGTTTATTAGAATTAATTCAAACGAAAACTTCAATATTAATATCGCCAACAAAACCCCAACAACAAAGTACACCAATACCCAGTTCAATCAAACAAATGTGCATTCTCCGAGATTTACAAAATAAATCAAGATTACATAAAACGAGTCCTATACGAGGCGTGACTGATTCTCAACGAAAGAGATTACCCCTTAGAACGGATCCTCCTCCCACATTTACCCTTGAATCAAACAAGAGTAAATCAAGAATTACATCAAAGCATACGGGTGATATTTTCAAACAACCAGTGATTGTCCGAAGTTATAATGAAAAAGCATTAAAAGAAGCATTAGCTGCTAGTTTATTAGATTAAGATTTAGCATATAACCTACAACTTGTTACTCACCTGGTTGCATAACTCAGGATACAAGTCTCGCATTAAATATAAATATACCCTAGTCAAATCCATTATTTCTAAATAAACTAATATTTCTTGAATTATCAAGAGATTTGGCAATTTGTTTCTCTTTTAAACTCTTTGTTTGTTTCTTCATTGTATTTTTCTGCATATAAGTGATGGAAGCTTTAACTCCTGATACAGATTTATATTGTTTACTTATAGTAACACCGGAGAAACTTGATTTACCAAATGATGTCGTTTCATTTTCTTGTTGAAATGATTTGAATGATTTTATAATTGATGGTTTTTTAAACAGAGGCATGAATTCATCATCGTCGGAGTCGGCATCTGTTACTTGTTCAATATCACGTTTGTTACTGTTGGTAGTACTTGTTGACACCGTTAAATTGTTCATACTCTTTGTTTTCAATGCTTGAATATCTTCAATGTCCCCTTCCTCGTCATATCCATATTGAATATTGGATATTCTTTGTAATTCTACATAATCATCATCTTGATTATTCTTATTAAGAAAGGATAATTGTCGTTGTACAAATGATTCATCAATCTTTCCATCTGCAGCAGTCTCCTCTTCATCATCATCAATTTTAATAACTAATTCATTATCTTGAATAGATTCAAAGAATGCTTTTGATCGTTCATTCTTTTCCAATTCAACCAATTTCTTATTCAGTAATAATCTCAGTTGTTGTTCCTGTAATTTCTGTCTTCTGTACGCAACCAATAATTGATCTTCTTCATCACTTAAATCAATATCAAACCCATTCCCATTGATTCGTTTATTCAATCGATGATTCTTGATATCATCTAATAATTTCTCTAATTCTTGTTGATCTTTAATATGATAATCCTCCATAAATTTCTTCCTAACTTCTTCATCATTTAAATCAAGATTGAAATTATTATCAATCATTCGTTCATCTTCGGAATTTGCCTGATCGGAAATTTCTCCATCCATACCTCCAATACCTTGCCATTCATCTTCCGATTCCACCGCTTCTCCTTCCACGATTTTATTAAGACCCCTACGTTCATATTCTTTACGACGTTTACGTTGTTTTAATTCTTGTTTCCGGATTTTATCTTGGAATAATTTGATTTGTTCTTGAATATCTTCTTCATTTTCTTCAAGGTCTTCCGAATTGATCATGTTATTACGAATGGCTTTACGTCCATTATGAACATTGGCAGGGGTTATTTCATCTTCATCATCAGTGAATATATCATCGAGTTTTGAAATCACTTGAGTTGGTACAGATATCTTTTGTGTAGCTGCTAATTTGTCCGCTTGGGTTATAGTTTGTGTGTCTTTCTGAGTATCTACTTGGGTAGCTACTTGTGTGGCATCTTTTTGAGTTGGTTGTGTGGGATCTCTTTGAGTAGCTTGAGTTGAACCTTGAGTCAAATCTTTAAAACTTGGTACTTGTCGTTTAACTTCGGCGTAATCTTCTTCATCACTGCTTTCAAGTTGAGGTTTCAGATCTTGGAAAAGAATACTATCATTAAAGTTAAAATCAACGGCATCACGTTCAACCGTAGTTACTTTTTCTTCAATATCTGATTGTTTATCAGAAGTATCGCCTCCAAACATATAACTATCATCACTACGAGCTTCAACTTTTTGTTCTGTATCCAGTTGAGCTTCACTATCTTCTTCTCCATAATCGGAATCAGGAACGTCACTTTCTTCTAATTCTTCACCTTCTTCATAAGCTTCATCTTTGTCATCACCAGCTACACCAAGGGCTTTACCCACTAACGCCAACTTTGCTCGTTCTTGTAACTTTTCCTTCCTTCTTATATTCTTGGCTCGTTGAATTTCTCGTTCTAACAAACTAGTCATTTCTTCTTCATCTTTATCTAACTCTTCCATGATAGTTTTACTAGGATCGTTCAATTTTTGTTGTTTTAATTGAGATATATTCCTAGCTTGTAATGTTTTGAGAAGAGTATTTGTTGAATTGTGATTTTGCGGGACATGAGATGTATGTTTTCGTTTACTAAATTTTTGTTTGATTTCTAATTTTTGATCTTTAGTTAATTCAGGAATTGGTTGTACAGATACGTGTTGAGTATAACTATATGTGTTTGGTTCAGTCTCTGAATCCGAATTCAAGACAATTGCTTGTTCCTCAGAAGGTAATTCCTTTCTTAACTTTTGAGCATATAATTCAAGTGGGTTTTTAATTTGTGTTGTAGGAATTGCAGGTGGAGGAGAGGTTAGAGGTGTAGATTTTGTAGGTTGAGTTGATGTCTCTTCATCCTCATCACTAGAAAACTCTTGTAATAATTTGTTTTTATTGAATACAACTTGACGTTCAAATTCAGGTTGAATGTCAATTTTCCGTTTCTCAATATTTAAGAATTGTTTAATTTTGGTTAATTCTTTAAGTGAGGGGTCTTTATCAGTAGTTGACACTACTGTATCATTGAATTCATTTTCATCAGATGAAGAGTCAGCAAGAACTTCCTTTTCCAACTGGGTTTGCTCCTGTTGTTGTCTTTTTTGACGTTTTAATTCTATCAATTCAGCAATTTTATCTTGTCGCTGTTGTTCAGTAAGAACGGGTGTTTCTGAAACATCTTCCTTATTAGCAATTCTTTGTGTAATTAGTTGAGTAGGTTGGTTAAACTCACTAAGATCAATTTCCAACTGTGGCAATTTCTGAAATGATCCAAGTTGCTCCTCCTCCCCCTCTTCATCTATCTTATTCCCATTCAATCTTTGATTAATCTTCTCTAAGATATTCAAATCATTGGAATGCTCATTTTCACTAATACTTTCAGAATCACTATCATTATTATTGATAATTTGAGTAGATTGATATAAATTATTGACAACTTGAGTTGAAGAATAATCTTCAATTTGATCAAGCAAGTCCATGGTAGTGTTTTTACTTCAAGTAAAAGAGAATAGTATTGTTTGGTTGTAAAAATTGTGTTTTGAACAACGCGCAAAACGCGTAGTTTTTTTTGTGTTTACCTTTTTTTTGTCCCTACGAGTTATTAACTATGGGAGAAGAGTAATAATCGTCTGCCGTGTAGCGAATCTGAAACACTTTTGAATGAGCTAGTATAGAGCATCCAGCGTCTTCGTCAAGATTGTAGTAAAGTTTAGAAAGAATTTTCAAGTATATGGTAGCGATTCCATAATATTAAAGAAAACTGTGAATATCGAATAAGGTTAAACAACAATCAATCAATACGAAGAAAAAAAAGTATAAAGCCAATATTTCTCCTCTTACCCTAGAATTCCCAACCTTTAACAACTGTGGTTCAAACAATATTTCCTGTCCTGTTTTTTTTTGTAATGGACAAAATGAACAAATTTCAAGCCCGTTTATCCCAGGTCCATCCTCAAATTAGGACGAGAAAATGGTGAAATATTTCTGGGCAAAATATAAGACCCGGGCTGAAAAAGAAAACATAGAAAACTAATTTGTCGGCCCTTGTGGACCCTATGACAACGTTTAGAAACAACACCTACCTTTCCCCATTGTTTGTCGGT
The DNA here is from genome assembly GCA_002911495.2 of Spathaspora sp. UFMG-CM-Y285. Classification (NCBI taxonomy): domain Eukaryota; kingdom Fungi; phylum Ascomycota; class Pichiomycetes; order Serinales; family Debaryomycetaceae; genus Spathaspora; species Spathaspora sp. UFMG-CM-Y285. The sequence continues at coordinate 140,440 of PPUV02000017.1, forward strand.
GTTTAAGCACGGACAAAATTTCCCAGTCACACACACCACAACGGTTTTCCTTGTATAAACTGAACACCGTTTCTTTTTTTTTTCACATGCATGAGAAACCAGTCACGTGAAATTCTTCAATGTATTTTTTTTTGTTTTTGTTAAGCTCAACAAAAAAGAAACTTACCCACGAGTCGAGCTTTGAAAAATAAAAAAAAAATTTTTATTTTGTGATTTCTGTGGCGGTTTGATCGTATAACCCACATCGGAGATTTGTGAAAATTTTCAATATATAAACATCTATAAATTTCCAGAGTCTAAAAAAGTAGCCCATTTTTTAAAAACTTTTTTTTTTGGTTCGTTGTCTTTTTTATCCCCAATTAAGTAAAACATAACAAAATGACTACTTCTAGAGAATCCTTCCTTTTCACCTCTGAATCTGTTGGTGAAGGTCACCCAGATAAGATTTGTGACCAAGTTTCTGATGCTATTTTAGATGCTTGTTTAGCTGTCGACCCATTATCCAAGGTTGCTTGTGAAACTGCTGCTAAGACTGGTATGATTATGGTTTTTGGTGAAATTACCACCAAGGCTCAATTAGATTACCAAAAAATTGTTAGAGACACTATTAAACATATTGGTTATGATGATTCTGAAAAGGGTTTTGATTTCAAAACTTGTAATGTTTTAGTTGCTATTGAACAACAATCTCCAGATATTGCTCAAGGTTTACATTATGAAAAGGCTTTAGAAGAATTGGGTGCCGGTGATCAAGGTATTATGTTTGGTTATGCTACAGATGAAACTGATGAAAAATTACCCTTGACTATTTTATTAGCTCATAAATTAAATGCTGCTTTAGCCAGTGCTAGAAGATCTGGTGCTTTACCTTGGTTAAGACCAGATACTAAGACCCAAGTTACTGTTGAATACGAAAAAGATGGTGGTGCTGTTATTCCAAAGAGAGTTGACACCATTGTTATTTCTACTCAACACGCTGATGAAATTTCAACTGAAAAATTAAGAGTTGAAATTATTGAACATATTATTAAACAAGTTATTCCTGATCATTTATTAGATGAAAAAACCATATACCACATTCAACCTTCAGGTAGATTTGTTATTGGTGGTCCTCAAGGTGATGCTGGTTTAACTGGTAGAAAGATTATTGTTGATACTTATGGTGGTTGGGGTGCTCATGGTGGTGGTGCTTTCTCAGGTAAGGATTTCTCCAAGGTTGATAGATCTGCTGCTTATGCTGCTAGATGGGTTGCCAAATCTTTAGTTAATGCTGGTTTAGCTAGAAGAGCTTTGGTTCAATTCTCTTATGCTATTGGTGTTGCTGAACCATTATCTATCTATGTTGATACTTATGGTACTTCTGAATACAATTCTGAACAATTGGTTGAAATTATCAAGAACAACTTTGATTTAAGACCAGGTGTCATTGTCAAGGAATTAGACTTGGCCAGACCAATTTATTTCAAGACTGCTTCTTATGGTCATTTCACTAACCAAGAAAACCCATGGGAACAACCAAAGAAGTTGAAATTTTAGGGCAACCTCCATTTTACCTTTTTTTGTTTATTTTACTTTTGTTTTTCATTAACACAACTTTAATGACTAATGTAATGAAATGACTCACAAAATTAGTGGTGTTTTTATCTATTTGCATCAATAGGGAACACTTACTCAAAGAACAACGCTCAACTCGTTGTTCTATAAAAAAATCATAATTATAGATGTTTTCCATTTTTTTTATTTCACAACTTTAACTTTTGATTCTACGATTTATGTTTTATTTTTGATAAAGGATATATAGAGTTTTTTTATTGCATTAATATGGGGTCCTCAACGGACAATTAAGGTTTTTATCATTTAATATATGTTAAAAAAAAAATAACTTGTAGATGTGCGTTAGTAGAAGATGAAGATGATAGAAACGGATATGCTATAAGACTAAGATTTGTATTTAAAGTATATTTTATTCTATTTTTCATAATCTATAGGTAAATTACACTCTTCTTCAGATAACCAATTGAAATATTTGAAATAACTTAAACAGGCAAATCCAATTCCAATCGATCCTCCAAGTATAATATCAAAGAAATGATGTCTATAATCTTGAGTTCTACTTAAGCCAATATACAACGCCAAAAATAACGGTAATGCTACAACTACCCAATGTACTAACGTAATATGTTGTCTTGTCCTTACCATTTGGAATTGTCCCAAGAACCATAATGACAAGTACAACAACCCAGCAAATGCCATTGACGAGTGTCCTGAGGGAGTTGATTTCATTCCATCAGATAAATACATTTTACCTAAAGGTGCAGTACAAACTTCAACACCAACAAGTTTATCAATTGGAGTATTTTCTTGAGCTCCACATCTGGCTAAAAAATCTGGTCTTGGATTACCAATCCAACATTTAAGAATATCAGTAATTACACAAGTTACACATACACTAAACCATAATCCAAGACATGATACTTGAGATAAATGAAGTTTATCAAACAATGTATTTGAATGAGATATACCAGTACCTCGATACAATGACATGACAGTTATTATCAATGTAGGTATTATTGTAGAGTACACATATAATTCATTATCAGTTACACGTTCCCTGGTAGCAAAAGGATGGGATATTGTTGGATCATTGATGGAAAATTGTCGATAAAATGGTTGTGTAATTTCCGTTACTTGAAAGAAAATTGTAATTAAAATCAACACAACAATCCAATCAGGTACAAATTGTTTAAACTTGCTTGAAGTAAAGTATAGTTGCATAGGACAGCGTAGTTGGAAATACCTTCACTTTTCATTTTTTTCCTTTTTTTCACGCGAATTTGTTCTTTCCGTTTTCAGTTTAAACTTTGATCTTACAACGTGGGTTATGTCACGGAACAATGTTTGACTTATTATTTTATGTAAGAAAACAATGGTATTATGCACATCGGATATCCGAATAAATAATAATCAGAACTGACAAGTATATTTTTATTCTAGCGGAACATTGGCCAAAACAGTTTTGCTATTCTAACGAAAGGCTTAACTAAGGGGAATCCCTCACAAAAGAAACAACACAAATTACATGAAAAATACTTAATTACATATAAGTGTAATTGCTATTATTGTAGAAAATGTCGTGGGAATTGAAAAACGTGGAGAATACGCAAACATGCAGCAAGCAACTGGTGATCTATTTTATTCCTTTGTCATCTAAGGCTCCAAAAAGTTTGAACATGGAATTTTGGAGAACAATAATGCTTACCTAAACAACGCCTGAACTATTTCAATAAACGAAACTCGATCACAACCTTTTTCATTCTTTGTTCGATTACGAAATCCCCTTCCCAGCGGATATTCAGCCAAGGACCACGTTTTTTTCTGAATAACTTTCTACTTACGGCAAAAAGCCTCTTCTTTTAGTTTCGCAACTTTTTAAACAATAAACTTTTCAACCCTTTCCTTAACTACAACCTTTAAATTTCTTTTAAACTACAATGTCATTTTTTTCACAAAACTATTATTATTAATATCTATAACCAAAATAAAAATGGAAAATCCCCCCATCGACTTTAAAGTTTTTCAAAGTCATGCAAAAAAATTAACCAATAATAAAAAAAGACAAAACTAAACCGAAATAAAGAAGAAAAAGATTTTTTATGCACAAATTAAATAGTCAAAAGCTTATTGCTTTTCATCAGAAGATTCAGTAGCGTAAACTTCTCTAGTTAATTTAGTGTTATCAATTTCACCATGATACTTTTCACAAATTTCTTCTAAAGTCATTCTCTTAGTTTCTGGAAGTAATAAAGTGGTAAAGATACCAATCAACATGAATAAAGCAAAGATTTCTAAAACATGAGGTAAGAAACAGTTTTGGTCATCCTTAGCACAACCGTGGTTAACTAAAGTACCAATACAAGTTTGAGCAATAATAGCACCAACCTTACCACAAGCAGCAGAAATACCATGAGCAGTAGATCTATATCTGGTTGGGAAAATTTCACCTGGAATGATGAAAGTAGTAACATTTGGACCAAAGTTTTGGAAGAATTGAGCTAAGACGAAGAAAGCTAATAAACCATGGTTACCTAATCTGTGGTAAGCGAAACCCATAATACACAAGATAATGGTTAAAAGAACGAAACCACCTAATTGAATAATCTTTCTACCAAGAATATCAATAGTAGCAACAGAGAACCAATAACCTGGTAAAGAACCAGCGCAAACAATAATCAAGTTACCAGCAGCAGAGTTGTATAATTTTTCATAAACATTAGCTTGACCAGCGTAACCGATAGTTTGTAAAATAGTAGTAGTGTTTAAACCTAAACCATAGAAAGCAACATCCAACATAAACCAAGAACCAGCAGTACCAAGTAAAATCTTACCATATCTCCATTGACCGAAATGAGAAATGAAATCTCTGAAAGAAGCCTTTGGAGCAACAATTTCCTTGGCTTCAGCAGCAATGGAAGCTTCAGCATCAGCGACCTTTTGAACAACATCATGATCAGTGACATCTAAAGCATATCTTGGAGATTCGGCAATGGTTAATCTATAGTATAAAGCAATAACACCTGGAACACAACCGAATCCAATCAAGATTCTCCACATTTGATCACAAGCTCTTCTACAGTTACCGATACATTCAGCACCAGTTTGAGCTGGTTCCAAGTCACTTCTGTAAGCAGCAACCAAGATCATAGCAACAACACCAGCGAAAACTTGACCAATACCTTGGTTAGAGAAAACAGCAGCCATAATAGCCCCTCTCCATTTGGTAGTGGAGAATTCAGAAGAAATAATAGAAGATAATGGATAGTCACCACCAATACCAATACCCATAAGAATTCTCATAGTACAGAAAATAGCAGTAAAGTTAACAGCTGGAGATTCACCTAAAGTACATTGGAAAACAGTAGCGAAAATCATAACAATCAATTCTAAACCATAAATAGCTTTACGACCAACATGATCGGCAACAGAACCAAAAGAAACTTGACCAATAACAGTACCAACAGAAGTAGAAACCTTAATTAAAGTAGAAGTAGAAGCTGGAATAGTACCATTCCAGAAAACATATTGCAACATATTGATACCCAAGTTAATAGCAAAGATATCGTAAGAATCGGTCATAAACCCAACACCAGCAATCATAATCATCTTCATTTGGGTCCAACCAAAACCAGCTCTATCAATTTCTTCTAAAGCCAATCTTCTTCTTTCAAGAGGATCTTCAACATCAGCGAATTGTCCGATATAATCCTTGAAGGCAGTCTTACCACCAGCAGTTGAGACATGAACATGTCCTGTTTCGTGAATATCGTTAGTCATTTGTTAATAGTATGTATTTGCAACTAAGTAGTGATAGACTTGTGGGTTGATGATAAAAAGGAAAAGAAAATTTATGAAACTACAAAGGGGAGATCTGGCAATATTTATAGATTTCAATTGTCTAGTAAACTTTCAAAAGGGATAAAACGTGAAATGTATGAAATAGCAGAGCATCTCTCACACTATTTCGATATTTTTTAATGCATATTTAATTTTTTTTTTTTTTATTTTTTTTTATTTTTATTTTACCATTTCTTGCTTTTTATTAGGCGTTATGTAAGAAAATATTTTTTTAATAAAACAATGGAATTGTTAATAGATTATTAAAAATAATATTTGCCAGAAAAAAAAGTAAAAAATAAAAAGAAATCGAGAACAAAATGTAATATTATTTCGGATGAGGCTGCAATTCTCATTTCAGAGTGGTTTTTACATTGATTACGAACATGCTAAAGGTCTAAAAAAAGCGAAACATTCAAGTAGGAAACAAGAAACCACATGGTTATAGTTTATATAGGTATTGTTCTTGCCTATTCTGGTTTATATTTCACATTATACAAAAAAAGAACATTCTTACAAAAATTCAATTACGAATTGAAAATGGCTGATGTCTTGAAAAGAAAAAGTGACACAGGCGTTGTTTACCATTTGGCAAGATTTCTTTTTTGCTATGTCGTGACAGAGACATTTTATTTTTCCAGTATGGAAGATCTTCTGACGAATAAACGAAAAACGGAAATCTGTCACATATGGAAAAACTTACGACAGAGCCCACATGGGAGGGGGAAGTTCATTTAGTAAATCCGATAAAGCAAATGGGCATGTAGTGCCGTGGCTCTCCCCCTCCTCGTTGTAACGTGATGGGAACCACGTCTGACTAAGGGATATAGTAAAGGGCTTATTTTATTTTCTGCTTACTATAGGAGTTAGTTTATCGTATGTTTACCTCCTTGATTGCCAACGATAACAGGAGATAATTCTAGTTTCGGGATCAATTGATGTCCGTATCATATCATGGCCCAAAAAAGCCCTCCTCTAATTGTCTAGTTATGTTCATCTTTACAATAAAGTGGAGAAAATAATGTAAAATTGAAACCATGTGAGATTCAATTGTCTAGACTTGTTGTGGTTTTCTTCAAATATGTCCAACCTATTGAACAGAGCTTGATGTTTATGTAACACTGTCAATTGTATAACTACACTCCAACTACAGTATCTTGTCACACCAGGCTAAGAAATAACCATTCGTAAATACGACAAGAAAACTGAACATCAATCAGAAAGATAACATTTAAACCACAAAAATACTTCTATATCTGCGACCTGTCTTATTATCAACACTTGGCAGGGGGAGGGGTTTCCAGAAAACCATAAACCCTGTGCCAAGATATCAAACTTAAAAATAAGGTACCATTGTAAATGTACCTTGGCTGCAACTTTTTACAGTGCCCAGTGATACTAACCAGTTCAACGTCTTTTTTTTTGTACTCTCGCTTTAGCTTCGTTAGCATACAACCGTCAATAAACCAATTAGCAACCACCAATAACAATGAGAGAATTGTAACTACTTACAACATTTACACTACAAAAAGGTGTTGTTTTCTAATTGTAAATCGAATCCCCACGTGTGATAACAAAAACTAAATAGAAAATATTTTATTTTTTTTATGCTGCTTAGTTCCTGTCCAGTTTAAAAGAGAATTATTTTTTTCCAAAGATTGTCGCAACATTCTTGGCTATCGAAGACAAGAGAGAAAAAAAAAAGAAAAGGTACCCCACGTGGGTCGTGCATGGATCAGACAACGTGGGCCTTCTTCCTTTTCAAAGAAACATAAACAGAAAACCTTCTCTGAATGTAATGCCTTTTGGGGGAAAACTTCTCTCCATCGTAACAGCTTCTCATTGGAGGATGGCCGTGAATGTACAGAAGTGGTATGCGTGGTAATTGTTTGGACCAAAATCGTACGTTGTAGCAGTAACTTAAATTAGAAAAGGTTTCTAATATCCTCTTCCCCCTCTTTCGGATTATGCTCCATGTTTACGGTTAATATCCGGGGGGTGGAATTTCTTGTCGCGATGAGATGCGACAAACACTCGTGTGACTTATTTTCGTGTCGTGTGAGTTTAAAAAGCAATTTCATATGTGGTAACCTCGTGTGACTCGTAAACCATGTCAATTTCAAGTATTTTGCCCTCGTGTGAGATTAAAATTGGCCCTCGTGTGAGATATTCCACTCTATGCTTTTATTATATAAGTCTCGATTATTTTTTCCAATTTGGGGCGAGTTGAACGTCAACCAAGATTTTTCTTGTTATCAGTTTTGTGTTATGATTTTTGGTTGTATGTAATTGCGACATTCCATGCAAAAAAATCTGGCTACCCACGTTTGCCAATTAGTACTTGCATTGAGATATCGAATTACGAAATGCGACAAATCACTAAGTGTGTTGTGTCTAAACTGAGAAGTGGTGTTCTTTATGCAAAGACAGTACATACAAGAGAAACTTTACACTTTTCAAAGCGTCTCGGGGGCAATTCCTATATTGGTAAACTGTTACTAACTAGACGTGGCTGAGATGTTTTTGTTGTTGTTTTATTTCTTCTAAAACAATTGTATAGTATGTCAATTCTTAATTGTTTTTTTCTTGCCCTCTTGCCCACTCGTAAAAAGCCAGTGCTATTTTCTGATTATTTTTTTTGCACTTGTATTTTTGTAACTCAAAATAACTTATTTTTTGCAGTCGTTTGTTACTTGAAAAAAAATATTTTAAATTGTTCTTATCTGTGACTCGCCCCACGTTGGCACTTTCACAATACTCACTCATAACTTAAGGAGCTTAAAAAAAGAAATCCAATTAGTTCGTCTAACGGTTATGAAAACATCCGAGGAGTTTACGGGCTTATTCAGTGTTAGTACAAAGTACCATTCAACCACGTTTCTTGACAACTAACTCGTAATGCTCGTTTCTTTTTTTTTTCTGGGAAATGTTCTTGTTCAATTGATTCTGTTGTTTCAACTTTGGTTTTCCAACTGAATTTACTAAAAGAATTGTTCGCTTTCGTGTTTAGTTACTTTCCCTTTAACCAACGTGTACAACAATGTTTGGCTCAAACTAATCCCGCAAAGATGGTGCATCCTTACATCATCCACCCAGCAATCACCATTGTTCTCGCTAGAATAAACGTGGCTGTGAAATATGTGTCATTTTAGACCTGGTGTTCTATGATTGTTTCTGATAGACTAATATATCCGATTACTTCATCAGGTGGAGAGAGACACAAGCAAGGCTTTTCTTGAATCTAATGGCTTTCAAAGAAGAAATAAACAATAATAAATCCATCTTGTGGTAAACCTAAAAGAGGAATTGAGAAGGAAGACTGGATTCCACTGTTGGATTGGAGATTATTGATCTAAACTGGATTTACTTCTAGCCCATGGAATGGGTACATTAGCTTTGCTGTGATCAAACGTTAATTGGTAAAATTGGTGGACCAACACTAATACACTACAGCGAGATGAAAACTAACTAAAGAAAACATTCTCTGAGAGATCTCCATTTGTTTTGGATAATGATTCTTTTCTTGTCATTCTCTCTTTTTAGTGTATATTGAGCATTTACATGTGAGTTTAGTTCTAGAAATATCCTTTCAATTGGAGGTTTAGCATTAAGCTATTTCAAATGGATTGGAACTAAAACACAATCAATCGTTTATAATTCTACGTAATCTCCTTATAGTTTCCAAATAATAGTTTGCCTGAATTGTAGCCAATAATTGTGCGAATTTTTCTACAAATTTTCAATATGACCTCGGAACCCTGGCAGCACATTTGTGGCAAAGTAACTTCAATCCTCGTACGATCCGATTCCTAAATTAATCGCCTCGCCCTGAAATGCCAAGGATATTAATGCATCAGGTGAGAATTACGATTCATGACGAAGAAAAAACAAATATAATTCAGGAGTAATACTAGAACTAATCAGTTCTGAGTCATATTAAAGAGCAGCAAGGATATATAGAATAAAATTCAACCTCCGTATTTCAATCTCACAACTCGTGAAATAGCAAGGTCATGCATCTATTGAAAAACTTTTTCATAATTTCCTCCTCGGCCCACGGAGTTAGTCTAGACAAAAAAATTTTAGCGGGAGATCATTTTATTTAAATCGGATTTAAATAGTACGACATCACACGAGTGAAAGAATACAAGTAATGTGCGATATATCTGCAGGGTATACTCTAAAGTTATTGAATGTAGCTTATGTCACTATCAAACTCAACTTCATGTTCTTGTCGTTTGAACCCTAATATTTATGTAATTATATGCAAAGAACAAAACTGATCCGTTTGATTATCCTGCATATTAAATGTGAAATAAGCAACCATTCGCGGTTTAGTAACTCAATTAGAACTTAAATCCGTAATGGAAATAATTGCCGTAGCCGTCACGAGCAAATGAAACGACAATACCAAAAAAGAAGTGACATCAGATCACTCAGTAAATACCCAGGTTAACCCCCAAATGCTTGATCACACCCCCCCCCCCCCCTCCCATTTAGTCACGCGCATACTTTCCGAGGAGGGGTTAATCTCTTGTGGTACAAACTAGTCCGACATTTTGTTTCATACTTACTGCGACATTTTTTACAAATCACCTGATGGAAAAATTTCAAACTTCCGAGGGTAAAATTTTTGAGACCACATTAAAAAAATAGTTCATACTGTTGTGAAGTAAAAATTCGTAATAGGGTTGAACAAGGTTGCTAGGAGAGATTCATTCCAAGGGGAATGTACTTTGTTGCTAATCTAATGTATTTATTCGAATAGTCTTAAAGTACCCTACTAATCCTTTGTCATTGTTTTGTAAACCCCATCCCTTTTCCTTCCTTCCTTCCTTCCTTTCTTTCTTTCTTTCATTTTTTTTTTTTTTTAATGGGCATAGTCTAAAATGTCACTCTATCAAGGCATAGTTGGATATGTTTCTGCGCGTGTCTACAGAAACCTTCGTAACTCTTACTGACCATTCTGTTTGTTGCTTCCCTAATTCTAGGTGTTAATTCGTCGCTTTTAGCTACTCTTGAACGTTTAACCTGGGACTTACATGCCGACCAGAATTCTTCAATTGCATTCAAACATGGTGAATATGGAGGCAAAAATACTAGTTCAAGTCCTTCCAGTGCTGCCAACAATTGAATATCACGACGTTGATGAATAGAAGCATTATCAAGAACCAAATATTTCAAGCATTTAAGATCATCTCTCCTCTTAATCTGGGTGACTACCGATTTCATAAACAGATAGAAATGATCAGCATTAGTGCCTCTGCTTACTGACTCTGAAGTATCAGAATTGAGCTTTCTCTTCTTGTAGGACTGTTGAGCAGCTGGGTTTCTCACCTTCAACTGAATACAGCCTTTAGAAGAAATAGCACCAAGAACAGAAATATTTGTTCCTTTGATGGCTTTTCTTTCAGCTACCGCCTTTTTTCCAACTTCTGACCATCCATATTCTCTTGTCATGCCAATGTTAAATCCTGCTTCGTCGATAAACACACAGTTGTTAGCGAAGTCAAGTTTACCTTGGTATTCAGTGGCCCACTCAAATCTCTTGTCCAAATTTTCAGTCGTGTTCCGAGCAATAGGCCAATTAACGATTCTCTTGAGAGTGAATTTACAAACTTTTCTAACAAACCTGTAAACAGTAGAAACTTTTGCTTTCATGTTCCCAAACTTCTCTTTGAGTTTTTCTAACATACCTTCCAAAGTTACTGTGGGATCGTTGTCGATAATTTCCGTCAAAAACTCTTTGTGTTCATCAGTGAGAAGTGGTTTGCGTCCACGCTTCTTAGGTTCTTCTTCCTCGATACCGTGGTATTTGTTCCAAATTCTACGGTTCTCATTTCGTTTCCACGTGTAGGCAGTTTGCAACTTAATTCCTAATTCTTTAGCAGCTCTATATGCAGAGTAACCTTGTTCAATAAGAAGATGCCAAAATTCTACCTTTTGCTTTTGACTATATTGCCTATATCTACCTCTAGTTCGTTTACATTCACGTTCTACGTCTACATCTAGGTCTACATCAACATCTACATCAACATCAACTGATTCTTGTTCATCAATTTCCGAATCAATAATCATGTTGATATCACACATATAGTCATCGTAGCTAAAACAGTTCTCCAATAACTCATCCTCCAACTTCTCCTTTTCCTGAATTTCTTTAGGAATCGGGAATACCCTCCCCCTTCCATCCACATATCCTCCATCAATCTTTTTCGCTTTAAAATCCATTATAAATTAATTTTATTTTCTCACTAAAAAAGTACTTCACATAGAAAACTTTTGTATTCAAAAAAATTTATTTGTCACTAAAAAAGTAATTCACATAGTAGGTTTTTTTTCAATCAAAAAAAAAAAGATTACTTCGAGTGTAAAGAATGTTACGAAAAAATTGTGTCACGTGGTGTGAATTAAATATATCACGTGCTTTGAATAATTACCTCACCGGAAGTTTGAATTTTTTTTCTCGGATGGTCGAAAAAAAAAAAAATTATAGTTTGAAAAGAAATGTCGCGCAGGTTTGAAAAAAATACAAAAAGACTGTATTTAGAATTGTTGTTGTTTCCTTGCCCCCAATAGAAACCAAAACAAAACAAAGTAAATCAAAACCATAACAAGCGTACACCCTACTGGTTTCAATAAACTAAAAGTATAACTTGTAAAAAAGTATAAACAAGAGCCCCTGCACCATAAATCTTCCCTTTGTGGTAAAAAAAAAGTTTATTTGATGGAAGAAAAAAAAATTACACGAAACCTTAAAGGGCTTTTCAATTCTTTTTTTATTTAAACTAAAAATATTCTGTGTTTTTCTTTTTGTAATTCAATTATTCTTTATTTTCCGATTATTCCTAATCTATTACCCTCCATGACATACGCGCTTGTGGTTAGACCATTTATATTCTTCTACCAGTTATTTTCAAGAATATTCTGGTCTGGCTTAAACAAGAGATCTATACCTCATTTAACCCTAGATTTCTGTATAGGTTTCGGACCTGTGTTTATATGGTTGTTGATATTTAAAAATGCAGGTATAATTCCTCATTCCATAAGACCTCCTATACATGTCAAGCTTCCGGTAATCTTGGACCATTACTTGTTTTCCAATATGGTGGGGGGCTTATTTACAATTGTTTGTTTATTAAGTTTTAACTATTTGTTATATATCAAGTATTACCGACCCAAACAATCACATACCATGTCTAAATATTTACCGATATTAAATAAACGAGAATCTATTGAAATCATTCAAGAGTCAAGAAGTTCCGAGAGTTCCAATAGTGACATTGATTTAGAGAGTCAATTTGAATTGGAAGAATTTACTACGTCCGATACACCAGTTCTTGGAACGACAACTTATTCTCAACTGGAAGAAGAAGATGCACCTCCACCACTTGAGTTTTTCTATACATTGACTCAGAAAGAGATTTCCCATAATGAAATAGCAACGCATACTAAAATTGTTGACCATTTGAAACTGGAACATTCTTATCATCCTCGTAAGAGTTGGTATTTTGCTCCACCTTTATTATTCGCAATTAGTTGGGGGTTATTAAATATCGATTATTGGTTTAAGGATCCCATCAATACCCAAAAGGATTTACTTGCCTGGTTCTTGTATGTGATATGTCATATCACTGTACCTATAGTTACAGCAGTATGGCTTTATGTATTTCATGCACCTGGTGCGCTCAGACTTTATGGAATGACATTAGGAATTCAAAATATATGTGGAGTATTGACTCATTTAATATTTCCTAATGCTCCTCCTTGGTTTATACATATGTATGATGAGAATAAACAAGCCAATTACGAAATGCCAGGATATGCTGCCGGGTTAATTAGAGTTGATATTGCATTGGGGACACATTTACATTCCCAGGGATTCCATGCATCACCAATTGTCTTTGGAGCTATTCCTTCATTGCATTCAGCCATGGCGGTAATGTCATTCTTTTTCGTGTCATACTATTCTCGATGGACTGTGGTCAAGGTGGCATCTTTCTTGTTTGTGGCAATTCAATGGTGGGCAACAATTTATTTAGACCATCATTGGAGAGTTGATTTATTAATTGGATTAATGTATGCATTGTTTTGGTTTACTGTTGTAAAGAATGTTAGATTTGGATTAAACAGAGTAGATGAAGAGTTTATTAAACTGAGATTGAGGTTTGATTTTGTGAAAGGAAGTACTATGGGAATGAGAGTTTTCCGAAATACACGATTACAAAGGTTTTTCGACCCGTTATCATAAAACTGGGAACAACTATAACTCTGTTAATATTCATGTATATTCTTGTAATAGGGATATTAATTTTATGTATCTTGAAGAAGTGTAAAAAAAAATACAAAAAATTTTTATTCAAAAGGAGGCTTTTGTATCCATTTGGGAAATTCATCGGGATTGGCTCGATGCGCCAAACTAAGCCGAACGGTAACTTGAAATTGAGTTCACTGGGCATATTTGGTATAAGTAATATTGCATGAATTACTCTCGGATGTAATAGCTTCGCCTCGAAAGTGGAGATATCTCCTGACCTGAGCGCGTTTTTTTTGGGTGGAAAATCTTCGAGAAAGCTCTTCATTGTCGAAATCCAAATCTGACGTCATGAAATATAATGTCAAAAAAAAAAAGAATTATATGAAATACAACTAGACAGTTCGTATGTTAAAGAAACACGTGTCAAATCAATGCATGATAGGAAAAGATTCCTAAGTGGGGTGGCTGTGTTTTCTATTGTATTTCACATTGTCATTTCTCGCAATAATTACACAGGGAAATGTTTTTCTCTTTTTTCATGCAAGGGCTCTTTTTTTTTTCGTTCTTCTACGTTGCCGTATGACGCAATGAACAGACAGGTATGTAGTTTACTCAGCCTGGCACTTGTTTAGTGGGTCTACAAATCCACTAACATAGTATGATCTTACAGGAAAGCGTGTTAATTATGCCAATATACATAGAGAATTCGTATAATCTTGGCTGTCAAGATTCTGCCTAAAAAAAAAGAAATTTTTTTTGTCGTCCCAATAGGGAAATCTAGCGAGTGAGATGCAGGAAAGGATATTTTTGTTTCAGGATGCAGGAAAGCAGGATGTAACCAAGAGAGTAAAGCCGATATGCTTGGGTTTAGATGTGGAGTAACTGGATTATGGTCTTGTTTATAGATGAATCTACTGATCACACTAGCAAACACTAGCAAACACTAGCAAACACTAGCAAACATTACCTCCCCTCTACAACAAAATTTGAGCCCTCGCCTGACTTTTATTTTTTTTGTGATCGTGATTTTTTTCTTTGCTTTTTGTCTCAAACAAACTTTTTGGACACACCGCAGCTAAAACAAACTTAAAAATATCCCTAATAGATCTGAAGAAAAAAGAAAAAATATTAGCCGATAATAAAGTTTGTGGTGCTCCTGCTGGTTGTGTTAAAAGTTTGTGGTTCTCCTGCTGGTTGTGTTAAAAGTTTGTGGTGCTCCTGCTGGTTGTGTTAAATATTTACCAACACAGCATCAACAATGTCAAGGTTTTCTAGAACACACAATAAACGAATTAAAACTATACTTCCCTTGCTAGCAATAGTTTTGTTGCTTGTAGGATCAAGTAGACTTTATACGTCCGAGGAACATATCCAAGCAAACCTAGAAAATATTGCCATTGTTCAACATAAACAAGCTAGTTTTAATCCTAGAAACATAGCTCTGTATTTGTTAAAACACATAAATGAACACGAAAATGGAATATATTTTCATTGGGATGATTGGGTTGATTTAGCTCCTGGTGAAAGTATTGTTGGCAAGTATAGACGAAAGAGTGCACTAGGAAAATGTGATAAAAAGCTTGAGAAATTCGCCAATGTTGATGCTTATTGGTTGGAACCATATCATAAAAAGGTTCTTCGAGCTATGGCCAATTTATATTGTGTAAAGGAGATTCCTCAACGTGTATTTTTCTCAACTGATGAATCAATGATTGAAATCCCCGTTATTGGTAAACAACGATTAGGCGTGAATTTCGATGTTGCCCAACCACCAACTAAAACAGATGTACTTGATCTTATGCAAAATATTATGAGTTCAAATCATTCATTCCCAATTCATAAATTCAAACAATTTACACAAACTATTGATATAGATGAAAAAGATTTCACATTTAATGCAGATCGGGAAATATCAGTATTAAATGAGAAACTATCAAACAACACCATAACTTCATCAGAACAGAAACATTTGGAATTCTTGAAATATTCCAATAGTATAGTTGATTCAGCAGGAAAATTCTTTAAATATCCTTGGATTGTAACTGATATAATTAATGGACGAGCCCATCATTTATCATTCCCCTTTTTTAAACGATACATTGGTGATCGAGAACGACAGAGTATTATTCAACATATGGTTCGTAGTTGGTTTCAATTTGCTCAATCTCATAATTTCAATACTTGGATTAATTATGGGAATTTAATTGGATGGAATTGTAATGGAATTAATATTCCCTGGGATACTGATATCGACATTCAAATCCCTATTGCTCAATTAGATCGATTAGGACGTCAGTTTAATCAGTCAATAATTATGGAAAATCCTAGATTTGGAAATGCTCGTTATTGGTTAGAAATTTCTCCAACATATACTCGTCAGGGGAATGGGAAAAACTTTATTGATGCTCGATTCATTGAAATAAATAGTGGGTTATATATTGATATTTCTGCCCTTGCCCAAACTGATGATAATCCACCACCAGAGTTCCACAATAAAGAATTGGCGGTTCATTGTAAGAATTGGAATTGGCTTTCTTTGAATGATATATTACCCTTGAGACATACATATTTTGAAGGTGCTTCAATTTATATACCCCTGAATGTTACTCAAATATTGTCTTTTAAATATGGCCCCAAGATTATCAATCAAACTAAGTTCCATAATCATAATTTTCAAAAAGATATTAATATGTGGGTGCCAGATTATATTTGTACCAAACCTCCTAAACATAGATTTGATAAACAGGGAAGGTTGACTAAAGCCGGGGCTTGTGATCTGACAGTATTGTTAGATGAATTTAAAATCACGCGAAAATGTACCCTCCAACATCAACAAGAAATGAATAAAAATTTGGATAGTACAACATTGCATGATTTACCAATATTTCGAAAAGATGCTTGGGATTATTTTAATGATTTGAACAATCATCTTGTTGATAATGAAAATTGGTATACTAAAGTGGTAGTTCCCAAGAACAAGGAAAATGATTCGGAATACCCGGATCAACCAGATCCTTACATTAATTTAGTTTGATTTTCATAGAAACTTAAGTTTATTGCTAGTTTTATATTTGCTTTTTTTATATATGTAGTTAATTGGGAAATACATCCCTCCCTATATTTATGTAACTCTTTGGCTAAGGCGGGCCAATTTAATAGTTAATTTCACAAATTCAATTGCAAAAAAATACTGGCTGGAATTTTTTTTTCCATTAATCCCGAAGTCGGAGGGGATGAGTTGTGTCATCTATCCTGTCAAATATGACATAGAGTGAATAAAATACCTGAACTTTATAAAGTGTTATGTTTTTTACTTCTATAAAAGGAAGAAAGAAAGTTGATGTCTAGGTTTGATTTGTACAGGAAAACAACAACATCAAAATTGCTCATTATTTGTGGAGAAACGTGGGCCTGTCTCTATACGTGAAACACTACATATATTTTTTTCTCTCTTATTGTTATATTACTTGGTTAAAAGAGATTTAGAGTAATCCTTAAACATTAAGTAGATCGACTTCAATGTAGAGAAAGTAGCAGAGAGAGCAGTATCACCAACTCAGTTTGATAGACTAAGAATTGAGCAGATCATAGTGTAAGCCGGGTAACACAAAAAATAACAAACAAATAAAGTATAATTTGACTTGTGGCGAGTGTCATACTTCAGCCACACTTGGTTAGCTTCAATCAAGTATCCACTAAATAGGAACCCTTTAAGCAACTACTCAAGATACCTTCATCACAAAGAATCATGCAGAGGAGGGCTAAGCCAAAACATCAAATCTTAGCGCATTCCCGATTGGGAAATTCATTCCGATCTTATCTGGAAATTAAACCAATATAAATAGAATGCAATTTTCAGTAAATAGAAATTGTTTCTACTCCAACACACACCAATGACTAAAGTATTCATTACAGGTGCCTCAGGGTTCATTGCTCAACATATTATTAAACTTCTACTTGCCAGAAACTATGAAATAATTGGTACAGTTCGAACCAAAGCCAAGGGAGAATTATTAAAAACTTGTTTAGCACCAACTGACAAGTTTACCTATGAAATAGTCAGTGATATTGCTGAACCAGGTGCTTTTGACCAAGCACTTGCCAAACACACTGGTATAACATATGTATTTCATACTGCATCGCCTTGTTTCTTTGAAACATCCGATCCTGAACATGATATTTTAATTCCTGCAATTACAGGAACGCAAAATATCTTACAAGCAATTGTAAAGTATCAACGAGGTATCAAAAGGTTAGTCTTGACATCGTCAGATGCTGCCATTTACTCAAATATCGACGAATGTAATCCAAAATTATCTTTCAATGAAAGTAATTGGAATAACACTAGATATGAAGATGCCTTGAATGATGGTATAACTGCATATTATTGTGCCAAAGCCCTTGCTGAGAAATATGCTTGGGAATTCATGCATAAGAATATTCCTAATTTTGGAATGGTTGTAATTAATCCTGTATATGTGTTTGGACCTCAAGCATATGCCGTGCCAGAAAATCTTAACGCATCAAATGAATTATTCACCAAGTTGTTAAGTCTTGGTCCAAATGAAGAATTTGATAATGAAATGGGTGGATTTATTGATGTTAGAGATATTGCTCAAGCTCATTTATTTGCCATAGATTCCAAGGAAGCTGTAGGGAGAAGATTATTAGTGAGTAATGGTCAGTATAGTGCACAAATGATTCTTGATATTATCAATGAAAAATTCCCTCAATTGAAACTTCCCAAGGGGAATCAAGGTATGGGTGTATATGATGTTGAAAAGTTGGCTCGTGTGGATAATAGTGCTACTAGGAAATTAGTTGATTGGAATTTTAATTCCTTAGAAAATATTGTCGTTGATACTGTTGGTCAATTATTAGATAATCATAAGAGTAATGCTCATTTATAGATATACAGAGAACTCTATACAAATCTCAAATATAATACTATATACTTCTTTATACCCAAGCTAATGCTCACTATGATGATTATAAGTCAAGAATGTAGCTAAAATACCAACATCATAAGTGGTCTTTAACGAACCAGCAATTACAAATGTAATCCATTGAAGACCATTTTTGGTCATGAATCCAACAATACTAGGACCAATAACTTGAGCTAATGTTTTGACAACATTAACAAATCCAAACACTGCAGTTCTATCTGCATCAGCAACTAATGTAGCCAAGAAAACATGTTTTGGAGCTACATCCATTGATTGGGTTGAAGCTCTAATCACTAAAATCGTCATGGTCATGGCAAATGAACTGGGGAAGGGAACCATAGCTAAAAGCATGGATGCAGGAAGATGTGTAACCACCATGGTTACAACAGCACCTAATCTTTTGGTAAGTGATGTACTAAATAACGAAGTAAATGCACTAATTATCCCTGTAGTAAAGAAAACTGAACCTAAATATGATGTTGAAATATCAAATTTATTCTTAAGATAATATGAAATCCAAGACGTAGGAACTAATGAAGATGCAAATGCATCAAGGCCAAATAATAATGACAATTTAAGCACAATCAAATAAGTATGAGGTGTTAAATGAGGCAATAATCTAAACAGTTTAGCCTTTGGAGGCTGATTGTTGATTAATTGAGTAGTTTCACTTTCTGATTCCGACATTGGAACATCTGACTTTGGTTCAAGATTGCTGGTAAGAAATATACACAATATAAAGCAAATGAATGAAAGTAAAGTATATGCCATAAACACACACCTGTAACTAAACACCAACGAGTATCCATAATTGTTATTAACAATATGAACCAAAGTACCAGCAACAACACTTCCAAAAGCTCCACAAAACATGCCAAGAAATGTATACCACGCGTAAACATCTGATCTATGACGATGTGGAACCAATGAAGCAATAGAACTTTGTTCAATTGTTCTAAATGGTCCAACTTCAACTCCCAGAGGAGTTAATATCCCAACAACAGCAACAGTAGTTAAAATATAAAAATCTTCAACAAAACTGAAAACAACCCCAGTTAATGTCATAATAAGTGAACAAAAAATAAGGGTTTTCTTACGACCAATTTGATCAGCAACCATAGAAAGCAAGAATGAACTAATTAAATCACCAACAAATGTAAGGGTCATGAAAAATCCAATATATTCTTCACTTATATCTAATGATTTCATATATAATGCAAGAATTAAAGATGTTGCTCCAAATCCAATCAATCTAATCATTCGAAGAGCAATAATGATACCAACATCGGCACCAGCTTGGGAAATAGTAACGATCCCAACTTCATCCATAAGGAAGTTGATCCAAGTATTGATTGAAGAACTCATATTTGTAAAGTATATTGATGTTTGCTTGAAAGTAAATTTTTCAACTTTATGGGTAGACTTTTTTTCAGTGGGGCTATGTTTTTTTAGTACACAAAATAACAACAATGAAAACTTAATGCATATTTGTGACAGGGTTCACTTTTGGCTGCGAAATAAGAAATAGGTATATAGGTTGGTGTGGTTGTTAAAAGGGACATATGCTAGCATAATTAGAAGTATTCTCTTTGTAAGAGTGTTTGGAATATCATGCGTAGTTGTTCCACAATTCTAAGATTGATATAACGGGAGGATAAAAAGGACACATGTTGAATATTATATACCTACACTCATGGGAAACTTCCCATCTTCAACTTGTTACCAACTTCAGAATGGCAATCAGATGTCAAGTAATAGAGGCTTCCCCTAATATTCTAAGCCCCAAGCTCACCGATGTTCCCCGATTGCTCAACCTTGGTAGTGGCCTGTTAAAACCGCATCTGATTACTAATGCACAAGTTCTCGAAAAAAATATGAACTTGCTCAAGGGTTGTATTTTATTCCTATTCCAATACTAATGGCTTTTTATGTTTCAGAATATTTTGAAGTCTAAACTTTCGCGCCCAAGGATTCCTGAAATGATAACGGAAATTGCGCGCTTTCAACCGAACTCGGATAATATGAAACTGATTTACGATATTGTATAATTCGGTGATAGGGGGTTCAGAAACACACCTTCTCCAAACGGCTGTACGTCATGCAGGTTTAGTAATTGATTCCATTGTTTGTGAATTTCAGGGATGCACCACAAGGGTATGAATGATTATAACCTATAAGGTATCCATAACGTAGAGAATTAGCAGGAAAAGGTGCTCAATTGGATCAGTAGAATCGATATGACCTCATTGAACTGATATACAAGTAACATGTGTAAATATCTATTCCATCTTTGTCAAACATGTCAATAATGCATAAATGTGTCATCGATTAAGTCCGCATTGTTTTTGCAAAAAAAATCGGATTTTCACCTATATGCAGACCCTAACTCCTCATTTTTCGGAGATTAATCGGGAATAGGTGAAGAATTAGGAGTTAACAAGACGGATTTCTTTTTTTCTTTTTTCCTAAACAAACCATCTTCGAAATATTATTTTCTACACGGTTTTTATTCGAAATTAAGCGTAAGCCTTACCACAAGTGTTTGCTTGAGGAGATATTTTGTGTAAAATAATATCACATTTGTCATTTTTTTAGATGATATATAAATTGAAGCTGCCCCCTCTCATTTCAGGGTCTTCTGATCTATCTCTTCACTCTAATCTAGATCAACTAATATATATATATTCATCATGAGTAGAGAAGACCTTACTGTTGTAAATTCAGCTACATTACCAAATGACCTTGAAGGTCAAGATAATCATCACAAATTTAAAGAAGCTGATGCTGGTGATGGAACTAAAAGAGAAGATCAATTCTTACATGGAACTCAATTAGTTCTTTGTTTTATTTCCTTATTCTTGTGTCTTTTTATTTTTGCCTTGGATCAAACTATTGTTGTAACGATTTTAACTACTGTTGGGAATAAATTTAATGATTTTTCAAATGTTGCTTGGTTATCTTCTGGGTTCTTATTAACCATGGCTGTGTTTATACAACCTTTTGGAAAATGGTCAATTATTTTTGGTCGTAGATGGACTATGGTTGCTGCTGTAATTATTTTTGAAGCTGGTTCCCTTATGTGTGCCTTGGCCGATAATATGAATGTGCTAATTGGTGGTAGAGTTTTGGCTGGGATTGGAGGTGCAGGTATTCAAGGACTTGCCTTTGTTATTATCACTGAAGCTGTTCCAATTAATAAGAGACCTCTTGGTATGGCCATTTTGGCTATTACTTTTGCAGTTGCTTCTGTTTTAGGTCCATTAATTGGTGGAGCTTTTACTTCCCATGTTAGTTGGAGATGGGCCTTTTATATTAATTTACCTATTGGGGGTATTGCTATGGCTTTCTTTTTGTACTCATTCAGACCTCCAACTCCAAAGGGAAATTATTTGAAACAATTGAAAGAATTTGATTACATTGGTACATTCTTGTTGATTTCAGGATCAGTTATTTTCTTATTAGCATTAACCTTTGGTGCTTCTGATTTCCGTTGGGATTCAAGTGCAGTTATTTCTTGTTTTGTTTTAGGTCCTGTCTTGATTATTGTGTTTTGTATTTGGAATTTCAAATTCTCCAAAAATCAAATTATTGCTACTGATATTATTACTGTGCCAAAGATTATTGCTCCAGTATTGGCTATTTCGGGTATTTTCACTGCATTTATTGCTTCTTTGATTTACTTGTCAATTTATTTCCAAGTCATTCAAGATCATTCTGCTATGGGGGCTGGTTTACATTTATTACCTTGTATTATTTCTGTGGTTATTTGTTCCATCTTTTCTGGAGTCCTGATTCAAAAATTCAGATATGTTAAGATTTTCAATGTTGTTGCTGGTCTTATTGGTCCTATTGGTACTGGTATTTTGTCTTTATTGAAAGTTGATTCTTCGTTTTCTGCCCAAGTTGGTTTATTAATTCCTCTTGGAATGGCTACTGGTTTACAAATGCAACCTTCAATGATGTCAGCACAAATCATGGCCCCCAAGACTCCAGGAGGATTAATCATGACTACTATTTTCATTAACTTTTCCAGATCACTTATGGCCGCCATGGGTGGTGATTTAGCTGATGCTGTTTTCAACACTTCATTGAGAAACATTTATTCCAAGGCAATTCAAGAACCAGCAAATGCTGCTATTGCTCAAGAATTACAAAATTTCCCATTAAACAGTTTAATTTCGTCTAATTCAGTCTTGAGCACTTTAAGTCCTGCTGCTGCTTTATTTGTCAAGGAACAAATGATGAAATCAATGAGAAATGTGTTTTATATGTGTATCGGTTTTGCTGCCATTGGTACTATTGCCAGTATTTTCGTGACTAACAAGAGAGTTCCAAAACATGTTGAAACTGGGGATAAGAACAAGGGAAAAGATGAAAAATCAGAACCAGAAAGTGAAGAAGCATCTGAAGAAAATGCTAGTGAACAATCAATTCAAAATACCAGTGATGAATTAGAAGATGTTGAAATTAATTCAATTTCAAAACATGTAACAAGAGAAAAGAATGTTGAGGTGTAGGTTTAACGTATAAGGTGCATGTATATAGGATTAGGTAATAGAAACTTTTAATATATTAATATAGTAATTGAAAGTGTAGAAAAAAGCTGCAAAAAATAGTGTTAAATCTGTATATTAAATAGTAGCAATAGTAATAGTAGTAGTATAAAAAAGTAGAAGAAAACAAAAGTAGTAAAAATAAAATACCGGTCCCCAAAAATATAAAGTATGATAAAAGAAAAAGAACTAAATTAATTAACCCTTGGTGAAAGAATAATCGGCAGCACCAAAGTATGAATTCTGAGGAGTAGCAACAGCACCAAACGCGTTGTAGAATCCCAAGAAAGCCGTGAAAACACCAACACCACCACCAACTTTAGTAATATCGACATTTTGAAGTAAATGGCCCAAAGCTAAGAAAAGGAAAGTCATCCCCAAGAAAAAGAACAAGGAGAAAAGCATCAAAGTAGATTTCAATAACAACAGGGTCATCATAAATGTGAAAAGACACCAAGCTAACAAATAGAATCCAATAGCATTTTGAAGTTGATCTGGTTCATTCTTATAAGCCTTACCAACACCAAATCCTGGAATCAAAAGACAAGCCCAACTCATCCAGAAAGCACCATATGAACCAAAAGCAACTGAACCAAAAGTATTACCACAAGCCATTTCCCAAGCACCAACAACAAATTGAACAAATCCACCGTAAAAACAAGCAGAACCTAAAACTACATGGGGTTGTTTGACACCGCCAGCTTGAGCATTATACAAACTTAAAATAATAGTACTAATAGCAAAACAACATAATCCTAATGGAGCGGGATTAGCAAATTGATGTACTGGTTTGGGAGATAACCCGGGGTTTAAAGCACCAGCAAATGCTTGCATTAATTCATGACGGTAGTATTTCTTGTTACCAATAATGACAAATTCATTTCCGTCACCGGTAGTTTGAACTTGTTGAACTGGTTCGTGTTCTCCCACCGAAGACTGTTGCTCCTTAGAATGAAGAGATGATGAGGACATAGTTGATATATTATTACAATGGTTTGAGGGCGGGAGGATTCAAGCGAAAGGAAATCTACAAAGACTTTATATAGTTGGTATATAGTTTTATACAATTAGTATATTTTGCAGGTGTTCAAAAGAATTGTCTGTCTAATTGCCAAGGAAAATCAAGAATGCAAAAAAAATAAACAAAATCTCATTTTTAAAGTTTTCGGCAATTTAACATGTCCTGCTTGTATGTGATTGTTTACAGTTTTTAGTGAAATTCATCCATTGACGAGTAGTTTTTTTCTTTACTGTTGAACTAAATAGTCTTTTGTGGGGGAGGGAAAGATCTTCTATTCGCCGAGAATGTTCTATTATTTAGATCAAATCGAAGAAATCTAAAACGGTCACTTGGTAAAACTAAGGAGTTAAGGGTCCTTTATTTATTTACAACTCCCATTTACCCATTTATCAGTTAAGACATTGTTTTGTAAACGTTTGGAATGAGCTCCCCCGCACCAAATAGGAAACACAAACTCCGAGAATTCACCAAGATTGACTTCTAGGTCTTGGCATAGTCAAATCTAAGACATGCGGGGGTGTGATTGTGTATGGTAGCTTATTCAGGATTTGTAAGGGATGCCATAGCGAGGATATGACCGCGAGATTCGGCTCCGAAGAAACTCTAGCTAAGGGATTATACGAGAATGAGTTGGGTTTTTTGTTTGCCAGTAAGGATTACTCTTTTCATAATAGCATATTGCAAAGGATATTGCATGGATTAATGTACAGTAATACTTTACAGTTTGTCCTAGGATAGTAGCTTGTTTCCTAGTTTTTGGTACTGGAAAGCTCTTTGTTAGTGATTGGTTTAGCATTTTGTCCAATCACTCAACAAGGATAATAAAATACCGACATGACACATAATTAGATTTCTTTACACCTTTTGCATAATAAGTTTAATTGCTTGTTTGAAAATACTCGGAGTTTTTAGTTTTGTATCTTTACTTTTACCATTCAACATAACTAGCAATGCTTTAGAAAACTCTACTCCTTTCAACTGTATCATGTTGGTATTTGGCGATCCATTCTCTACTCTCGCGGCATACTTCCGAGTAGCACAGATCCGCAAATAAATATGCCTTCTAAAAATAGTCAAAACGCACATTTGGTGATTACGAAAGTAAAGTTAAACTGGGGTGATATTTTACAACCTAAAATGGTATCAGAGAAAAATGGTAGATATGCAATATATTCCCTTGGAATGACGATAAAGAAATGTGCATATCGGTTGCATTGGAAGAGTTTAGTAAATGTACCCTCTAATTTATAGAAAAAAACATCTTGGGCGCTACCCTATAAATCCGTTTTGATTTCATGGTTTAACAAAACACTTCCAAACTGGTCTAGTATTTCCGTTAAAAACAAACGGATTTACCGTTGGAAAGAACAAATACATGTGGCAATGAATTAATCATGACTCAATAACCCAAAGCGGCTATTGGAAACGAAACCGTTGAAAATATAAAATAGAAACAATACACCCACACATTTTTCATAAAAAAATAAATTAGTTCTATTTTGGCTGTCTGGGAAAAAAAAGTCCAGGCTCACAACCGGGCCGAAACCGTTGTTGTTGTTTGACTCGGACCTTATGCAAGAGAATGGAAGTTATGCTCTTTACATTTGGGGTTGTGGATTGTTGGCAGTGTGATCTACATTGTACCTCTACTCACTGTAGTGTCGAAGAATTTAGGGGAATAATAATCAAGTTGAGGTATTTTAAGAGAATTTTTTCAGTAATTTTGAATGAAATTGTGTTTTCTTTTCATTAAGTTGCCATTTAAATTGGGATATTAACTTCTGTCCAATCAGTATAACCTCCATACATTACGAGTTATTCATTTTCAGGAAATCAGATGAAAAACTATACAACTTGTCATTGTATTCAGATATTCCAATACCGGATAAACTAATTGTTCTATGCACAAATATTAACTTTATTGGTTCAATTTTGAGTAGTTCAAATTAACAAAAAATCCATTGTTTTTCAGTATACCGAATAACACGTGAAAACGGGTTTAATTGTTTGGTCATGATTCATGTAAGATTTTTTTTATTTTTTCGTAATTGCTTTGGGTTTCCATAGCAACTAAGACAACATCTGCGAATCGGAATTAAAATAGTTTAGGTACCTAAATTTGGCAAAAATATCCCAATTGCCCCCCCGCCTCTACCCCTCCTTAATCTGTGGCTTGTAAATTTTTTTGAAAGATTGGTGCAGGATACATAGAAAATAATCACAAAATGAATTATGATCGGCTCAAAAGATTTTTTTGCCTAGTTGCGGATTAAACTCCGTTATTGGAGGCAATGATTAAATGCGCTTTCTTCTGTTGCCTTACAAGATACGGAGTGGCGAAAAGTTGAAGGTGGCAATTTTCATAGTGTTCTAATAGATACTCAAACAAAGGAATTAACATATTAAGGAAAAACAAATGCAAACACAAGTAAATCCGGATTATCTAAAGAATTAGAAAAATTCCAAAATGGGGAAAATTGTTGGGGTTCGAGACCCCAAATTTCTCCACTCTTTGTCTGTTGATAAGAGGTTTTTTTTGGGAGAAAAGATCCAATTAAATTTCGGCTGTAATGGCTTGTTCGGTTGTCATTTTTGATTGTTCTTATGTCTTTGATTTATTCTCGTATTGCTTGAAAAAGAAGAATAGTTAACTACTTGGTTGTTTCACATGAAGGAGTCAGTTAAATTGAGGTGATGAAAAGAAATCTCTCCCCAATTAAATAGCCAATCTGAGAGATTTTGCGTGAGTGGCATAAAAAAAATAATCACTAAAACCGGAAAAAATAATATCTGAAACAAAAAAACCTTGGCACAAGAAAAAATCGAACCGTTTTCGATCTAAATGGAAAAACTCCTTGTTTCATATTTGAGTATCACAAACAGAGGATTCTACTCCAGGGTTACACCCTAGCACTAAATCGAGGTACGATTGATATTGTGGGGAGCACGTACCAGACGCAAAATGGTGATTAGAAATGAAATTTGCGAGTAAAACTCCTCAGATGTCCGTATTTCCAAATGGCACACATTCTCACTTTGTCAAAAATTTGTCGTTTATGAGGGGGTACATAATGCCACCATTGAGATGATCCTTTTATCCTGTGGATACGGTGGCCAGATGATGGTTGTCTATAGAAAAAATAGAATATGCAATAAGAACAAAAAAAGCAATTCTTGATGGATTATTTTTTTATAAACTATCAATGAATCTTTCATTATATTTCTCCACTTTCTATTTACATTCTCCACTGAATCGGACTCTAAAGTCCTTTATTTTACGATTACTGAAGTTATCAGTTTAGTCATTTCAATATCCCTGAAAACGACTTTACAAATTGACCTCTTTATAATATCTTTCCTAACGAACAAAGATAAACAATAATAGAAAAAAACCGTAGTGATTATCAGAGAATTCGTTTTTTCTCTTGGCGAATCTTAAAAAGACCCACCATTGTGCAAACACTTAAGAACTAAAAAAACAGAGGTGAAACAAAGTGGTGCTAGAATTAAAAACAAAAAAACCATAGCATGATCACCTTTGAAATTTGACAATAACTTTAAATTTACACAAAAACATTAGAAATATTCTCAGAGAATTTATCATTTGTGCCTACTCTTGCACCTAATGCTTAAAAAATATTCCAACACGTATCCAATTTAACAAAAAAAAAATGAAACTGAATAATAAGAAGACAAATTTTTTTATTTGGTTTAAAAAATAATTCCTGTTTTAGCGTCATTTTTGGTTAAATAAAAATCCGCTTTTGCCAGGTTTTTTTGTTTTAATTTATTTTTATTTTTGTCTCTTTTTTAAAACCTTAAATTACTAATATATATATTTATCTATCCTTTTTTATTTCGGAAGAATATTTATATACACTTTTTTTATTAGTACATCAAGACTAGCTTGTCATATACGAGAAATTCCATCGACTTTCATTTATTGTTGTCGTTGTATTGTTTCCCGCCCCAGAAATTTAATCCAGGAAAAACAAAAAAGAACAAGAAAAAGAAAAGAGAAAAACAAAAAAGAGCAAGGGACCCCATCAACCAGACAACCTTTAAATCAAACGTCAAAAAAAAAAGTTAAAATAATAAACTTTAGAGTAACTACAGTGACAGATAAATTTTAACTCAAAAATAAAAAAAAATGGATTCCCAGAAAATGACACCTCAACATCATGCTATTACACCCCCACCTGAATCACCTTTGGCTTCATTTTATTATAATCAATATAGAGGAACGAGTCCTTCTACTTCATCTATAGCTTCCAGTTATCAATCTGCCAGTATTTCTCCACCATTTCAACATGTCCATCCTCATCCTCATGCCCATGCACAATTATCTCCCTTAGGATACCCAGTATACCCTCATAATAATGTTTTACTTGGAAGTCATCAAAGTCTTCACCATCATCATCATGATATCACACCTTCTTCGTCTATATCCTCTTCTCCAAAAGTCTTTTCAGCTACAGATTTGTTATTGGATCATATTTCCCCAGTATCTTCAGTTGATACTGCCTATGTGAAACAAGAATTACAAGATCGCGTGTTGAAAGTATCAAAACCAGCGAAAAAACTGAGTCAAAAATCAAAAACTCCCAGATCAAGATTTGGATGTGAAGAATGTAAACTGAAGAGAATTAAATGTGATGAAACAAAACCTCATTGTTCAAGATGTGTTTCCAAGGGGATAAATTGTCGATACAAGATTATACTTCAATTTAGAGAAGATTTGGAATTACGAGGGAAGAAATTTGGTCGTGAAGGTGTTTGGTATAAACATAAAAAGGGTGATGCTGCAAAGACCACGGATTTGGTATTACGTTCAAAGGAATCATTCTATGGTATTATTCGTAACATGCAGAACTTGCAATTTATAAATACTGGTTATGAAGATATTACTCGAGTGTTTTCCGCTCCCAAGATTTCCCCTTCATTACAATCTTCTATTATTCCTCCTGATATTAGCCATACATTTAAAGATCCCAATTCATTAAGTTTTGCCTTGAATTATTATATTGATTTTATTTCCCCCATTTTAAACCCTGTAGGTGATCAATCAATATACTATAACCAACTAGGTGATGAAGAACAACGTTCAATTGTTGTAGAAAAGGGGTTAGATTTAGCGGCTTTGGTTAAATATTCCCAAAACAACAATTCACTATTTTATCTTATTCTTTCCTTAGGTTCTATCTACTTGTCTAAACTTAATGGAGTTGCCCAAAAGCCAGGATGGTTAGCTAAGGCCAAACATTTCCAAGATCTTGGATTAAAGAAGATTCAACATGAAATTGATTTATTACAAAATGATGTCGATATAAATAATACGTCTCATATATATACCACTGATTTGTTAGTAGCGTTGGTATTACTTATTCTTTATGAATTTGCTAATGATTGTGATCGTCAATGGACGATATATTTGAAATTATGTAAGAAATTAATCAATTCGGAAAAGTTTGTTTTACCATTTAATAGTTTGGAGTATTCCCTTTTGAAATTTTGTCTCGAGTTTCTTAATTATCAAGAATCTATAGGAAGAACTGCATGTAAAGATGTGAATTCTTTCTTTTTACAATTGGAAGAAGAAGAAGAACTGAAGACTGGAGTTGTTCAAGCCCCTGATCAAATTAAATTGGTTAGTTGGATGGGATGTGATCGTAGATTGCTTAATATAATTTCCGATATTACTGATTTATCATTTGAAAGATTTAGAAATTCAATTTCGGAAACCAATTATGCAATTTTATGTAATGACATGAAGAAGAAACTTGATGAAATGAATATAAATATGATGGATAATATAATAGCCAGTTCTAAACTGGAAACCTCATTAATGGTACAAGAATTTGGAATGGAAATTGAAGAATTTTGTTTCTTATTATCATGTGAAATCAAGAGATTAGCTACAATATTATACCTTGAAGCTTGTCTTTTAAACAAGACTCCCGAAGATAAAGAAATTGATCAATTAGTGCATCAAATCTTTAGATTACTTGAATTTATTGTCATTAAGAATGATTATAAATGGTATTCTACACTTATTTGGTCAGTATTTATGGCAGCATCTGAGATTTCTAGTATTTCCCCTGATTGTGAAGATTTACGTTATTTGACATTAACAATTTTTGATAAATTAGAAGATAATACTTTGGGGAATGTTGGAAAGACCAGACAAATTGTATTAAGTATATGGAAACGAAGGGATTTGGATAATTGTGATGAAAATAGTGTTGGTATTATTCCTGATAATTCAAAGAAGAATAGAAAGAAGGGATTAATGGGATGGGTTAATGATTGGGAAAAGTATGTTGTTGATGAAGATTATGCTATTGCTTTAGCATAGGAGTGTATTTTTTCTATGAAAATGGTTGCTAAAAAGCAGTTT
Source organism: Spathaspora sp. UFMG-CM-Y285 (assembly GCA_002911495.2). NCBI lineage: Eukaryota > Fungi > Ascomycota > Pichiomycetes > Serinales > Debaryomycetaceae > Spathaspora > Spathaspora sp. UFMG-CM-Y285. The sequence continues at coordinate 171,005 of PPUV02000017.1, forward strand.
TTCGCAGTTAAAAGGAGAAGTTTTATGAACCTATATTTTTGATGTATTTAATGTTAATGTAAAAAATGGAATAAACAATATATATAAGTCAACCTATAAAACTAAATATGATTGGCAACTTCAAACGACCCACTGGCAAGTGCATCGTTTGCAAGTTCTCTAACCTTTCTTTGACCTGAAGTTAAACTCTCATTAATTTCAAAAGGTAATAACCCCATTGATCTTTTTGAATCATCCTCTTTCAAATGAGAAATATCACCACCTTGAAATTCTTTCTTCTTATCTTCTTCACTTAATTGAGATCGATAATCTTCTGGAGAAACATTATTCAAGAATGCTTGTTTAGTATCGATCAAAGTTTTTATATTGATTACACTTAATGGACATTGACCATAGTAAAACACTGAAGAAGGTCCATTTCCATTATGTTCACGATCAACTTCATGTGGGATATCACAATGCCAATAAACAAAGGAACCTTTTTTAACATTAGGAATTGAAATTACACCTTGTTGTAAGTGATGATAATAATCTTCAAGGAATAATTGACCTGTTGAAGGAATAGCTCCCGGGAATTTAGACGTAGTTAAATCAATTTCATAATCATTTATGTCCCCCGATTCAGGATCTTTCCAAAAGAATGGACGTAACATAATATATGCCATGGAAAGTTTAATATTAGGTAATACTCGTAATGTTCCCTCACCTGATTTATTATTGGAAAGTGCTAACCAACCTTGTAAAGTCCGGAATGCAGAGCATATAGTTGATTTCCCTTCATCAATATGTTCATACAAGTTTTCATGAGCGTGTGCACGATCATCCAACTTGAAAGGATCCCAATTTTCCCAATTCCCGGAGAATATAGGTTCATATACTTTTGAATAAGAAATATCTTCCCATCGTTCAATTGAAGATGAATCTAAATGAAGGGGTAAAGTAGCAGAAGCACCTGGCTCTCTAATTCTAATTCTATCACCATATACTATTTGGGTATTTAAATCAAGTAATGTATCATTATCTTCAACATAAAATTCATTGGCCATAGTACTAAGTAGTTTCTTCATATTTGGATGGAATCTTGCTTCAGTTTGTGGTTTTGTCCAGAAAACATTATACCAAGCAGTTGGGTTGGGGAATGTATAACCAGCTGTTTCAGGATGATCTTTACAAAAGTCAACTAATTCATTAAACCAGGTGTCGATTTGTTGGGAATCTACAACATTGTCAATCATAACTACCCCTCGTTGTTTAAATAAATTAGAAATGTCCTCAGGTAATTTGTTATCTTGAATAGATGAAAAATCACATCGAGGAATATATGAAGGACCAGCCTTAGAAATTCTAACAAATTCACATTCAATTTCCAACAAAAGTTTCTTCCAACTTTCCGTGACTTTTTCAATATTCTCCTGCTTAATTAAGCGTTGTTTGATTTGAGAGAATCTTGGTTCGAGATCTTGTGGAATAGTATTGTCAGTGACTTTACTTGGAGACATAATGAAGAAGTTTTACTTAGTTACATATTGAAAATGAAAAAGTACAAGCAGCACATTGTCTATTTATATTTGCATTTGTTGCAAAAATTCCATCCCCCACATAATCATAATCGGGGAAAAAGAAAGGAAATTGCGGAATCTATGGACGGGTTACCCAAATAGGTAAGGCTAGAAAAATTTCTCCCCGAAAATAATTCCTTACCACAAGAAGCTTCACACAGTTTAAGATTTAAAGATAGGAAAGCGGCGGGTTGGCGGGATTAAACTGGATATCATTCCGCAATGATTGTAATTGTATTTTCTTGCAACCGCTTGAATATTCTCCGCTTTTTTACGTAAACAAAGTAGTGACATTATTCTTTGAAGAGTATATTCTGATATGTAGTTACTGATATCACTCTGTTCAACCTGTGTAATGCATTCCGCCACATTCCGCCTGATGTTCTCACTAAACTCATCAGTTTTTCAAAAACAAGTAAAAAAAAAAATTCAAACACCGCAATCGGGAGTTAATTGTCTCACACGGACACAAAAAAAATACACAAACCTCCAACACAAACCCTTTGTCTTCTACACTGCAGTCCTCACCAGATGTTTACTCCACTTAAGGACACTCTTAGGACCAGTCCCAAGTTAAATCCAGTGGTACAACTCTTTTATCGAACTGCTCATGCCCATGCTACACCTCCTGATCCAAACCACAAACCCCATGTAAACCATCATAAACGATTAGATCTTCATGATTGGCCTAATTCCAAGAAGCCAACTCCCCTTGAAATATTCAATCTTAAACAAAAGGACTTGTCGATGCCCCAATTAGAATTGAATAGACATATTAGAAAACATTATTCGGCATATGTGAAATTATATCATCCCGATGCCAGGCATACCATTCATGAAAAGGGGGATGAATTGTCTGATACTGAGAAACGACGTCGATTTGATCAGATCCAACAAGCGTATGATATTCTTAAGGATCCTCGTCGAAGAGTAGCATATTCTCGATATCAAAATGCTAGTAGTCAGGGGCCAAAATATGGTCGTCCAACAGCTCGGGCTTATTCTCGAGAACATTTTGAAGCATATCGTGCTGCTAATGCCAATAGAAGTCAATATAACTTTAATAGTAATGAAGAATTCTGGCAAGCTGGTACTTGGGAAGATTATTATCGGATGAAATATAAACGTGAACCTCCAACAAAGGAAGAATTTGAAAGAAATAAATATAGAATATTATACGGAGTTATTGCATTTGGTGCCTTGGGATTTGCCTTACAAATTGTTAATACTATTGATAGGGCTAATAAGATCTTATTGGATAATCAAAAGCAAACATTGAGGACAATGCATGATCTTAATGAACATCTGGATAATTTTGGTCAGGGGAATAGTGAAGCTGATGGACTTAGACGGTTTTTATTATCTAGAAGAACTTCACTTAAACTGAAGAAACATGCTGATGAACAAGAAGATTTCGAGCTTAATGATGATGAATTGATAGCCAAGTATGCCAAGAAAAGAGTGAAACAATGGGACAAGATGATTGAGTAGGTGTGGTTTTATACCCTTTATATATGACAAAGTTCGTATTCGTATATAGATTGCATATTTTACATATTCTAGAATAAAAAGTGTAAGGCCTTCCTCAGCGGAGCAAGTATCCGGTGAAGCGAAAGAAAAAAAAAGTCGATTTGGAAAATTCAGGTTAGTCATATCACCAGGAACAACATCTAAACTAACCAACCATGGATTTTATGAAACCAGAGACTGTACTTGACTTAGCCAACATTCGTCAAGCCTTAGTGAGAATGGAAGATACCATTGTCTTTGATCTTATTGAACGATCTCAATTCTATAGTTCTCCATCAGTTTATCAAAGAAACAAATTTAATATTCCAAATTTTGATGGAACATTCTTAGATTGGGCATTACTACAAATGGAAATTGCTCATTCACAAATTAGAAGATATGAAGCACCTGATGAAACTCCATTTTTCCCTAATCAAATTTTATCACCTATTTTACCACCAATTAATTACCCCAAAATCTTGGCTAATTATTCCGATGAAATTAATGTAAATCAGGAAATTATGGATTTCTATGTGAATGAAATCGCTCCTAAAGTAAGTTGTAAAGAAGGAGATCAATTAGAAAATTTAGGTTCAGTTTCCACATGTGATATTGAAGCATTACAAGCAATTTCTCGAAGAATTCATTTTGGAAAATTTGTTGCTGAAGCAAAATATCAAAATGATAAACCCAGTTATATAAAATTGATATTAGCTAAAGATGTCAAGGGGATTGAAGATTCCATTACTAATAGTGCCGTGGAACAAAAGATTTTAGAAAGATTGGTTATTAAGGGAGAAAGTTATGGCACTGATCCTTCATTAAAATATAGTCAAAATCCTCAAAGTAAAGTAGATCCTAGAGTAATTGCCACGATTTATAAGGATTGGATTATCCCCTTGACTAAGAAAGTTGAGATTGATTATTTATTAAGAAGATTAGAAGATGAAGATCCTAAATTGGTTGAAAAATATAGACAATAGAAGAAGTGTGTGTAGTTTTATTTTTGCATTCAATAGAGTAATACGTCAAACCGTTTGACCGAAAAAAATATAAACAACGTTTTCTCTCATTGTATAGTTTAAGTGTGTAGCTAATTCTGTAGTCAACCAGTCACAGGATGTGAAATAAGAAATGAGAAATGTGTGTGACTGCGTGTCTAGAGTTATACTTTGTTTGAAAACTGTTGGATTTTGCAACAACATAACAAATGCATGTGATTTTATTTTTCACGTTATCAAATTCCAAAATTGGTATAATTACTCTTCACTATCACTCGTGTTTTGAAATAGAACAACGTGTGACGTTGTGTGTGTATGTGCATACTACGCATTTTCCAACAAAAAAACAATTTTCGCGGGGGTGAAAAAGATAAAAGGTACCACGTTGGAACCGACATTTTTTGAACACTCGTGGGGTTCAGTAATTATTTTTTTTAAAAGTTTATTTTAACCCAAAACAATCAAAAATGCCCAGATCATCAAAAGCAAGAACGTGAGTGACAACGAAACACACTAACCTGGACACGTCTGGGAAATATCCATATATAAATATCTCGTCTTCTCTCTTTCCTTTTATAGTTTTTTCACAATTGTAAATTACACACACATTTTTTTGGTTGCAAATTTCAACAAATTTGGTCTTTTGGTAAACTACCGATTCAACATCTTACAATGGTCGATCTCGTTGTTGATATTCTCCCTACAGACATTTCCAAAGCTTACGTGTTAACATCAATTTCCCTTGCTTGTGGTATTATTTTCATCACCACGAAATTAAACAAGACTTTCCATTCAATTCTTGTTTTCTGTTGGGCATGTTTTATTAAACCTTTAATTCAAAAGAAAACCGCGAAAGTTACTAGTAACAAGAATCAACAACAATCTCTTGAACAATTTTATAAGAATCAAGCTCATATTTATGATACTACAAGGGAAGTATTGTTAAAAGGTAGAAAAGAATGTCTTAGATTGGCTATTTCTCATTTAACCAAAAAGAAGGATCTTGTTTGGGTTGATATTGGTGGAGGTACAGGATCAAATATCGAATTTATGGACAAGATTAGCAGTATTTCCAAGAATTTCAAAGCTGTATACTTGGTTGATCTTTCTCCTTCATTATGCGAAGTTGCTAGAAATAGATTTGCTAATCATCAATGGAAAAATGTTCATGTTTTAGTTGCTGATGCTTGTGATTTTGAAATTGATTATAAAAGTGCTGATTTGATTACTTTTTCATATTCCTTGTCAATGATCCCTACTTTTAATGCTGCTGTTGATAACGCTGTTTCTAAATTAGATAAAGAAGGTATTATTGCTACTGTTGATTTTGGAATTCAAAGTCATGATACTTCAATGGGGAGAATTAACACATTAGGTGGATTAGTTAATAGAGATATCTCTTGGATTTCAAGAAATTTCTGGAGAATTTGGTTTGAGGCTGATAAAGTTTTCTTGGATTCTGCTAGAAGAAATTATTTGGAATATAAATTTGGTACTATCAAATCATTAAATGCTAAAAATACAACTTTAGGTAGAATTCCTTATTATATTTGGATTGGATGTGATAAATCAAAAGCTCATTCTATCTTGAACAGATTGAATTGTTTAGCTACGGAATCTCCATATTTAGCACCTTCAACTAGTCCAATTTCTCAATTTGATTTACCAGTATCTAAGGGTCATGAAGCTGCATTAACTAATTTACAGAAGAATTTACCCTTCCCTTCAATTTATTATCAAAAGGAAGTTTGGAGAGTTTATTTTGATGAATTACATCATTTATATGAACAGTTCAAAAATCAATATATTTATGCCTTTACTTGGGAAGATCCTCGTGAAGACAATAATATTTTGAAATTCTCTCGTGATGATACAGTATTGGCTATTACTTCTGCTGGTGATAATATCTTAAGTTATGCAACATTACCTGATCCTCCAAAACGTATCCATGCCGTCGATTTAAACCCTTGTCAAAATCATTTATTAGAATTAAAATTAGCTTCACTTAGAGTTCTTGAACAAGAACAAGTTTGGCAAATATTTGGTGAAGGTAAAATTGACAATTTCCATGAAATTTTAATTGATAAATTATCACCTCATATGTCTTCTCAAGCATTCCAATATTGGATGGACAAGGGTCCCAAGGCGTTCTCTGGAAGAGGGCTTTATGATACTGGTTCTACAAGATGGGCTCTTAGATTATGTCGTTATGTGTTTAAAGTATGTGGAGTTTCTAAATATGTTACTCAACTTTGTCATTGTAATACTATGAAGGAACAATTAGAAATTTGGAATGATAAATTGAAGCCAGCATTATTTAATCCTGTTGTTGCTTCATTAATGGTGGGTAATCCAATCTTTTTATGGAAGGCCTTGGGTGTTCCTGCTAATCAAGCTAAATTAATGGGTCCTTCCGTGATTAAATATGTTATTGATACTTTAGATCCATTATTAAAGAGAAGTTTAATTTCCAAGGATAATTATTTCTATTATTTATGTCTTATGGGGAAGTACATCAAGTCAAACTGTCCAGATTATCTTACAGTTAAGGGTTATAAAAGATTAACTACTGCCAATGCCATTACTAAGGAAATTCCAATTGATAATATCAGATTACATACCGACACTCTTAATGATGTATTTGCACGTTTGAATCAAAAATCAATTTCTATTGCAATTATTATGGACCATATGGATTGGTTTGACCCCGAGGGTCAAGATGCTATTGATGAAATCAAAGCAGTAAAGAATTGTCTTGTTAATGGTGGTAGAGTTATGTTAAGATCAGCTGCTACTCATCCTTGGTATATTAAAACTTTTGAAAGTTTAGGTTTTACATGTGAAGCTGCTGCTATTAGATTGAGTGGGGAGAGTATTGATAGAATCAATATGTATGCTTCTACTTGGGTATGTACTAAACATGTCGTTGAAGAAGAACAACCAGTTACCACTAGGAGAATCAGTACCTTGAGAATTTAGTATGTTTGTTTATGTTTTGTTTGTCTTTCTAAGTCTTTATGCTTCATTTCAATTCTACTTAGATAACTAAAAATTAGATTAGAGTAATTTATAAATAAAGAATATTTGTGTTTCTATTTCCAATGGCAAATGTAAGAAATTATTTCCTTGCGCTTTTTGCAGTTTTTTTACACACACAAAATTGCGCAATCTTGCCATTTTTTTCCCCCAAATCAAACCCCCAAAATTACTAATCCATTTCTTCTTTACAAACATAGACATGACAGTTGCATTTGAGATTGTGTTTGCTGTTCCTATGGAATGCAAAGCTTGCGTTGATTCCGTGGCATCAGCACTTAAACAAGTTGATGGAATACAAAAGTTTGATATTGATTTGACTAAGAATATAGTAACTACAGAAGGTACCATCCCACCAAGTTCAATTGTTCGAGCAATTCAAAGTACCGGAAGAGATGCTATTATTAGAGGTACTGGTAAACCTGATTCTGCTGCTGTGAGTATTTTAGAATCATTTGATCCTAAGGATATTAAACAGCCAGTTAAAGGGTTAGCTAGAATTGTTGGTGCTTCCCCTAATGATTTATTTATTGATTTAACAATTAATGGATTACCTAAAGGAGTATATTATCCATCAATTAGAAATTCAGGAGATTTATCTCAAGGTGCTGTTTCTACAGGTGGAGTGTTTTACCAGTTAGATCCAATCGAAGTTAACACACCTTCAACATTGTCAACAACTATTAACTCACTCGGAGCTACAGTTGTTACAGGTGATGACCAATTATTCTCGGGACAACTGTTTCTTCATGCAAAATTAAATGTTAATGAATTAATTGGTAGAAGTGTTGTATTATCGAAATTACAAGATCAAGTTAGTGAAGATTCTTTAGTTGGGGTGATTGCCAGATCTGCTGGTGCATGGGAGAATGATAAACAAGTGTGTAGTTGTTCAGGTAAGACCGTTTGGCAAGAAAGAACTGATGCCTTAGCTAAAGGTGTGTCTGTATAAATGTGTGTGTATAGATTCGGGGATAAGTCATGTGAGTGAGTTTCCCCTCGGAATTCGACTTTTTAACGATTCTCGAAAAATGTCGTTCTTATGTTTTCTCCTTTGCGACTTTTTCTCTGAGCTTTTTTTTTTCTTTGTTTGATCTTTGATTTGTAAAAGTTTATGTTTTTGTATGTTTAAAGACAGAACAAACCAGTTATACATCATTTGTTAGTTTTTAATTGATCATACTAATAACGCTAGAGATCACTACTCATTCAAATAGCAATATCTCAATACCAAAGTATACAAAAACAACCCACTTCAAATTAACAACAAAGTTATTAAGTTAACTATGCAAATATCTAAATCGGCGATATTAGCGACATTACGAGATCAAGTTGAACAAATTGACTCATCTCAAACAATTCGATTGAATGGATTAAATATTAATAATTCCAGTTTGAATTTCAATGATGTAATTGATTGTATTTTTGAATTTATTCATTCATTTGATCCTCCTTTGAGTATTGAAAAACTTGTTCTTGAAAATAATCATTTTAGTGAATTACCATCAAACTTTTCTAGAATTAGTTACCTGTTGAAATATTTAGATTTACATCATAATTCCATAACATATATTCCTAATGATTATTTTCATAATTGTTTTAAATATTTGGAAGTATTGGATTTGTCGTCAAATAAATTATCTACATTACCAGATTCAATATCAGAATTATCCAATTTAAAAGTATTGAGTATCAAAGATAATAAATTTAAATATCTATCACCAAATCTTGGACATTTATCTTATTTAAATTTAATTGAAGTAGCTAATAATCCGTTAATTTTACCTTCAAATGATATGATTCGAACTTGGCAAAAACAGAAATCGGAATTGGATTGGGTGGCAGAACTTAAACACTTTTTAGTTACTAATCGATCAGTAATTCAACAGAAAATTGAAGAAGGAATAATTAAAGAAGCTAGAAGACTGCATGAACCTGAACAAGCACAGCAAGCGCAGCAAGCACAAGCACAAGCACAAGCACAAGCACAAGCACAAGCACAAGCACAAGCCCAACAGACCCAACACGAACAACCATTACCACCATATGTTACTCCACCAGCAAGTATTCGAAGATCACAATCGATGTCTGAAGGAACTAAAATCAAATCATCCAAGGCATCTCGAAGAATGGGATTAATTATCAAGAAATCAGATGAAACAAACGGTTCGAAAATAATTAATAGTTCATTAGATGAAGATTCTAATAATTCCAATAATTCCAATACTACTACTTTACAATTTAATGCTTCTGATTTTCTAACTACTGGTATTCCACATTCGGCATCAGCGGCCGAGACTCATTTCCCAACTAGTCCTCCCATGGCTAAGGTACATACTGCTGTAGAACCATTACTTCCAGCAACGACAACAACTCCAGCACCAACCACATCTACATCCACAACAAACACAGCAATAAGTTCAGCAATAAATTCAGCAATAAATTCTCCTTCTGTGCACACCACCCCGAAAACAGTTATAACCCCACCTAGTTCAATTCGTCCTTCAAGATCACGAAGTAATACCCTTAAGGAAATAGATAGAATATTAGAGAATAGTGAAAGTGTCGATACCGAACATAAATCAAGTGCATATTTCCGAAGATTATCAACATTACAAGAACAACCATTAGATGAAGAAACTCTGTCACGAAGTAAACCTGAAAGTCATCCCAAACCCATTCCCGAAAGTAAACCTTTAGTTACTAGTGATGGTAACATTACTAAACAGACAGTAGCAGTTTCACAAATACCCAAAAATGTTGTCCCTACACCTACCAGTGAAGCTAGTTCACCTATAAGAACAGCAATACAAAAGAAACATTCTAGTGGTTCTGTGATTAAAGTTTCTCGAAAAGTATTGTTTTCATTTAGTGAATTACATTCATCAATTAGAAGATTTACTGGGTTTTGTTCGGATAAGAAAGTTACCATGAAAATGGTTTCTTTATTATATAGTACCAAATCAAATATTGATTCATTAGTGGAAAATCTTGAAATTATGGAAGAAACAGGGAATAATTTGGACCAAATAGTGATTGCTTTACAAACTTGTATTAATTCATTTAAATTAATGATGAATTTATTACATGAGAATTTCACGACATTCGTCAACAAAATTGATGTTTGTTTTATTAGAATGTTGTATTTATCTATCTATGGATCATTCAACGAGCTACAAAACGCATATATGTTATTAGTTCCTAAAGTTAAATTCACCCCTAGTCAACCAGTACCCGAAACCAAGAGTAAATTAGTTAGTGCGCCTCCAACAATGACTTCAGAGACAACTTCAGAAGATATGGATGAGAAATTATATATTACTATTGAAACGGCTACGGCAAGTGCTCAAGCAAGTTTAATTGAGTTAAATCAAGCATTATCAAAGAGTTTACCAAGTGAAACACAACCTAATGTTGCCTCGAGAGTTAGGGAGTTAATCAATTTAGGTACATCATCTTCGGAAATAACCAAGAGACTCAGTACCAGATTGATTACCATTCGTAATAATCCTTCACAAACAACAAAGAAATTATTTGCTGAAGATATTAATCAATTTATTAAAACTATGGTGCAAACATTAGCTGCTGTCAAGGCTATAGTAAAAGATCTACCTATATTAGATGATATTCGTTCATCAATGTCTAACCTTACGAAAGCAGCCAAAGAAGTTACATTTATGCTTGAACTTTCCCAATATAAATCATTACTTCCAGAATCAACTGGGGGACCAACCACTGTCCCTGGTAGTAATACTTCAAACAACCCTGCACCACCACCACCTACACAACAACAATTACAATCTATTGTAAACAGTGTACCTAATGTGTTTACCCCTGGGTCAGTACATAACCCAGTAAATACTTCTGGATTTAATAGTAATTCAGGACCAACACCAGTACGTACACCAATGGGACCAGGACAGATTACTCAACCAGGTTCAGAGGTTCCACCAAATTCAATGATTAGTCCTGTAGGATCAATGGGAACTACACCTTCACCATTAGCTGCTGGTGCTGCTGGTACTGCTGGTGTTGCTGGTGCACAACATAACAAGGCTAGTAATCCATTTGATAATATGTTTATGAGAGTAGATACCAGTAATGAATAGAGTTTATATAGTGTAATTTCGGAGTCAATGCACAATTGCTAAATCGGAGTCGGAATCTCCGTTCTTAACTCTGAATAAGAAAACCGTTGCAAATTCTCCGCACCAAAGTGAACTGAAGCAAAAGAAAAAAAAAATTTACGAACTCAAAATCTTTTGTCCATCGATCTACAAGCACAATATGACAATTGAATTAGAGGAACCACCGCTTACTTCCGACAATAAACAAGTGCTTAAGGATCTTTTCGGAGGTACCATGGGTGGTATTGCCCAAGTACTCGTGGGTCAACCATTTGATACTGTTAAAGTACGAGTACAATCTGCACCTGAGGGGAAATATTCTGGTTCTCTCGATGTAATTAAACAATTAATCAAGAATGAAGGACCGTTTGCGTTTTATAAGGGGACATTGACTCCATTAGTCGGTGTTGGTGCTTGTGTTTCTGTTCAATTCAGCGTGAATGAATTTATGAAACGATATTATGATAATAAATTACAAGGTCAACCGTTGAATTTAGGACAATTCTTTATCTGTGGAACTGTAGCTGGTTTTGCTAATGGGTTTTTAGCTTCCCCTATTGAACATATTCGTATTCGATTACAAACCCAAACTGGTGGTTCAGCAGAAGCTTTATTTCATGGTCCTATTGATTGTGCCAAGAAATTGTATCAAGCAAATGGGTTGGGTCATGGGATATATCGAGGTTTAGTACCTACTCTAGTAAGAGAGTCTATTGGGTTAGGGATATATTTCATGACTTATGAAGCATTAATTGCTCGAGAATTAAGAAATAACAAGAATATTGTAAGGGCCGACATTCCTGGTTGGAAATTATGTTTGTTTGGTGGGTTATCTGGATATACTTTATGGATTGGGATATATCCTGTTGATGTTATCAAATCAAAATTACAAACTGATTCGTTAACCAATGCCAAATACAAGGGTTCCCTTAGTGTGATTAAAGATGTGCTTGCCAAGAATGGTATTAAAGGGTTCTACAAAGGGTTTACACCCACAATATTAAGAGCTGCCCCTGCTAATGGAGCAACCTTTGCTGTGTTTGAATTAACCATGAGACTTTTAGGATAAACAGTTTTACATAGAGAATTAGTTAATAAATTATTATTATTCATTAGTCTATATATCTTTTCGTTTATTCTCGTTTACTTAAATGATTTACACCTTCAGGATGCATTTCATAATCTGTGGCTAATCCATTTACTTCATATTGATCATCATAACTCTCATCATTGACTTCTTCATAATCTTGAGGTCGTATAACTTTAATAAATTCAATAAAATCCATCATATATTCTCCATTGAATTCATAAGTATCTGTTCCTTGTAATTCAACTTGTTCCCAAAATAACTCCCCTTGTGATTCTAATTCATGATTGGAATTCTTCTTAGTCCTTGATTTAAATTCTTTATCTATACGTAAATGCAATCCTGGTATCCGATCAATAATAAGGAGTAAAACACAAGTTAAAACAAACACATAGGTTGAAGTTATGACAACCCCTAATAATTGATAAGCAAATTGTATCCAATGTCTCTTTACCCAACCACCTTGAGATTGATATTGAGTATTGGCGAAAATACCAGTAAGTAAACTACCTACAATTCCTGCTACGCCATGTATAGCAAAAATATCCAAGGCATCATCAATTCGAAAGAAATATTTTAATCTTGTTGAAAGATTACATATAGTGGCACCTATAACTCCATAGATTATAGGTTTCCAAAATTCATTTGGTGAAGAAACAAACCCACCTCCTGGTGTAAACACAACCAATCCTGTGATTATCCCCGAAGAAAAAGAAATCATTGAGAACTTCCTCTTTTCTACAAAGTTTGATTTTGTTTCATGATATCGTTGACTCTTGAGTATTCCTGTTTGTGACAATACTGGTTGTACATGATGAGAACTTCTTGTAGGGATTGGTTTTAAATCGACTGTTTCCAGAGTAGGACTTATTTGTACTTGTTCCTCCTCTTGTGGAGCACTTTCAGCTAAGGGTATTGATGAAAAGAAATAATCAATTGATGTCCAAACAATACTACTTGAAAATGCTGCCAAAAAAGTATTCACCATAATATATAACGAATTTGAAGAAAATTTAAAATCACATCCACTTATAAATCCCACCCATCCACATAATATACAAAACGTACCAAATATAATATGTCCTGTGTTTATATTCCTATAATTATATAAAATCTTGGGATTTCTAGGACCAAGAATATATGAATATGCCAAACATGTGAAACCTCCCACAATATGAATACAATTCCCACCGGCGAAATCTAATACGGGTAATGTATCTAAATCTATTGAAAGCCATCCATTTGAATTCCAAAACCAATATGTCACAGGATTATATATTATAACTGACCAAAAGAATAAAAAAACAAGCATAGGAATTATACGACCTCTCTCAGCAATACAACCTGGCATAGTTAATGCTGCACAAATAATTTTAAAAAATCCATTAAACAAGAAATGATTCAACACCAAGATCTCCCCTCGAGTATTTGTAAACACCAATGTTATTGAATGTCGTAATTGTCGAAGTACGGCAAAATTTAGATTACCAATAAAATGGTTTGATGATGCTGAATAACAAAGAGAATATCCCCAAATAAACCAATCTATAAAGATTAAGGGGAATAATAGTATAGGTATGGCAAACATAGTTAATGATGATCGCCTTTGTGTCAATCCTGAATAGAAAAATGCAATTCCTAAAACAACTATTGGAAGTAATGCTGTACAGAATATCATATACAAGGCATTTATACTTGAACGAACATCAATTTCCTTGAAATCTATAGTTTGTGATGCCGCCATTGTGTGTGTTGTGTTGTGTTGCGTGTGAGTATGATGTGCTAGAAAGCACTGAATGTATAATGCACTAACTTAGTACGAATGATATTGGTTGTAACAGTTACTAAATAATTCACTGTTACTTTTTTTTTTCAAAATTGCTTTCTTTTTTTTTTTCCTCCTGTAATTTCTTTTTTTGTGGCCTTATTCTGGAGAGTACTTAATATGGTGCAATTTAGAAACTCCAAGTAGTTAATACCAATATTGTGTTTATGTACAGCTGCAAGATGCTAGATCTCAATGAAATAAACCAACTCAAGAATAGATCTTCAAACAATGTAAAATGTCACTTTTTTTGGTTAGATTTAAATGTAAAATTTAAAATTAAAATTTTCAAGAGATAACAAAAACAAAAAAAAAAAAAAAATTTAAAAGGCGATCACTCAGAAAATTGAGAACGCCTCACATATAATCACGTGGAAACTTGATGCTAATCCAACCAATAACAACTCGAGATGTATAATTAATTATATTAACTCTATTTTTTTGACATGATTGTTCCAATGAAGCCCATTACCTGGTAGTTACAAATTCATATTTTGACATATACAACGTGGGGTAAACTTTACATTTAGTTAGTTCACGTTTTTTTTTTTTGATTGTTAAGATCGTATTTTAGTATTTACGATGATTTGGAATTTTCAAGATCTTTAACTATTTGTTTTTCTTTAACTAAGTATAGTTCATTTTATAGTACACCATCGCTACCAAATAATTGTAACACATTTATAGTACTCTGAGGCGTAATTAAATAATCACACACAGGGACAGTTTTTCTTTGTGGCAAATTCTATTGTATGTAATTAGCAGTAGTACTTATACTTGGGTTTTTCCTGATATTAATCCGAAAAGTTTTGTGTCAAAACTTAATTATATTGGAGATACACATTATTAACTATTGGACAATAAACGGAAAGCATGTTTATCCCCAGTGAGAGTTAAGGCGGGATTAACTTAACTTCTCCATAAACACTCAATATTGCTGTAGCAATTCCATCAAAGAAGGGTTGGATATTCGACAAATCGGATAAATTTCCAGGCACAACTTCATAAACCTAAATTTTTCTTCACCCGAAGTTTTCCAAAGATTGTTTATTGTGTTAGTAACCGGAAAATTTCGGGGAATACTCTATTCCCAATAAATCCCGACAAATTCCGGGTCAGGCTTTTGCAAAAAATTCTTTTTTTGTTGTTTTTTTCCCCAGATAATTGGGAACACAACTAAATAACCATATTAAAAGAGAATTCAACAGTAATACCTTGTGAGTTGCGTGTATGTGTTCAATGTGGTAGCACTTATCAGATGTGTCAACTGCATTAGGAAACCCAAACATCAAGGCGTTGTCAAATTTAAGCATAATTGAACAATTTAAGGCGTGGAGTTGAATTACACAAACATCCACAGAATATTTTTTTTTTCTCTCTCTCTCTCTCTTTTCTCATTCTCTCGCAATTTTCTTTTTATATTAAAAACCAATTACCCATTTAACATAAACCTAGTTTAATTTTTCTTTTTTTTTCATTCATTAGTATTACTGTTTCATGTAGATTTGATTCTACAATATGACCAAGAAACTTAGTTTACAAGAAAAACAAAATCGAAAACCAGCCCTGAGAGCATGTACATTTTGTCATGCCAAACATTTACAATGTTCAAACGAACGACCATGTAAGAATTGTGTTAAACGAAATATAAGTGATGAATGTACGGATATTGTTAGAAAACGAGTTAAATATCTTATGAAGAGTACACCACGGAAAAAGAGAAGGAATGGAAGTGGAAGTGGAAGTGGAAGCAGAAGTGATGTGAATTCGGACAATCATTCCGAAATAACTACTCCAGATTTAAAGATTGATATGGCACCACCACAAGTACAACCACAAGTGCAGGCACAACCACGACTGGAAATGTTGGATAATGGTATGACTGTGATTAATGAAGAAGTAGAACAGTCACAGCAAACTTCAGATGATTCGAAAACTACTACTCATAGAAATTCAATATTTTCTGAAAGTTTTGTTGAAGCTACAAAATATACCAATACTATGCTTGATACCACAAATGATGTTTTGAATAAATTACTTGATTCCACAATATATTATTCTGAATCAATGAGTGAAGCATCAAGTATACACCCTGCATTACAGCAACAGTTACTACCTCCTCAACAACAACAACAACAACAACAGACATCTTCAACTACATCTCCAAGATATGGTGATAAACATGATATGTTCAATTCCAATTTCTTAAACCAAGAATATCTTATGCTTGGTGATATAATCACTCATTCCCATCCTTCATCACCTTCTCCATCAACAACAAGTGCTTCCGATATCACCAATACTGCAGGTATATCACCCACGGGTTATATGCAGGGAATCAATTTTGATGCTATAAATCATCCTCGAAAAAAAGTTGTACAAAAATTAAAGGATTCTCGACCATTCATAGCTTTAGGGTTCTCCCAGGATTCCCTGTTAAGTTTGAATAATTTAAATAATATGGCAGGTCAAACTGATAACTTGCTAGATAATAATTTTGATACTCGACAACGACAACATAATTTTAATTCCAATAATAACCAAATTTTAACTAATCAAGAAATATCTACGGAATATGTATCTCCATTAATCACTCATCATATATATCAAAGTGTAAGTGATATATATGGGAATAGTGTAATTAATTTTGATTATCCTCAATCATATCATCTGCTAACATATTTTCTTAAAAAAAGATTTCTGGGAATAAATTTAACTCAAGAAGAGAAACAAGAAAAACGAAAGAATTTATTAATTATTTTAAAAGTAATTGCCAGTTATCGTCCTACATTTATATCCGCACATAAATCTTTACTCAAACCTCAAGATTTATTATTGCTTGAAATGAGTTTCCAACGATGTTTAATGGATTATGAAAAATTAAGTCAATTGAATTCATCACCTACAATAATATGGCGAAGAACCGGAGAAATTGTTAGTATCACCGATGATTTATTAAGTTTGTTAGGATACAATCTTGTAGATATTTTACTGAAACGAACATTTATAATTGAAATGATGTATGATGATGAATCAATTGTAAATTATTTTCAATTATTTAAATCAGTGGCAGTAGGGAATTTACATTCAAGAATTGAAACTCGATGTAAATTATTAAAGAATCCCGAGAAATTCACTCAAGAATTTGAACATGAATCTGATCGATATATTGAATTTTGTTCTGTATGGACAGTTAAACGAGATTTATTTGATTTACCCATGTTGATTGTTGGACAGTTTCTTCCTGTATTATATGCTGGGGATGGAGTTAGAATGTACTAACAGAAACTTACATATTTGTACAACTTATGCATATTTATTTATTATTTATTCTAGTTTTTTAAAATTATAAATTATAAATTACATAACGATTTATTAAATACAAGCTTTGATGGTCTGATATTGTAAACAGTGAAACCGTGTTTTCCCGTTTAGAAACATTTCTTAACTAACTTCTGAGATCATGCATTCGGTTAAAAAAAATCAGCTAATTTTCTGACTTTTCTTGCAGCCAAAAAAAGAAAAAAATCAGCAAAAAAAGAAAACAGCGACACGAAGAAAATAAAATAAATGACGCAACAAAAATCAGCTTATACTCCCCACCAAAAAGTAAGGTTTTATCAAAGGGGGAAAGAGTTGTTCCAAGGCTGCATGATTAAGGATATTTCCTGCCAACCTATAGGGTAATAGTTAATTCTGAAAAAAAAATATCTATATAAATAATCTTAAATTCTCCTGATTTTGAAAAATCACTCTTATTCTTATTCTTCTTCTTCTCCTTTCTTTTTCTTTAATACTTCTAGTATCAATTAAACATACACATACACACGCACAACTACTAAAATATTCACAATGGAAATGATGAAAATTAAAGTTACCCCAATGAGAGCATTAGCCGTTGGTGGGGTATTATATGGACTTGGTGCTGCATATATGTTTAGAAATTATTCCAAGAATTCTCCAATTAGAAAACTTTATGTTGATGCTGATAGTGAATATGAAAAGGTTCATGTTATGCGTTATCCTCAATATGATGGTAACCTTGGTAAGAATTAACCAGTGTATAGTATAGCTTAATACACATTATTTATATTTATACATTGGGAATGTCGTTATCTGGATGAGTTATAAACTCTGCAATCTTGTTATTAACTTCAGTTTGATTAAACTTTTGTTTCATTTTATTCATTATTTCTTGATTATTTGTTGACCAGATTAATTTTTGTTCGTGTAGTTGATTAACTGATAAGTTAAATGGGTATATACAGTCAGTGTTGGTACATGATATTATCATTAATGTAGGTTGTAGTAAATGTAACTTCAACTCGGTTGAACAAAGTGGACATGTGCTCATGTCTACTTTACTTCTTTGTAGTTCAACATCTCATCGGTTGGTAATTTTCACACTGAAAAAAAAAAACATATAGTGAAATTCTCTGATCCATTCAGTACAAGTACAAGTACTAGCAAATATGAAAATCTCACTAGAAACTGTTAATAAACTTCAACTGGATGCATCATGCATTAGAAACATATGTATCTTAGCACATGTAGACCATGGAAAGACGTCACTAAGTGATTCGCTATTAGCCACCAATGGAATTATTTCTCAACGTATGGCTGGTAAAGTACGATATTTAGATTCTCGACCAGATGAACAATTACGAGGAATTACCATGGAAGCATCAGCTATTAGTTTATACTTTAAGGTAATGAAACTCAAGCAAGGTGAAGAAACACCGGAAATTAACGAACATTTAATTAACTTGATTGATTCTCCTGGTCATATAGATTTTTCAAGTGAAGTAAGTACTTCATCAAGATTATGTGATGGTGCAGTAGTATTAGTTGATGTTGTTGAAGGTGTTTGTTCTCAAACTGTCAATGTATTACGACAATGTTGGATTGATAAATTAAAACCATTACTTGTAATTAACAAGATTGATAGATTAATTACTGAATGGAAATTATCACCTTTGGAAGCATATCAGCATATTCTGAGAGTTATTGAACAGGTGAATTCGGTAATTGGATCATTCTTTGCTGGTGATCGATTAGAAGATGATTTAAATTGGCGTGAAGCTGGGGAGATTGGAGAATTTATAGAACAAAGTGATGAAGATTTATATTTTACTCCGGAGAAGAATAATGTGATATTTGCTTCTGCAATTGATGGTTGGGCATTTTCAATAAATACTTTTACCAAGATATATCTGAAAAAACTTGGGTTTTCACAAACGGCACTTTCCAAGACATTATGGGGGGATTTTTATTTAGATATGAAGAATAAGAAGATTATCCCTGGGAAGAAACTCAAACAAACTAATTTAAAACCTTTATTTGTTTCATTAATTCTTGAACAAATTTGGGCAGTTTATGAACATTGTATAATTGAAAGAAATCAAGAGAAATTAGAAAAAATTATTGAAAAATTAGGCGCTAAAGTAACACCAAGAGATTTAAGATCAAAGGATTATAAGAATTTACTCAATTTAATAATGTCCCAATGGTTACCCTTGAGTCATGCATTACTTGGAGCTGTGATTGAATATTTACCTTCACCTATACAAGCACAACTGGAAAGAATTGACAAGATATTACAAGAAACAATATACTCCTCTGTCAATGCCGAAAAATCAAAACTTGTAGATGTGGAATTTGCCAAAGCTATGAAACATTGTGATAGTTCTGATCCTGAAAAACACACATTAGCTTATGTTTCGAAATTACTTTCTATTCCTAATGACGAATTACCTAAAGAAGTATCAGGAGAATTAACTGCCGATGAGATTAAAGAACGTGGAAGAATTGCTCGAGAATTAGCTAGAAAGGCATCTGAGGCAGCAGCATTGGCTCTGGAACAAAAACAAAATGACGAATATAGTAAACCCAAGAAAGATCCTTTCCAATGGGAATTTGAAGATGATTTTGAAGAAGAATCCGAAGAAGATATAGAAACCTCCAATGAAACATTAGTTGGGTTCACTCGTATCTATTCAGGTTCATTCACCATTGGTCAACAAGTCACAGTAATTGGTCCAAAATATGATCCTGCATTACCCAATAGTCATCCAACAAATCAAGAACAAATAACTACAGTGGAAATCAAAGATTTGTTTCTTATCATGGGAAGAGAACTTGTTCGTATGCAAACTGTCCCTGCAGGAAATATTGTTGGTGTTGTCGGTCTTGATCAAGCAGTTATTAAAACTGCTACATTATGTTCACCTCATATTAATGATGAGTATCCATATATTAACTTTGCATCCACTTCGACATTAATTCATAATAAACCAATTATGAAAATTGCTGTAGAACCAACAAACCCGTTGAAATTGGCAAAATTAGAACAAGGGTTAGATTTGTTAAGTCGTGCAGATCCCGTGTTAGAATGGTATATTGATTCCGAATCAGGAGAATTAATTGTTTGTGTTGCTGGAGAATTACATTTAGAAAGATGTCTAAAGGATTTAGAAGACAGGTTTGCCCCTGGTTGTGAAGTTACGGTTAAAGAACCGGTTATTCCATTTAGAGAAGGATTAACTAGTGATAAGATAAGTACGTTGTATGAAGAAGAACAAGAAGAGGAAGAAGAAGACGAGATTGTTGATTTGGAGTTTGAAGTATCTCCCTTGCCCTTGGAGATTACTAGATTCTTAATTAATCAAGAAAATACAATTTCCGAGATTATCAATAGTAAACATGATATTCAAGAATTGAAACTGGAATTTATTGAGAAATTCACAAAAGTTATTGAACAGGAAAAGTTTAATTATGGATTTGACAGTGTGTCAGATTTCATTAATAACATTATTGCCTTTGGTCCAAAGAGAATCGGCCCAAATATCTTCCTTGAAGCGAAGAATCAGAATCAATTCAGACATATACTTTCACAAACTCCACCATCTACTCGATTTGAATATGAAAATAATATCCTTAATGGAGTACAACTCTCACTTAATGAAGGACCCTTGGCCCATGAACCATTACAAGGAGTAATTATCATAATAAAACGAGCTATCAAGAACAACTTTAACGACGAGGACAAATTAATCAATCCAGGACGTATCATCATTCAAACTCGTGACTTGATCCATAAACGTATCTTACAGAAATCTCCTCGATTATTTTTGGCCATGTATACTTGTGAAATTCAAGCTGGTGCTGAAGTATTAGGAAAAGTATATGCTGTAGTTCAAAAACGAGGTGGTGCTATAATTTCCGAGGAGATGAAAGAAGGTACACCATTTTTCACTATTGTAGCAAGAATTCCGGTGATTGAAGCATTTGGATTTAGTGAAGATATTAGAAAACGTACAAGTGGTGCAGCATCACCTCAATTAGTATTTGATGGGTATGATGTATTGGATATTGATCCATTTTGGGTACCTCATACCGATGAAGAATTAGAAGAATTAGGAGAATTTGCTGAGAGAGAAAATTTAGCAAGAAGATATATGAATAATATTAGAAGACGTAAGGGGTTATTTGTTGATGAAAAAGTTGTGAAAAATGCTGAAAAACAAAGAACTTTGAAAAAGGATTAAACCACCTTCAACACCATCACCAACAAAAAAAAAAAAGAATGCAGACAAGCAAAGCAAGAAGAGGAAGAAAAAAAAATTCTACATTTTGTTTGCCCTTTAGTCAGCGTTTAACTATTTCTTTTTGTAAATAACCAAACTATAGATTAATACAGTAAAACTTACATATAATTAATAGATCTCACACATATATAAACATACATTTCAAATCCATGATAATATAATTCAAATTAACTCAACATATACAATTTCAAATATGACCAAATCAAACTTGCAACAGTCAGGTCAACAACACCAAGTAACAGATGAATTCATAGAAGTAACACCTACAAGCAACAGTAACACTTCCACTTCCACTTCCACTTCCACCTCTTCCAAATTAGTTCCTGACAATATTCTTAAACTTATTCAAAAACAACGACAAGTTGATTCCGATCCTAAAAAACTATTTGAATTAATTTCCAAAAATTATGAAAATTGGCTGGCAGCAATGTTTAAACAATTTGAACAAGATCATGAATTCCTGCCCTTTCCTGATGATTCCATATCTACAACACCTCCTATTTTCGATTATAGTTTACTAGAAGCTTTAGATGAACATCCCGACAAACATATTGACTCTAAGAAAAAATCAACTATACCACCTCAAGCATTACTAAATGAATATGAAATGGATTTCCTTCGAAATCGTATTTGTCAAATGATTCAACATGAAGGAATAAATTTAACCAAAGATAAATCTCAAGGATTTTCCTTGTATGATACTAAAGATGAACCAGGGTTACATGCAGGTAATACCGATGAATGTTGTGATGATCAAGATGATTATGATTTAGAAGAAATTGCTAATGATGATTTCCATACTCATCATATTGAAGTTGAATTGAATACAGTACCTGAATGTGATGTCCATGGTATGGATGGTTGTGATTGTCCAATATATGAATATGATGAAGATGAAGAAGAAAGTGATGATCATAGAAATGGTCCCTCATGTGAATTCACCTTTGAATATGATCATACTGGGAAATTAATCCCCACTTATAATAACGTTGAAGAGAAATTACGATTAATGAATTTAGAAAACAGATTAAAACAAAATAATTTGAAATTACCTTCAATAAATGAATTAAATATTCCTGATACAACAACAACAACAGCGACAACAGCGACAACAAAATCCAAATCTAAAAAGAAAAAGAAGAAAAAGTCAAAACAGAAACCTGAAACCAAACCGTATCATAATCTGTCAAGTACCATACCAGCAGATTATTATGGATATATTCCTAGTGATAAATGTTGTTTATTTTGTGAATATCAAGCAATATTCGGAAGTAAACCTCGACAAATGATGAAATGGTATGATCAACGTATATTACGAGAAGAACAAAGAAGAGCAGAATTTAAAAAGAAATTAGAAAATGCTAAACTGAAAGCAATGAAGAAACAACGAGAAATGAGAACAAAGCAATTACAACAACAGCAACAAAAGGAAGAAGGTCAACAACTTAAAGCTGCTCAAAAGGAACTGGAAGAGAAAGTTGGAAGTTGATGTGTATATAAGTTTTACATAGTAAATTAGTACATATTAGTTATTCCGAGTGTGTAGTTAACCCTTCTAAATTTAGAAGTTGGTCAAAATGGCGTATCTCTGAACTATTCCAGGGTGTCAGCATGTGTAGAAAATGGAGAAACCAAAAAGGATGTTTATTCCCGTCTATGGTAGAGGTACACTACCTTATCAAACAATGGAATCGCTACATTTTATTAAAAATATAATCGAGATAACTGAAAGAGATTAATCGCCCCTCTCGCACTCTCTTTCGGTTTTCAGACTTACTCCTCCGTATCTACCTTCTTGTATAATTACCCATTCTTCGTTTGGGATATCACTATATTGTCTATAACCGCTTTTTGAGTATTCCAGTTCTCGTTTTAAATCTACATCCATGTCCAGGGTAAAGATTATTTAATGATTCATCATTCCAACAATTACTTTCAAGTTTGCAAATGATTTAACATCAATCAAATTGTCTAATGTAGGAGGTTTCCATTTAGGTACAGTATCTACAACATATTCTTGCATCGAATCTTTCATGAAATCTCATTAATCAACTATTCATCAAGACATCTAAGAGTTGGGAAGTTAAAACCAAATAGATGAGGAAATGGTGAACCTACAAGTAAATCCATAACTAGTTGATCATTAGGGTGAACCAATCTAATTTTTGAACACACATAAGGAGGAAAAGTGATCTTTTGATCTTCATCTGAATTTGGTCTCTTCGACATTCTCTGATTGTTGTTAGAGGAACTTCAAAAGGATGAATAATTCCCAATAGCAGAGTTGTAAGAAAATAGATATAGCTTTGTCAAGGGTACAAACGATTGAGGAAACTATAACCCACTGGTTAAATCATGGAAAGTATAACATTTGTTCTAGTTGTGTGTCATTAAACATCCATTCTTATTGGTCTGAAACATTTGACTGCAAATCAAATAACCATATTCAACAATCTACATAACCTTGAATTATGCACACAGAGCTTAATTGTTATCTCATACAACTAGTTGTTTTTTTTCTTTGAAAAGAAGCAATTACAAGTCTATACTCTAGACTTTTTTTTGCCTAAACTGGCAATATCCATGACAAACTAGACCAAACATTAACCCAGAAAGAAAAAAGAATATACACATTGTTTTAAATCACTTTTTTATTTTTTTCTTTTGTATACCTGGGGATAGTTGTGGTGGTTGGTTACAAAGGTATTGTCGCCTCCTTTTTTTTTTTAAATCATTATTTTAAGGTGTGGGGATAAAAGAACCAGAACCTAAATTTTTTGGAACATAAAAACCTTAATCTCACAAAAAGAACAAAAAGCCCTTTAAAAAAAATTATGACCATTATATATATTGACAGACAAAAGTAAAATTTAAATTTTCTACCAAAAAATTGTCTCAAATGTGAATTAACCCTTTTCTTGTTTCTTGTTTCTTCTTTCTGTTTCTTCTTTCTTGTTTCTTCTTTCTTGTTTCTTCTTTATACTAAATGTTTTCTAAAAGTGGTACAAATACTCCTATACCAGGTGGTGGCAGTGGTGTTAGTGGGGTACATAATAAAATTCAATATCATGAACAATTAGATGAAACAATTACTTGGATTAAAGATTGGTATTCCCCTAATTTATCAAATGATTTGTCAGATGATGCAATAAATGATTCAGTTAGGTTGAAAGGTTGGTACAAGACTAATATTAATCACAAGAATGGGAAATCTCTTTTATATAATCCTGATGATGTATTAAATTTAAATGAATGGAAATATTATGATGAAACAACAACACCAATGAATAATCAAGATTCAAACCAAACTAGTGATAGTGGTAGTAGTGGAGAAGGGGGTGGAGGAGGTATGGATGTGGATGAGGTTAAGAAATTGGGTGAAGCTATAAGATATGAAGATGATGGATTAGGGAGGTTGTAAACTACAAGTATTCTAAGCGTTGTTTGTATATTATTGTTTTAATTTAATAAATACTAAAGATTCTCGAGCTAGTGCTGTCTGCTCAATTAATTCTTGTTGTTTATTAAAATCCCAACTTTGTTCTAAAGGTAATTTTGTCACATCTACACCATCTCGTTCAAGTTTTTGAAATTTTTGACGAATTTCTTGTAATTTATACATTGGTAAAGGAGATCTCAGTTGAGTATATACAATGAATAAAGAATTTTCTGGTAGTGTCTGATAAATCTCTTGTAATCGATTATTTGTACGTTGATATAATTCTGATTGTTCAAAATTTAATTGTTGATTATAATGTTGTGGAGGTATGCTCCATTTTTTGTTATATTCTAATTCTCGTAATTGTAATACAATAAATTTTTTATCTTGACTATGAGTTTTAAATTTTTCCACCACTTCATCATCATTATTTACATATACTCGATCAACTTGAAAATCTTCAGGTTCAACATATGATTCTTGATCCTTATACTGACAATAATTAATATATAATGATCTAAAGGTTTCTTCTTGTTCTTTTCTAGTACTTGCCAATCGTTTAAAAATTGAAACTTCATTTACATTAACTCCAAAACATTTCCCTTCTATAATTTTCAATTTAACTAAATCAAGTGATGCCTTAGCATCTTCAACTGAAGAATGTCCTTCACCTGTTTCTTCCCCACATTGAATTTTCCGATCAAGATATTTTAACGCCAACCATCTTAAACTTGGCTTTGAAGGTGGTCCTCGATTATGATCATAAATTACTGAAGTATCAACAATTTTCTCATGTTTAATTTTCAATACTTCTAAATCTGATTCTAATGAATGACCAACAAGGATATCTTGACAACCAATTTTTTCAAGAAATAATTGCTGAATATCTTCAAGAGTTGTTGTAACATCTTGTAATATCTCTTGAGTAATTCCGGAATATTTTGTAACATAATCTGTGATTTCTTGTTGTGGTTTCACCAATTCATCAAAAATTATATTGCCTTCAAAATCAATTAAACTTGCTCGTGTTAAAACTTGTTCATGTCCTGCTTTACAAAATTCACAATCCAATGCATAAATATGAGATTCTTTTTCTTCTTTTTCTTCTTTTTCTTCTTTTTCTTTTTCTTCTTTTTCTTCCTCTTCTTCCTCTTCTTCTTGTTTAAACTGGGTCTCTTTCCAAGCTTCATTTTTCAAAGACATGGGATAATTATGCAGAATTAAATCACGCTCATTCATTAATAAATCATTTATTGTGATTTTATTACTCTTCAGATTTTCAAGAATGGTTTTCTTTTCATTTTTAGTCAAGGGGATATTAGTTATTGATTGAATTGGCAGATATATACTATCTTTAGATCCAGGACTAACCAGTTTAATCACATTAGGAAAAGTATCATATAAAAATTGTAATTGTGAAACTTGTTTTAATGTAGATGTAGGAATAATCTGTAAATTTTCTAAAGAAGATTCTTCTAAAGATTCTCCTAAAGAGTCTTCTAAAGATTCTCCTAAAGATTCTTCAATTTCTAATCCTGGTACAAGACAAAAACAAACAGTAGGGATTTTATCTTGACCTGACATTTTCAACCAAGGTAACTTAGTTCCTACAGATATACCAAATGTATGAAGAATTAACATTCTTAAATTATGAAATTGGAATCTTTTAAATTCACCAGGTTTTTCTGGAAGATTTAATTCAAGTTGAGGTGGTTGATTTTGTTTTCTAAGTTTCTTTTTATGTTTGTTTCGTTTAGTTCCAGTATTGATTGACTGCACAGAAGATCGTCTTCTCTTTTCATGAGATATATTTGAATCATCATCTTCAGTAATAGATATTACCGAATCACGTCGAGATATACCATTGTTTAATTCATCTTGTAAAATTTGTTTCATTTGTAGTCTTGGATTTGTTTGTTCTATATCTACTGTAGCTATGGATAATCGAGCAGTGCCTGAACTTAAAGAGTTGTCAATACCCATAGTATTTTCATGTGAAATCAGGAATATATTCTATTAAAAAAGGGAGTGACTGAATGTTTGTGTGAGTGTTTGTGTGAATGTGTGGTGTGAGTGTTTGTGTGGTGTTGAGTTTATGTAAGTCCTGATTCAACAACGAACATCTGCAAATTCCGATGTCAAAGAAAAAGAAGAGAAAAAAAAAACTTGAAATTGAAATTGTTTTTTTTTTGTGTGGAAGTTTTTTGCATATTCACAAGGAAACTTTAAGATTCAACTATTGAAGGTTGAATTATTTCTTGAAGAAATTGATTTAATGAAACTAAATTATCAGGCTTATCCTCGGTAGTTGTTGTTGTTGTAGTAGTAGTAGTAATTGTTGCTTTTGTTGTTTTTGTTGTCTCTGAAGTTACTTTACTATGTAAATCAGTCAATACTTCATGTAAGGGTATATTTCCCAGGAAAAAATCGTCATATTTCATATTAAGTTGTACTAATTTTGATTCTTCTCTAATTATATCATTATTTGACAGTACAGTTGATTTACCTTGAAGGATAATCTTATTCCAAGAATCCCAACCTTGTGGAATATAATAACCTACATCTCCTTCATTTTCATTAGATATAATTGGTTTGGGTGGAATATCTAAATCTAATACACTTGAAATATTTTTCAATGATATATTAGTATTATTTATAGCAATTATATTCCCACCATGTTTTAAACTAATATATCTAGTAATTTGTAAATTAACTATAGTAATTGGTGATAATAATTCAAGTATAATTTCATTTGAATCAAATAAAATTGTAACTGGGAATGAAAGTGGTAATTCACATTGTCCAGTAATTAATTGAATAGTTGATATATTCAATTCTGGTTGTAAATCACAAGTATATTTTTCAAATTGAGTAATAAATTTGGATTTTTCAAGTTGACGATTTAAATCAAATTGATTAAGGAAATACATTGTTTTTATTAAATTTTCAATACTAAAAAATTTAACAAGAACAATCAAATTTGATATTGATTTGTTAATTATTGATTGAATATAAGATTCATATTCAAATAAGTTTGTTATTTTGTATATTTCATAGTTTGTACCACCTTCATATTCAATTGACAGAATATCACCTTGTAAAATCACAATCACTGTTTTTCTTTGTATTTCTAAATTGTTCATACTAATACTCTTGTTTACTAACTTTCCTTGTGTTGGTTATCCCACACACATACAAAATTTTACACTACAAAGTTTTTCTTTTTAGTTTTTTTTTACAACAACAAAAAAAAACAAACAAACTACAAAATAAGCAACAGACGGGTATTACTTTAGAACAACACTTACGTTGTCTATACTATAACTAAACCTCTCTATTCATACATTAACTTCACTATCATGGTACCAAGTACAGAAAAATCTAATGATGTTTCAGAAAAACAATTCAATAAATATCTTGAATCAGATATACCTGATGAGCAAATAATTGAATCGATATTTCAAGAAAGAAAGACACAACATGCTGATGATGCTATTGATTATGAAGATATTGATGAATTAGCTGAAGATGAGTTACCTGAGGAGGTGAAACCAGAAGAGCAAGAACAAGAACAAGAACAAGAACAGGAACAAGAACAGGAACAGGAACAGGAACAGGAACAAGAAGACTTGGATGTCTTTCTTGCTGGTGAAGGAGATGTTAACGAAAGTCAAGCTCAACAAGATGCTGATGCTCAATTTGATGAAATGTTTGGTGGTGATTCTCAAGAACATGTTGATACTACCGATCAATTATTCAACGATTTAGAACATCCCTTAGGTGATGATGATATAAATGAAGAATTAAAAGATTTTAATTTAGTATTTGAAGAAGAAGAACAAATAAATCAAAAGCATAGATTGGAATTAGAAGAAAAGCAAAAGTTAAAGAAACAAAAATTACAACGTGTTGTAAAGAAATTACAAAAACAAAGAACAAAACTTAATATTAAACATTATTATCCTAATTATAAACGAAATAAACCATTCAATTTTCATGAATTCTTTTCTCCACAACCTAAATTTTATCGTTTTCATCATCCAACAATTAATTTAAAACCGTTAATACCAACAAAATTAAACCTTGAAATTGATATTGATCAGAGAAAATTGTTTAAATCAAGCAATTTGTCTCATACACCATCTAAAAATATAACCAATATAACTGCTTCAGATATTCAATTTGTTCATGAATTAACGGCAGCTGAGAAAATCTCTTTGAAACCAGTAGATTATTTGACTCGAGATTGGACAAATGATGATAAATTTCATGATTATTCTAAAGATTTAATATTGTCAACTACAGATTGGAATGATGATGCAATAATCAATGCAGGAGATGTTAAAAATAAACCGAAAACAACTATTTTTGACAATAATCTTGATATTACTGCTAATGAAGAAGAACAAGATGAAAAAATATTTAATGGACAAATAGATACTACTTTTAAATTAGATATGAATGATCCTAATTTATTATTCATTCCAAAACAAGTGACTGAAAAAGTTCCACCTGCAACAAATCTGAAATTTAATATTTCCAATGATAAACAATATGAAGTACTTAAGAATAATTATCATATCAAAGTAAGATCTCAATTGAGTAATTTAAATATTGAACATTCAATACCTGCTCTTAGATTACAAACACCATATTATAAAGTGAAATTATCTTCACCCGAAGTAAGATCGTTTCATCGACCAACATTCAATATTCGTCCTGGTTCCTTAATTAGTTTTTCCAAATTAAAGTTACGTAAGAAAAAGAAAGATCGTGGGAAAACTTTACAACAAGTATTTAGTAAAACCACTGATTTAACTACTGCTGACACGGCAAATATAATTGCTATGGAATATTGTGAACAATATCCTCAAATCTTGTCAAATTTCGGTATGGGTTCCAAAATCATCAATTATTATGCTAAGGAACGTAAAGATGATTCTTCAAGACCTAAAGCACAATTAGGAGAAACTCATGTATTAGGATTAGAAGATCGTTCTCCATTTTGGAATTTTGGAGAAGTTGCCCCAGGAGATTTTGTCCCAACATTATATAATAATATGATTAGAGCGCCAATTTTTAAACATGATGGGAAATCAACTGATTTCTTATTAATTAAATCCCAAGGTGCTGGTTCTCATCAAAAATTTTATTTACGATCAATTAATTTTAATTTTGCTGTGGGTAATACATTCCCCGTGGTTGAAGTACCAGCACCACATTCTCGAAAAGTAACTAACATGTCTAAGAATCGATTAAAAATGATTGTTTTCCGAGTAATGAATAACAAGAAAATGGCAAGAATATCAGTCAAGGATGTTTCCAAACATTTTCCTGATCAAAATGATATGCAAAATCGTCAACGATTAAAAGAATTTATGGAATATCAACGACAAGGTGATGATCAAGGATTTTGGAAAATTAAAGGATCTCATGATCATGTACCTACTGAAGATGAAATTCGAACCATGATTACTCCTGAAGATAGTTCAATGTTAGATACTATGCAATATGGACAACAAGCATTAGATGATAAATTGACATTATGGGGAGATGAAACAAAACAAGATGAAGAAAAGGAAAAGGAGAAGGAGAAAAAGAAAAAACAAGATGAAGAAGAAGATGATGATGATAAGGAAAAATCGAAAAAACGGGATAAAGAAGATATAGAAATTGATATTGATGAAGAATTAACTCCTTGGAATCTTTCCAAGAATTTCATAATTGCCAATCAAACAAAATCAATGTTACAATTAAATGGAGAAGGTGATCCTAGTGGTATTGGATTAGGATATTCTTTCTTACGATCAACTCAAAAAAATGGATTTAAACCATTATTCCCCCCACCTCCAGAAAATATCCCCAAAACTAATACTGCAGCATATCAACAGAAATTATATGAACAAGAAATTAAGCGAATTTGGTATTCTCAACGAAGTTCATTAGTTGATCATGGTCCTGGTTTCAATTTACAAATGATTTATGATGAATATAAACCGGTAAATCATGAACAATTTGTTAATTCAAAACTTGAAACACCTCCTGAAGAAAAAGTCTTACGAATAACTAGAAGAATTCGGGATGAAAATGGGATTTTACAACGAAAAACAGAGACATTAACTGATCCCCGATTAATTAAAGCATATATCAAACGAAAGAAACAAATTGAAGATGAATTATTAAAGAATGCTGATGTAACAGATATCCTTCCAACAACTGATAAAGAATTAAATAAACTTCGTCGTAAAGCATTACAAGAGAAATTAGCAACTTTGGAAAAACGAGCCAAACAAAGTAAAGCAAAGAAACCACCCAAGGATCTGATTCATGCTGCTGCTGCTGCTGGAGGCACTATAATTGATGCAAATACTGTGATGTTACCTGATGGATCATATGCTATTGGTGGGAAAGGTATAGGTAAGGGAAAGAGTAGAACTCGTCGTTGTGCTTCATGTGGTGCATTTGGTCATATAAAGACAAATAAAACTTGTCCATTATATAGTCAAATGATTGCTGGTACATTACCACCAAAGAATAAAGGTGGACCTTCAATTGTAACATCAAATGCTGGGTCCCCTGCAACTAATGCCACTAATTCAAGTCCTCCTCCAGTGAATCCTTCTTCTTCTGTATTATAAATAGTTTGTATTAATAAACTGTATTATATTTTGGAAATTACTGCAAAATTGTTACAAAACTGTTACAAAAATTGTTATAAAATTGTTATAAAATTGTTATAAAATTGTTACAAAATTATAACAAAAATTTATTTTACGAATTCCAATTACAATTGTTTGACATTCAAACTTTATCAAATGATCATAATTTAAATACTTGAATTAAGAAATTATAAATCAACTTGCACATTAATCAAGTTGCAAAAAAAAATGAATGTAACCTACAGTCACTACTAGGTCGTGCCTCACACAAAATCGTGTGCCTACCAACTTTTTTTTCAAAATTAAACAAAAAAAAAAAGAAAAATTTTTTTTCTCCTTTTTCCAAAAAAAGACAACCAGCTTTAATTTGACAGCATTTAAATAAGTATCCCAATTACTTTAAACATAGAATTTTTTATCTTTGAAAGAATCAAAAACATCTATTTACTTCATTTGATAAAAAAAAAAAAATAAAGAAAATAGTTGCAGTCTTTTGTTAGAACCAAACCATCAAAGAAAGTTAACCAAATTCTGTTCACCCTTGTAAGTCACAATCCCCCGCCCACCCAAGTGAACAACGTCGAAAAACACCAAAAAAACAACCAAATTTTTAGAAACACCCACACATTTCCCCAGTTACATCACTTTATTTTTGTATTATTAAACCTTGTTCATATCTATAATGTCTGATCAAAACTGGAAACAAAATTTGAACCTTCCTGCAAAGGATACTAGACCTCAAACTGAAGATGTTTTAAACACAAAAGGTAAATCATTTGAAGATTTT
Organism: Spathaspora sp. UFMG-CM-Y285; assembly: GCA_002911495.2. Lineage (NCBI taxonomy): Eukaryota > Fungi > Ascomycota > Pichiomycetes > Serinales > Debaryomycetaceae > Spathaspora > Spathaspora sp. UFMG-CM-Y285. The sequence continues at coordinate 203,641 of PPUV02000017.1, forward strand.
AATTTAAAACGAGAATTATTAATGGGAATCTTTGAAGCAGGATTTGAAAAACCTTCACCAATTCAAGAAGAATCTATTCCTATGGCTTTGGCTGGTCGTGATATTTTAGCTCGAGCTAAAAATGGTACAGGTAAAACTGCTTCATTTGTAATTCCATGTTTACAACAAGTTAAACCTAAAGTTTCCAAGATTCAAGCCTTAATTTTGGTTCCTACTCGAGAATTAGCATTACAAACTTCACAAGTTGTAAGAACTTTAGGTAAACATTTAGCTATACAATGTATGGTTACCACTGGTGGTACTTCATTAAGAGATGATATTGTTAGATTAAACGATCCTGTTCATGTATTAGTTGGTACCCCAGGTCGTGTATTAGATTTGGCGGCAAGAAAAGTGGTTGATTTATCAGAATGTCCTATGTTTGTCATGGATGAAGCTGATAAAATGTTATCACGAGAATTTAAGGGGATAATTGAACAAATTTTAGAATTTTTCCCAACAAATAGACAAGCATTATTATTTTCTGCTACATTCCCCTTGGCAGTAAAATCATTTATGGATAAACATTTAAATAAACCTTATGAAATTAATTTAATGGATGAATTAACTTTAAGAGGTATTTCTCAATTTTATGCCTTTGTTGAAGAAAAACAAAAATTACATTGTTTAAACACATTATTTAGTAAATTACAAATTAATCAATCAATTATTTTTTGTAATTCAACTAATAGAGTTGAATTATTGGCCAAAAAAATTACTGAATTAGGTTATTCATGTTATTATTCTCATGCTAAAATGCCTCAACAAGCAAGAAATAAAGTTTTTCATGAATTTAGACAAGGTAAAGTACGGAATTTAGTTTGTTCTGATTTATTAACTAGAGGTATTGATATTCAAGCAGTTAATGTTGTTATTAATTTTGATTTCCCCAAAACTGCTGAAACTTATTTACATAGAATTGGTAGATCAGGTAGATTTGGACATTTAGGTTTGGCTATTAATTTAATGAGTTGGAATGATCGATATTCATTATATAAGATTGAACAAGAATTAGGAACAGAAATTAAACCAATTCCAGCAACAATTGATAAGAAGTTATATGTTGCCGAAAATGAAGATGCAGTACCAAGACCATTTAGAATTGAAGAATTACCCAAGGGGAATACTACAATTCATGGGAAACCAGGGTATGAATATAAGGGGCAACCTGAAGTTAATCAAGCACAAACTCATCCTCAAGGACCACACCAAGTTCCACAGCAACAGCAACATCAACATCAACAACCTCAATTTGCTGGTCAATACCCTGGATCTGCCCCACCTCCACCACAATTTAATGGATATCCATATCAACAACCACAATATGCTCCAGGATATCCAAATCAACAATATAACGGGCAATATCAACAATCATCACCACAACAAGCCCAACCTCCAGCACAACAATATTAGAAAGTTATACGTGTAGTTGTCATTTAATGAATTCTGTATAATGTTTTTATTTTTTATTTGTTTATTAATGATTGTTTGATTTGATTTGTTAATGGTATTAAATGATGACTACGTGTTGTGACTGGAAAGAAAAGAGAAGAGAAGAGAAGAGAAGAGAAGAGAAGAGAAGAGAAGAGAAGAGAAGTTTGAAAGGAGTTTGATAGAGTGAGGAGTTGGAGGGAGAAAGAAGAATATATAAAAAAAGAGAGAAAAAAAGAGAGAAAAAAAAGAGAATATATGAGGATGTCTAGGAGAGTGGAGTAAGGAAGAAAGTTGAAATATGAATATGTTAAGAATAACTATAAAATGACTAAAATATGAAACTAAAATGAAAAGTCATTTGTGAATTTAAATGAATAAAAAGATGTAAATTGAAATTGTATAGTTTTAGTTTATCTGAATAAAGGAACATCTTTTTTAAGAAATTATTTAGTAGTGTGACAGGTTTTTTGGCAAGTAAAAACTGTTTACAATTTTGTACAATGTTACACAAATTACAATCTGACTCTGTTTTCATTGATTACAGATATTGCGCAAGTGACTCGTAAGTATATTCATATCTTTCGAGTTACCCAGTTTAACTTACTTTGTAAGAATCTTTCAGACACAGGACAACAACTTTAAGAGATCAAGCTTTAACTTGCCCCCACCACACATTCTAAAAAAGAAATTTCCAAGTGACAATTTTTTTGTCTGAAAAAATTTTCTCCAAATTTTTTTTTTATTAGTCAAACGGTCTTTTTTTTTTTTTGAGTTTCTCATCTCTCTAGTCAAGATCTTTTTATTCTCTCTTTTTAAGATTTCCTATCTTCAACAGGTACTTTACTGTATCATCAGTTATATATATACATCCATTCCTTAAAGTTACTTGTAATTCACCATGTGTGGTATTTTAGGTGTTGTAGTTGCTGATCAACGTAAAAATGTTGCATCCGAATTATTTGAAGGTGCTATGTTTTTACAACATCGAGGTCAAGATGCTGCTGGGATAGTCACCAGTGGTCCTAAGGGAAGATTCTATCAATGTAAAGGTAATGGTATGGCTCGTGATGTTTTCACTCAACTGAGAATGAATAATCTTGTTGGTAATATGGGGATTTGTCATTTACGTTATCCTACTGCTGGTTCTTCTGCTGGTAGTGAAGCTCAACCATTTTATGTTAATTCTCCTTATGGAATTACTTTAAGTCATAATGGGAATTTGGTTAATTCAAACGAATTAAGAGAATATTTGGATGAAGTTGTTCATCGTCATATTAATACTGATTCTGATTCAGAATTATTAATCAATATTTTTGCAGCTGAATTAGATAAATTTAATAAATCAAGAGTTAATAATGGAGATTTATTTGCTGCATTAACTGGAACTATGGATATGATTAGAGGAGCATATGCTTGTGTAGCTATGTTAGCTGGGTATGGTATTATTGGATTTAGAGATCCTAATGGTATTAGACCCTTGTTATATGGAGAAAGAATTAACAAGAATGGAACTACTGATTATATGTTAGCTTCAGAATCTGTAGTTTTAAAAGCACATGGATTTGATACCTTCCGTGATGTTAAACCCGGGGAAGCAGTTATTATTACTAAGGATTGTAGTAAACCAGAATTTCGTCAAGTTATTACTCCCAAAATTTTCGCTCCTGATATTTTTGAATATGTTTATTTTGCTAGACCTGATTCAGTATTAGATGGGGTTTCCGTATATAGATCAAGAATTGAAATGGGGATTAAATTAGCGGAAAAGATTGAAAGATCGTTAACTGAAGATGAAAAGATTGACGTGGTGATTCCTGTACCTGATACTGCTCGTACTTCCGCTTTCCAATGTTCAGTATCTTTAAATGTTCCATATAGAGAAGGATTTGTTAAAAATAGATATGTTGGAAGAACATTTATTATGCCTGATCAACAAGAACGTAGATCATCAGTCAGAAGAAAATTAAACGCTATGGATTCCGAATTTCAAGGAAGAAATGTCTTGTTAGTTGATGATTCAATTGTTAGAGGTACTACATCTAAAGAAATTGTTGCCATGGCTAGAGAAGCTGGTGCCAAAAAGGTTTTCTTTGCTTCCTGTGCTCCACCAATTAGATTTAACCATATTTATGGTATAGATTTAGCTGACACTAAGGCATTAGTTGGTTTCAATCGTGATGAAGATGAAATCGCTAGTGTTATTGGTGCTGACAAGGTAATTTATCAAGATTTACAAGATTTAATTGAATGTTGTAAACGAGATGATATTCAAGAGTTTGAAATTGGGGTATTTAATGGGAAATATATTACTGGTATTGAAGATAATTATATTCAAGAATTAGAAAAAGTTAGAGCTCAAAATCAAAGAATGAAAGAATATCGAGCAAGAGGCATGAGTTTGGATACTAATGTTGATCAAGAGTTTATTGATGTTAAACCGGATGTTGATATTAGTATTTATAATCGAGGTGATTATAATGAGTAGAAAAAATGATATAGACTTTGATTATGTAATTTGATATTTGTATGTGTTGATAGTGTAGTAAGAATGAAGTGGCATGTAATATAAGTAAGGCGGACCAAGGGACATACGAAGATTCGTAAAATATTTTTATGCTGAAGAAAAGTCAAGCCATAATCAAGGGTAAGATCTTTCTAAAGCGGATATCTAGAACACCTTTCCATTGTTCTTGTTAATAAGATAGAAAAAATTTCTCACAACAATACAAGGAAACACCACAATAACGCGTGTGTGGATTATTATCAAAGCAACGTGAGATAGGAAATAAGCCTGTTGTAACCTGGCTTAAAAATTCAACACCCCCTGTGTGGTGGTGCTAGGAAGTGAAGAACTCAAGATGTTACAATATACTACGCAATACTAACATCTCGATGCAGGTTCCATCACGGTTGGAAAATTCTACGCAATAACAATTGCTGCATCTACACAGCTCATTAGCCACATGCCAACCTCATACACGTTACCTTAAAACGGCTTAATTTTTACTGTTTTCATTTGCAAGAACAATGAAAGATTGTAGGGAATATAACCTGTAAAACAAATGCACAAAATAAAAAAAATGCAAAAATAAAAAACAAACGCTTACAAAACCGTTGACAATAGAATGGGAGGGTGTTAGACATAAATTATGTACCTGTTGTAAAACTTGGCAAAATAGTTATAATCGCACTAAAATCACACCAGCCACTATTTGTCGAGTATATTGTCATCTGGTTCTATTCAGGTTTATCTGCACTACTTCCAAACTCTAACTCAAATCTTAGCTTTAGTATATCACAAAAAAAATTACAATAATCCGAAAATTTACAGGTTGACTTAAAATTCCACAAATCTTCCACACAAAACAAACAAACAAACAGACAAAAAAAAATCACTAAAAATAAAAATAAAAATAAAAAAACGATAAAAAAATAAAAAGAAATGTTGACACACACGTATAAATTTTTTTGTTTTATTTTTTGGCTGTTTTATTTAAATTTGTCAATTTCCAACACAAGTTAGAATTTTTTTTACTGTTGAATGGGACTACTCCTGGCTTATCTTATTGGACAAATACTATACTTAGTTAGAAGGAAATACCGAAATAAAAACAACGACATGGAAAAGTCAAGCACTCCTCAACCAGGCCATAATTTGGCATCCTCAATTTCCAATTCAGGTCCTATATCTATTCTTGCATACTGTTTATCATCCATTTTAATGACAGTAACCAACAAATATGTTTTATCTGGTTTCAGTTTTAATTTAAACTTTTTCCTTTTAGCTGTGCAATCCATTGTTTGTATCGTTACTATTGGTTCTTTAAAATCAACTGGTATTATCACTTATAGACAATTCAACAAAGAAGAAGCCAAGAAATGGTCACCAATTGCCTTTTTATTAGTTGCTATGATTTATACTGGTTCCAAGGCTATTCAATATTTAAGTATTCCTGTATACACAATTTTCAAAAATTTAACTATTATTTTAATTGCTTATGGTGAAGTTTTATGGTTTGGTGGTAAAGTTACTAGTATGGCATTAAGTTCTTTCTTACTTATGGTTTTCTCATCCATGATTGCTTATTATGGTGACAATGCTGAAGTTAAAAGTCAAGATGATGCCTTTACATTATATCTTGGATACTTTTGGATGCTTATCAACTGTTTTGCATCAGCTTCATTTGTTTTAATTATGAGAAAGAGAATTAAATTGACCAATTTCAAAGATTTTGATACTATGTACTACAACAATTTATTAGCCATTCCAATTTTATTAATTTCTTCCTTTGTATTTGAAGATTGGTCAGCTGAAAACATTGCTGTTAATTTCCCTAGTGATAACAGAGCCACTACTATTTCTGCCATGATTCTTTCTGGAGTTTCCTCAGTAGGTATTTCATATTGTTCTGCCTGGTGTGTTAGAGTTACTTCATCAACTACTTATTCTATGGTTGGAGCATTAAACAAATTACCAATTGCCTTGACGGGGTTAGTTTTCTTTGATGCTGTTGTTAACTTCTGGTCTGTTAGTTCTATTTTTGTTGGGTTCATTGCTGGTTTAGTTTATGCTATTGCTAAACAAAAGCAACAAAAGGAACAACAATCATTACCAGGAAATAAATAGAGAGTGTATTAGATACCCTTTAGATTTTATTTTTGATAGATTTTTTTTTGTATATTATATATTCAACTATATACATAATAGAAAGAAGTTGAAGTGATTTGTGTATAAGATAAACTCGGGAGTACCCCCTTCGCAAGAAATTAGCAAGTTATAGCAACATATCAATGTGTATTGAAGTTCAATTGAATTTTTGAAAAATGTTTTAACAAACAACTGCATGTAATCAATGTTAAGCTTATTAGACGATGTTAGAAACTTGATATTCAGCTATTTAAATCAAATTGATATGACTATACTAAGATTAGTCATCAAAAGAATTTCTCAACTAGCTATAATCAAATTATGTCATTTGGTACATTTGGTACATTTTCAATTCTCCAAACTTAAGATTTTGGTGACTAGTTATCTTCACTCACCATTTTATCTAAATAATACCATCATCAATGCATGGAAAAATCTTATAAAACTATTTGGTTCACCCCAGATTAATTTGGTAAAGTACTTTGCAATTCATGAAGATTTTCTGCCCAAGATGAGAGACACTTGTCCGCTAGATTTCATGAAATACTTCAACCCGCGTCAAATACCAAAACTGATATCGATCGTTTGAAAGTATTAGAAACTTTTCATATTTCTGCTAGGGATATTCCCGAAATGTTTGCAAGGAGATCTAAACTTGATTCATCGGATCACTTTTTCCGTTAATATCTACAATGTAAATGTTGATAATATTTTAATAATGACTGGAGATTTCATTGTCTGTAGTTACTTTGTGTATGAAAAAGAAGAACGCGCTCAGGTATTGGTATTTCTGATTTTTTGCAACTAGAGAAATGTTTGTTGTGGCTATAGTTAGTACTTAAAAACAGGGTATTTAATTTTGGGATATTATATCATTATATGTTGGTATTACTTACAGCGATAGTCCAAATAGAGGGAAGACATCTGTTGTAAAGGCAAGTGATTGTTAGACCGAAAGAACAAGAGAAAAAGCAAGAACCATTTTATTTACGTCTTTTTTGGGTTAACTGTCAACAGAAAAAAAAAAAAAGAATACCAGGAAACAAAGTCCAAGTAACAATACTCTGACAGAATTTACTGGAACAATTTAAAACCAGGGAATAGCTGATATACCCAAGTTTGCCATTAGACATTGTTATGATCTTCTTCCAATTATACAAGGAGTCAACAACTTTTTAAAGTTAGTTATTTCTATTTACATAAAACTTACAATCTTATTAGATACACACCCATGCAATTACCTGTTGGTGAGACGATGATTGCATGTGGGATTTAAAGAAAAAAGCAAATATGTTAAAAAATAAAAGAACATGCGGTTACCTGGGACTCTAAATTGTTAATTTGATATTGTTTTGGTGAACTTAGTATTCTCACATATGAATTAAAACTAACAATTTTGCAAAGTAATAGTTTCCAAGATCGGACCATTACATTTCCCAGATAGGTAGATAACCAGACTAAACAATAAGCCCACAATACATCCTCCATTGTTTTTCGGTTTTGTAAACCAGCCAAGTATTTTTCTCCATAACTTGAGACAATACAAAACTATATAAAAAAAAAAAGAATTAGCATAGTGGTAAAATTTTTTTACATGGGCCGGTGATTTTTCCCTGGCTTGTTTTTTTTTTCTTCCCCGTCCCAATAAATACCCCTTGCTACGTCTACGATATAGGGTTTTAAACCAAAAGTACTAAATTCAATTTCTTTTCTTTTTTTTTTTTTCAAAGACACCAGTTTAAAAACTATGGAAAAGCTTCAACCAGGTCATGATTCGATTGGTCATCGGATCTCCAATTCAGGTCCAATATCTATCTTTGCTTATTGTTTATCTTCCATTTTAATGACAGTAACCAATAAATATGTTTTATCTGGTTTCAGTTTTAATTTAAACTTTTTCCTTTTAGCTGTGCAATCCATCGTTTGTATCTTTACTATTAGTACATTGAAATTTAGTGGAGTTATAACCTATAGACATTTTAATTTTGAAGAAGCCAAGAGATGGTCACCAATTGCCTTTTTATTAGTTGCTATGATTTATACTGGTTCCAAGGCTATTCAATATTTAAGTATTCCTGTATACACCATTTTCAAAAATTTAACTATTATTTTAATTGCTTATGGTGAAGTTTTATGGTTTGGTGGTAAAGTTACTAGTATGGCATTAAGTTCTTTCTTGCTTATGGTTTTATCGTCAATCATCGCCTATTATGGAGATAACGTTGGTGTTAAAACTGAAACTGACGCGTTTGCTTTATATCGAGGATATATTTGGATGTTTGTAAATTGTTTTGCATCAGCCTCGTTTGTTTTAATTATGAGGAAACGTATTAAATTAACGAATTTTAAAGATTTTGATACTATGTACTACAACAATTTATTAGCTATTCCAATTTTACTTGTTGCTTCAATTTCCCTTGAAAAATGGACTCCTGAGAATTTAGAAGTGAATTTCCCTAGTAATAATCGAGGTACTACAATTGCAGTCATGATATTATCAGGAGTTTCCTCAGTAGGTATTTCCTACTGTTCTGCCTGGTGTGTTAGAGTTACTTCATCAACTACTTATTCTATGGTTGGAGCATTAAACAAATTACCAATTGCCTTGTCTGGGTTAATTTTCTTTGATGCTGCTGTAAATTTCTGGTCAGTTAGTTCGATCTTTGTTGGATTTGCTGCAGGATTGGTATATGCAAGTGCAAAGCAAAGACAACAAAGAGAAGAAAGGATGCCATTACCAAGTCATAGTAAGTAATAGTAAGTAATAGTAAGTCATAGACTCAATTATAAACTCAACGCTACCAATTCATTTTTCTCCTCCCACGCACGACCTTTGTTTTTTTTTTTGTTCGTTTTACAACAAAACATCGTAGAGAAAAAAAAAGAAAAAGATATTTGATTTTTCTTTGGCTGTCTGACATCTAAAAAAGAGGGTTAAAACTGAATTGTGTCTTGAAGACCATGGCTGACAATTCTTTGGAATCAATTCCAACTTATTTAGAACAATCACTTTCACCACAATATGCTAAGCAAGCAGAGAAATTACTTCGTTCTATAGAATCTCAACCTGGATTTGCTATTAATTTACTTCATATAATTGCATCTACTAATTTATCACAATCGGTTCGACTTGCTGGTGCTGTTTTTCTTAAGAATCTTATTAGAAGAAAATGGATTGATGAAGATGGTAGTAATTATTTATTACCTTCGGAAGATGTTACTAGTATTAAGTTGGAAATTATTGATGTTATGATTAAATTACCTTTGAATTTACAAGTTCAATTAGGAGAAACAATAAGTCTTATTGCTGAAAGTGATTTCCCTCATAATTGGGGAAATTTGATTGATAATTTAGTGGGAAAATTTTCTATGACTGATTTTGTTAATAATAAAGCAATTTTACTTGTGGCTCATTCAATTTTTAAAAAATGGCGTCCATTATTTGGTTCAAATGAATTATATGCTGAAATTCAATTGGTTTTGGATAAATTTGCTCCTACTTTTTTACAATTGGTTGTAGAATTAGATCGATTAATTGATGCATCACAAGATAACAAGGCACAATTGGATATTTATTTTGATAATTTGTTATTGTTGATGCAAATTTATTATGATTTTAATTCTCAAGAAATTCCTGAATTTTTTGAAGATAATATGAATCAATTAATGAATATTGTACACAAATATTTGATTTATATTAATCCTTTACTTATTGATTCTGATGAAGATTCTCAAGAAATTGAAGTATTAATTAAAGTTAAAACTTCAATTATTGAATTAATTTCTCTTTATGTGGTAAGATATGCTGATGTTTTTGAACCTTTAATTCAAACATTTATTACTTCAGTTTGGGAATTAATTAATGCATTTGTTACAAAACAAACAAAATATGATTTACTTGTGGTTAAATCATTACAATTTTTAACAGCAATTTTAAAAATTGAAAATTATCAACAAATTTTTCAAAATGAGACTTCTATAAATGAAATTATCGAAAAAATCATTTTACCTAATATTTATTTTCGAGAAATTGATCAAGAAATTTTTGAAGATGAACCTTTACATTATATAAGATCAGATTTAGAAGGTTCAGATTTTGATTCTAGAAGGAAAAGTTCTACTGATTTCTTACGAGAATTAAAAGAATTAAATAGTGAATTATTGACTAATTCTGTAATGAAATATGTCAATCAATTCTTGACTCAAGAACAAGATTGGAGAAATAAAGATACTGCAATTTATTTATTTAGTTCTTTAGCCACTAAGGGTTCAATTACGACAATTGGTGTAACATCAACAAATACCCTTGTTGATGTGGTTAAATTTTTTACTGATAATATTGCCCAAGATTTACTTGGTAATACTCATGCAATTTTACAAGTTGATGCAATAAAGTATATTTATACATTTAGAAATCAATTAACTAAAGATCAATTATTAGGAATATTACCTAATTTGATTACTCATTTAAATGGAGAATATAATCCTGTTGTATATACATATGCTGCTATAACTATTGAGAAATTACTTACAATGACCGATTTTAATAGTCATGAACAAGTGATTAATAAACATGATATCAAAGATTATATTAACCAAATGTTGAATGAATTATTTCAACTTATATTAATGAATAATTCTTCCCCGGAAAAACTTGCTGAAAATGAATTCCTTATGAAATGTCTTGTTAGTATTTTACATACTTGTGAAGAAACTTTGACTACCAGACAACCAATAATTACTCAATTATTAACCATTTTACAAATCACAGGTAAAAACCCATCAAATCCAAAATTTTCACATTATATTTTTGAATCACTTGGATTATTGATTAAATTTGGTGATGATATTCCTCAATATATGGATTTAATTATCCCACCCTTGTTGGAAATACTTTCAGAAGACGTACAAGAATTTGTTCCTTATACATTACAAATCTTGGCTTATTTACTTGAAAATTACCCTAAATCAAACCCTATTCCTTCAACTTATGCTAATTTAATTGAACCGTTACTTTCACCTTCAGTCTGGGCTTATCGTGGGAACATCCCAGGTATTACTCGTTTATTAATTGCTATAATTAACCATGATTCGAGTTTATTTGGGGATGCAAATTTGTTACCTTTGTTGGGAGTTTTTCAAAAATTAATTGCTTCAAAAGTGAATGATGGATATGGATTTGAATTATTAGAACTGATTTTATTGAATTTATCAGTAGATAAATTACAACCTCATTTAAATACCATTATGACTTTATTATTACGTAGATTGAGTGATTCAAGAACAGATAAATTTGTTAAACAATTTGTTGTGTTTATCACGGGGTTAGCTGTGGGTCCAGGAAATTTCCTTAATTCAAATATTATAAATGGAGATTTTGTCGTGAGTTTATTTGATTCTGTTCAACCTGGAGTATTTGGACAGATTTATCAATCATTTATATTAACGTACCTGAAAACATTGTCAAATTTACAAGATAAGAAAATTGTGAATATTGGATTATCTTATTTTGTTATTTGTTCCCAATTTCAACTGAATTATGCTAGTCTTGTTCCTCAAACAATTGAAGTATTAATGGGTAATTTACAAGGATATCTGACAGTAGCTAAGGATGGAAATATGATTATTCCAGTATCTACAGCGCCATTAAGTGAATTAGATTTAAATTTATCATCATTTGGATCACATTTCTCTAAAATTGTTGCTATTCATGTTGGAAAATTTGATCCTGTATGTCAAGTAAAGAATAATGATTTTGAACTGATTAAATTGATTATTGCAGGGAATTTAAAAAAGGTTAATGCTTCGTTTTTAAATTTAGTTAGTAATGAAAGTCAAGCATTGATGAATGGGTTACTTAGTTGAGTATAATAGTGAAGATAAACTATTTAACTATTACTTGGAATATGGTGAAATTTTACAAAAAAGTATGTATAAACGCTTTTTTTTTGTATAGAAATATATATATATAATACACTTTAAAAAAAAAATAAATCAAACTAAACAAATGTTAAGGTTTTTGTTAAGGTTATTGTTGATGTTAATGTTAATGTTATTGTTATTGTTAATGTTATTGACTATTCACAGTCGTCTCTTCTTGTTTCTTTGTCTCCTCTTCTTCTTCTCCTTTTTCTTCTCCTTCTCCTGCTCCTCCCTTGCTCTCCTCTTTATCATTCATTTCTTTTAACTTTTCCAATCTTTCCTTTTCAGCAATCTCTGCTGCTGTTAAAAACCTGCCTCCTTGTCCTCGAGGTCTTCTCATAGCATGTTTATGTCGTGATTCATGTAAATATGGTTTCCTCTTTCTCGCAATTTTCAAATTCTCTTCTAATTTAGCCCGAGCTATACGTCTTTTTAAAATTCGATGATATTGCTTTGCATTGACATAAAACGGTTGTTCTACATTAGGTTCAGTTTCACTTGGTTCTGTCTCTTGTTGTTGCTGTTGTTGTGGTGGTTGTGCATAATAGTATTCACTTGTAGTTGCTGCAGTTGTAGGGGGTGATTGTTGAGGTACAGCATCATAGTATGGTGTAGTTGACGATGTAGATGATGGTGTTTGTGTAGGATCTTGTGTTGATGTTGTTGTGGGTTGTTGCGTAGGTGATAATTGATTGTTGCTATAATATGTCGTTGATTGTGGTGTATCTTGATAGTATGGCTCATTCATGGTTTTTTGTAATGATGTCATAGCTAGATAGATATATGTAGCTTATTAGTTTATAGTACGGGGCTTTACAATTGTTGTTTTTCAAAATGTTAATTGAGAGAAGTAAGCAAAAAAAAAAAAAAAAACTTTTGGAAAGAAAAAAATGATTTCCGGAGAGGTATTTCCGAGCATCGGAATTGAATTGACGATAATGAATGTATATAGAATCAGCACCAGTTTGTTCATGTGTAATGAGATACACTGCACTTTAAAGACAAGTAATATAGTGGTGACCCGAACCATCATAGCTGTATAGTCTTTAAATATCATTCTAGAACGAACTTTCTCGTTGGTGTCGAGGATGTCAAAGTTATTCAGGAGAATATCCATTTTTACTGTTGTATTTTCAATTAATATCCTATAACCCAAGTCTCATTATAATCTTCAATATCTACCAACTAATCACTCTCCCTTAAACAGTTCAAGAAATGAATCATCTATAAATGGAGCTATACTATCAGTCAACAACCCATCAAAAACAACCTTATTATTTTCCTTATAATTTTCCTTATAATTTTCCTTATAATTTTCCTTCACCTTCACTTTCTCCTTCTCCAGTTGCTCTCCTTCCTCCACTATATCCTGTTGCATAGCTATTCGTTGTAAGAAATATTTGTGTTTATTCACACTCCATGGTTTCACAATCTTGGACTTTTCTCTACCAATTCTCTCAGTAATTATATTCGACTCTTCATCCAACGATTTATACTCCTCTTCTTCCTCTCCCTCTTCCTCCTCTCCCTCTTGTTTTGGTTTCTCATCAACATATTTCACTTGTTGGAATTTCTTATGTAATTCATGAGTTAAAGGTGGCCAAAAACAATCTAATTTCTTAGTAAAACAATTATGACATATAGGATATGATGTCTCATCGCATTTCTTCTTTCGTTTCCGACATGTGAAACAACCGGTACGTGATCTTGTCTTCTTTGGTGGATTCATAGTTAGTAGGTTGTTAGATTAATTTAGATAAGTTATGGGATCTACCCAATTAGGTAATTGAAAAATTGAATTAACCGCGCTATTTATTATAATGAAAAATTTTCTTTGATTTAAACCTTGAATAGGGGGGAAAAAGTTTTTAAACGAGGAGATTAGTTACATAATAACATACTCTAATATATTGTAGTTTTAGACACTAAACTTACTTTCTTCAAATTCCAATGTTTAACCACATTACTCCAGATCAATTCTTGATTTAAACTTTGTAAATATGACATATAGTTAATGTCGCGACAATGTCGCTACATTGTCTGAAAGTCCAATTTAAATTTCCTGCATATAACCACAATGTTGAAAGTAAAATATTAACAACACATTTTTCAAGACCAAGATACAACATAAGTATCCAACTATGAGTACAATATCAAATGACATGTCGATTGATGACATGTTCATTCAATTGCCAATAACGCATATTAAACAAATCCTGCAAGAATACAATACAAAGATTGCTCAAACGAAATCTGATTTACATAGTTTAGTTGGTGGGAAATATCGAGATTTAATAAAGATTGCTGAGGATATTGATTGTATGTTTAGTATAAGTCAAGAATCTGATCAAAATATCTCCAATTTATCTTATCAATCTTCAAAATTTGTTTCATTTACCAAAAATAATTATTCTACGTTTGATTCCAGGATTAGAGATAGAGATGCACGAGTGTCAAGGTTGAATTCAAGAGCAATTATCGTTAGGAATATCATTAATAAGAAATTGGCAAAGTTGGATTATAAAATAAGACAAGGAGAAAGAGGATTGATTCATACTTCGAATTTCATATATTATTCTAAAGTGTTTTATACAATTGAACAAACGTTCAGTGATGTATTGGACAAGAATGAATCTATTGCTGAGCAATTTATCCAAATGAAAACTCGATTGATTGAATATTTAGAATCAGAAATTGCGAGATATAATTTAACTAATTCAATTGTTCATTCAACAAATAGTGATACTTTTAAATTAGGTCAAAGATTGGGTGTACAAGATTTAATTATGCAAGGATTACAAGATGATTATATTGAAGAAGAAGAATTAGATGAAGAAGATGTTGATGAAGAAGAAGATAAATTTGAGAATTATGAGTTTGTTAATTCCAAAATTGAGAGTTATGATGTTCATACTTTACCTATATCCAATTACTTGATTAGTTTAACTATTTTGCATAGATTAGAATTTACTCAGTTTGTGGAATTGTTTGTTGATATTAGGTATAAGTTTTTACAACTGGTAATTAACGAGTTAGGTACTACTTCCCTTGATAAAATCAATTTTTTTAAGATTTTCAAATATATTGAAAATACAATTTGTTATATTCAAGATTATTTCACAAACCCCAACAGTGATTATTTTCGAGGATTACACACTGTGAAGACTCCCTGGAATGCTTCAAGTTTAATTGGACATCGAAGTTGGTTTGATGATATAATAATTCAATTTAATTTACAAGGATTTGTCCCAATATCACCTATTGAACTTGTAAAATTTCTTAATGTCGTGTTTGAAATTGTTACTGTGTCTGATGTAGGTAAATCTGGAATATCCAATTTATCAACTTGTATGTTTACGTTTCATAATATTATATCCAGTCTTGTTAAATTACAAGATTCCATCAAATTATCAGGAATGAATTCTCATTTAATCAAGATTTTATCCACTACAAATCATTTATCTGAGTTATTATCATTAGTAACTCGTCAAATTCAAGATTCTTTCAATATTCACATGTCTCAATTAAACACAAACATCTTAGACACAATCAACGAACAATTAACAAGTTATAGAACTTCCTCCAAACATAAGATGTTCACTAATGAATTAGTTAATATAATGGATGAAAATATTGATGAATATATGAAAATCATATCCAATACTGTGAGTTCATCCCTGGAAGATGACGCAGGGGGGTTGGTATATTCTTGGTTTGATGAATATATCAATTATACTTTGTTAGTATCTACGGATCAAATTGTGAATAAGTTAGATGTGGTTAATTGTGTGTCACATTTAAGTAGTTTTAAGCGACAATGGGGAGGATATACTGATACGTTAGTTACCAGTGAGTTTGTCAAATTGAAAAAGAGTATGGGTGAAAGTCTTTGGGGACAAGTTGAAATGTTTGTTAATTCATTGAATAAATTTACGATTAGTAAGGTTGATGATAATTTTTATTTAATTGGGATTATTTCAAGATTAAAGGATAAACTTCCTAGAGAGAATAGTGAAATATGGAACAAGATCGAAGTGTTGTGTAGTGAATTGTTTCAAAATATTGTCAATGATATCCCAACTGAGAAATTTGAAACTTTATTCAAACAAGCTATTGAACACAGTGAAGTTGATGATATTCCCTTAAGACCAAGTTTAAAAATGATTCTGGCAATGTTTGTATTAGCTAAAGAGTACTCACGTATCAATGAAGATAATTCAAATTATAATATATTTGTTACTGATTGGATGAGACTGGAATTTACCCAGATTAAGAATAAATGGATACGAGAAAAGTTAATCGATCAACTTATACAAACTAACCAGAGTGAAGAACTCCTGTCCAGTTTATCATTTCTTGTTGATTATATATTTCTACTTGAATTTTGTACTACAACTATTAACAAAAGTGAAATTACCCAATTATTTTCTATTGAAGAATCGACAATTGATATTATAATCCAAGGAGTAAACATATATTATAAATCAAACAAGAATATCTATCTTCCATTAAGTCTTTAATATAAGTATATCTTCAGTCCTTGTTTAGTTAAACTCTTTAATACACTGAAAGTTTCTTGAATATCCCAAATGTTTTGCTTTTTAGAATCTAAATAAGAATTATCCACAATAATAATCTTAATCTCCGAGGGTGACAATTCTGAATTGTCTAATACTTTAGATAATCTTCCTGGTGTACAACATAATATTCTTGATGTCGTAGATTTCACAAGTTTTAAATCGACAGCAAGTTTATTCTTGTTAATTAATTTAAGTGAGGAACCAGACAATTCTCTGGTAGCTCGATGGATATCACAAGCTCTGATAGCTGACATTGACACAATAGCAATGAATTTACGTTCATCAGTTGGTTTATCTTTCTTGCTAGGTAACATATTATTGAATCTATTAGTTATAAAGTTTGATAAATTATCAAGATTTCGAACATCAGTAAATTCTGAACTTGATCGAATTTCCTGTTTGGTGAAATATAAATCTGTCAATTCTAAACTTGATAAATTAGGATTTTTCCGACGAATCTTACTGTTTAAATACTCGGCAATCACTTCTGTTGATGTTTCCACTGACATGTTTTTCTTGGTTTCAACATCCATTTCCATTTTAAGCTTTTTAGTTTCTTTAAACTTAGAGTTGGTTTTTCTCTTTTTAGATTTTGGGACATCTTGTTGTATTGGTTTATCTACTTCTACTTCCTCTTCCAGGAGTTGTAAATCATATTCTAATCCATCATCTAAATCATCTCCTGTAGGTGACATCTTTAGCGATGAGGTAAATAACATTTGAAAAATAAAAAAAAAACTCAACTTCTTTTTTTTTTTCAACTATCTACTCCAGTTCCACCAGCTATGCTTCGACCAATACTACGTAAAAACACCCAAATAATTCATAAACGACACATCCTCCTTGATGCAACACTCCAACACAGACTCACAAGTTCACCTCATCATCCGGTGATAATCATCGGAGGAGGACATGCTGGATGTGAAGCAGCAACTGGATCAGCAAGATCAGGCACACCCACAACATTAATAACACCACATATAGACAAGATTGGAACCGCATCATGTAATCCCAGTATGGGTGGTGTTGGAAAGGGAACACTCCTTCGAGAAGTTGATGCATTAGATGGTGTAGCTTCTAGGATTACTGATTTGGCGGGTATTCATTTCCGGATATTGAATAGTTCTCGAGGTCCTGCTGTTCATGGACCCCGAGCTCAAATTGATCGAAAGATTTATTTGCAGGAGATGCAAAGAGAGATACTTGGATATCGGAATTTAACAGTCATGGAAGCATCCGTGGAAGATATTATTATTGAACCGAGTATGAGCGAAGATACTACGGGAAGAAAAGTTGGTATTGTTCGTGGAGTTATTCTTGGTGATAATACTGTGTTACGTTGTGATAAAGTTGTCGTTACCACAGGGACGTTCCTTGGTGGGGAGATTCATATTGGTCTTAAGGCATATCCAGCAGGTCGGATTGGAGAAGCCGCTACATTTGGACTTTCTAAAACCTTCTCCAATGCCGGGTTTAGATTAGGGAGATTGAAAACTGGAACACCATGTAGATTATCCAGTAAAACTATCAACTATAAAAACTTACTTCCACAACCTTCTGATTACCCACCACAACCAATGTCATATCTTAACGATACAGTAGCATTACAAGATCAACTAGTTACATGTCATCAAACACATACTACCCCGGAATTTCATAAGATTATCTTGGATAATCTCGATAAATCAATTCATATTCGAGAAACCGTCAAGGGACCACGATATTGTCCTTCTATTGAATCGAAAGTGATACGATTCTCCGACAAGTCACAACATACAGTCTGGTTAGAACCTGAGGGACTTGACACCGATTTAGTTTACCCCAATGGTATTTCCTGTACTATGCCTGCGGAAATTCAAGAACAAGTGGTTAGACTTATGCCAGGTTGTGAAAATGTCACTATGGTACAACCAGGATATGGTGTTGAATACGATTATGTTGATCCTCGAGAGTTGAAGAATACATTAGAAACAAAACTTATAGATGGGTTATACCTTGCTGGTCAAATAAATGGGACTACTGGATATGAAGAAGCAGCTGCCCAGGGTTGTATTGCTGGGATTAATGCTGGTTTGGAAAGTCAAGGTAAAAATGCGTTAGATATTGCTCGTAGTGATGGATATATTGGAGTTTTAATTGATGATTTGATTACTAAGGGTGTTGAAGAACCATATCGTATGTTTACTTCAAGATCAGAATTTCGAATTTCCATTAGATCAGATAATGCAGATAAGAGATTGACTCAGAAAGGGTATGATGCTGGTGTGGTAAGTCAAGAGAGGTATGATCATTATATGACTGAAATGGATCAGTTTGACCAGATTAAGCAACATTTAACTAGTGTACGATTGAATATTAATAAACTTGGTCTATCAAACAAACCAGGCCATTCAGTTAATGCTTGGAAATATCTTTCATATAAAGATGTTCAATTAAATGATATACTTCCACATTTAGGAGAACTTCCAAATTGTTATAATAATTTAACTACTAGACTTGCCAATAGGATTTCTATTGAAGGTAATTATGAACCATTCATGGACGTTGAGCTCCGTCATTTACATGCATATAACTCGGATGAAAATTTGAAGTTACCAATCAACTACAAATACGTTAACACGGGTAATTTAAAACTTTCTAATGAAGTTTGTGGATTATTAAACACCATTCAACCAAAAACCATCGGACAAGCAAGAAGAATTCAAGGTGTTACACCAGCAGCCATATTCGAATTATATAAACTTATTCAAAGAACAACATAACCTTGTATATAGAAATATTTATAATTTATACAATTCATTATCTAAAGAAATCATAGATTCCAAGGGTAAATACATTTGTGCTAAATTAGAAATAATATCTAATTCTGATTCATTAGTAAGTTTTGTTCGTCGAAGATATAAAATCACATCATTGATGTTTATATCATCCAGTCCTCGATGATTAGCATATGCTTGAAGATCAAGTAATAATCCATCAAGGAAGGAATCTGCCTTCTCACGAATATTATCTATTATATTGGGTGTTATTCTCTTTTTTCCTTTCAGTAATGTCTTTACAATATGTGATACATCAGATTGCGATATTGAAGTAGTGGTTGTTATTCTGACAGGTTTTGGTTTCATAGAAGGTAATTGTACTCTAGATGGTGGTGGAGATTGTTCAAATATACTTTCTTCATGGATAAACTCTTCCGGGGAAGTTGATCTTGGGGGAGTTTCAAAGAATCCATGAGGTTCAGTAGGGGGAGTAGTAACGATTGTTTCCTCCATGGGGAAATCATCAGAATGAATATCGTTGTCATTATCCATCATTGCAAAATCAAATTCATCACGTGGTTCCTCATCTGCTTGTTGATTCTCCTTGTCTTCTTGAGATGTATCATATTGTTCAATCAGTTCCACGAGGATTTGTGTTGGTGTACTATCTACATGTATTTCAAATGGAGTTTCCTTTGGTGGTGTAGTGGGGAAGAAATTTGGTGTTTCCTCGTGTGGTGGTGGTATTATTGGTGATTCTTGTTGATCTATTGACATGTCCTCAGATGACCGTTCATGTTGTTCAGGAACTCTCGTTTGTATAGGAGATTTCAATTGAGCTTGAGAAGTGTTTGCCATTGTCGGTGATACCTTCTGCTGCTCTTCAACCTGTGGTGATTGTAAATATTCCACAGGTGACTTCAGTTTTTGAGGAAATGCAATAATGGGAGATCGTAAACTTACTTGTTGGAAACTACTTCTTCTCTCAGGAATACTAGGCGATGATACTCTATCAGATCTTTCCTTTGGTTTACTTTTTGCAAGTAAGATTTTTTGTAAATAAGATAATGGTTTTGGTTTAGGTGGAGATATTAAATGGTCTTTAACAGGTAATGGTAAACTATCGTTGAATTCAGTGGGTGATGAAGGTGTTATTCTTGGACTGTTGTGTTTTGGTTGTGGTTGTGGTTGTGGGTGTGGTTCAGCAACTGGTTCTTGTTCAGGTTCTACATTGTCTGGTTGATCAATTTGTCTATCAATTTGTCTATCAATAAATGGATCATCAATTTCCTTCTGTACTTCAACATTTACTTGTATATCTCCCTGTTGTTTCTCCTGCTGTTTCTCCTGCTGTTTCTCCTGCTGTTGCTGTTGTTGCTGCTTACTGTTGTGAACAACTTTACAGAAATATAATAAAAATTCCTTAGTAATAGGACCACGATAATCACCATGAAATAACTTCTCCCCAGTTTCAGTAACGACAATTGAACTACGTCTTTTCCTTCTCGGTGTTAAACTTTGTCTTCCTGGTGTTAAACTTCTTCGTCTTGGGGTTAATGATCTTCTTGGAGTCAAGGAATTTCTAGTTGATCTGGAACTACGTCTTCGTGATCGTGGTGGGATATGTGGAGGGGAATGTGTAGGTAAATGGATGTTCATGTCAGCAAAGGAGCTACGACGTGATGGTGTAGTGGACATCCTGTTTAATTGAGCAAATAGTGAAGACAAGATTACTTTGTTTCTTTGTTTGTTTGATTTGTTTATGTTTTTTTTTCTTTTCTTTGTGTTTGTTGGAGAAATTGCAAGTCCACATCTACAAAGAAATTTCTCCACAATTTTAACAATAGCTTACACTTGCTAATCAACAATGACTTATTAGTCCTATGAAAATACTACATCGTCACATTCAATTAATAATATTACTTGTAATACCTTTATTATATGCTACCATGTGAGCGCGCGCTACCAAATTTGTCTTACTATTTTCAAGTATGAAAAAATCTAAATTTTTCATACATTTTCTAACTCTCCACATGGATCATCAACATGAATACAGATATACCTCGAGAAGATAATTTACTTACAGCAATAGTATCAGGATGTACTGCCCTGGCAGTTTCCAACACTCTAACATACCCATTTGACTTTCTTAAAACACAAGAGCAATTAAATAACTCGCAATTAATGAAGAAATTCAATGTTACTAATGGTCCTCATTCCCTTGCTCAATTATCCAAAGGTTGTTCTGCCTTAGTCATTGGTTCAGTGCTCAAAAATGGTACGAGATTAATTTCTTATAATTGGGCCAGTAAATTCATGGCTGTAGATGATAGAAAGACTAGTGCTCCTCGAACGGTAATTGCTGGAGTTATAAGTGCATTTTTTGAAACATTATGGATTATTCCTAGTGAAAATATTAAGATTACTATGGTGCAAAATCAAACCTTAGTTAATGAAATGAATCGAGTAAAGGAACGTATTGTTGATCGCAATGAGAAAAGTTTGTTTAAGAGGGAATATGTTTCTCCTCATAAATATTATACTAGTGAAATATTTGAACAATATTTTGGTACTGTTAATCAGAGTAAATTTGTTAAGGCAGCACATAAGAAGAACCCCTTGGATTTGGTTATACAATATTATAACAAACAACCTTCATTAACATTGGCTTCCACTATAAAAGAAATTTATTTAATTAAAGGATTAACTGGATTTACATCAGGGACATTTATAACATTCACTCGACAAATTGCCATTAGTTGGGTGTGGCTTTCAACATACAATGCCACTAGACAATTAATTGATCCAAAATCGGACTCCTGGTTTGGACATGATTATACTATGTTGCAAAAGACAGGTCTTCATTTAATTTCATCAATTGCTGTGATTGCAGTTACTCAACCTTTAGATGTAATTAAATCTCATATTCAACTGAAGAATGGGAAAGTGATTTATCGAGATTCTTTAACAACCGCATATAAATTATTTATACAACAGGGGGCAACTAGTTTATTTAAAGGAGCATTACCTCGTTGGTGTAAGTTAATAATTAGTGGTGGGTTAACTGGTAGTATATATGGTCATATTGAAGGGATAGTTGATGTTGCAGGAGAACAACAAATGTTTCAAGAAAAACTTGAATAAACATGAGTGTGTATGTGTGTGTGGGTATGTGTGTTTGGGTATGTGTGTTTGGGTATGTGTGGGTATGTGTGTATGTATGTG